>JAZKJV010009294.1:0-485000 GCA_037367405.1 Ottelia alismoides | reverse complement strand
TTTTGGAAAATAAAAATTTGTATATTTATCATTATATCCCTCTAACATTCTATTAAATTTTTATCGGAAATAGAGACTCCTAGGCCCTCCATCCAGACGTCATTTTTTAACGGTCGCATGATTTTTTAAATCGACCCTGTTTGGATGGAGGTCGTAGGGAGTCTTTGTTTCTGACGAAATTTTAATAGAATTTTAGAGGGATATAATGATGAATTTATAAATTTTTATTTTCAAAAGAAATAAAAAAATAAGGGAAAAATAGGGATGGGAGTAGCCAAGTTGGCTACTCGCAGTAGGCAGCCTCATTTAACCCATATATATATATATATATATATATATATATATATATATATATATATATATATATATATATGTATATATGTATGTATATAGATATATATATATATATATATGTATATATGTATGTATATAGATATATATATATATATATATGTATATAGATATATAGATATATATATATGGGGAAAATAGGGTTCCCCCCCTAGGGGTAGCCAACACGGCTGTCCCCACCCCATTTTTCGTAATTTTTTTATTTTTTTGGAAAAATATCACCATGTATATTCATCCCTATATCCCTCCTATATGTCATTCGAATTTTGTCAGAAACAGAGACTCCTACGGCCTTCATCCATGCGTCATTTTTTTAACGGTCGCAGGATTTTTTAAATCGACTCTTTCTAGATGGAGGCCGTAGGAGTCTCTATTTCTGACGAAATTCGAATGACATATAGGAGGGATATAGGGATGAATATACATGACGATATTTTTCAAAAAAAATAAATAAAAATTGTCCCAAAATGGGGCGGGGCAGCCCCATCAACCCCTATATATATAGGGAAAAGGGAGCCTACACCCAGGGGTGTAGGTAACTACCTACACCCGGCTCATTTTTTCATGATTTTTTGATTTTTCTGAAATGAAACCTCTGGGAAATTAGATCACTATATATCATCATGGTATCATACAAAATTCAACTTAATTCGAGACTCCTATCATCTTCATCACGACCGTCAAATTTTAACGGTTCCATAATTGCTGAAAATGACCCCTTCTAGATGAACATGTTAGGAATGTTTGTTTTGTATGAAATTCGAAACACATATTCCTCTCAATATATTAAGGAAATCTCCCTATGATTTCCTTCAAAAAACTTAACATTTATTAAAAAAAAGGTCGGGTGTAGGTAGTTACCTACACCCCTGGGTGTAGGCTCCCAGCACCCATATATATGGGAAAAATGGGGCTGCCCCCAAGGGGCAGCTAACATGGTTGTCTCCACCCCATTTTTCGTATTTTTTTAAATTTTTTTGGAAAAATATCATCATGTATATTCATCCTTATATTCCTCCTATATGTCATTCGAATTTCGTCAGAAACAGAGACTCTACGGTCTTCATCCAGACGTCATTCTTTTTAAGGGTCGCAGGAATTTTTAAATGAACCATGTCTAGATGGAGGCCGTAGGAGTCTCTGTTTCTGACGAAATTCGAATGACATATAGGAGGATATAGAGATGAATACATGACGATATTTTTCAAAAAATAAAAAAAATTGCCCAAAAATGGGGCGGGGCAGCCATGTTGGCTGCCATCAACCCTTATATATATAGGGGCTGGGGAAGCTGCATCCGGGGGTGGAGCTTACTAGCTGCACCCGGCCATTTTTCATTGTTTTTTGTGTTTTGTAAATGAAATCTAGGGGGATTTAAATCACCATGATATCATACCAATGTCAACTAAATTCGATATTTCTATCATCTCCATCAAGATTACCACATTTTAATGGTCTCAGAATTATTGAAATTGACCCTGTCTAGATGGGCATGTTAGAAATATTTGTTTTGCATGAAATTTGGAACACATATTCCACACAGACACACACACACATATAGGTACCCTTTCAAATGAGGCGTGGTCTCACCAATCTTCTGGTGAGCCATCGATGTGATCCATTTGATCTCAATCAAACGGTATCTTACCTAAAAGGGTATTTTAGTCACTCTATTTCTCATTTAATTTGAATTTTGTTATATCTTTTTAGTTTACTATTTTAGGCTCGCATAGATTTGGTATTTTCGTCCATTCTTTATTTATCGATATCCATATTTGTCTTCAAAATGACATTAATTGTGGAATGAAAACACTCGTTCTAAAATTGTCATTCTATTTGTAAATTTTATATGGAGCTTTGTAATTATGTATAACCACTTTTTAATATTCAAAGTTGGAGTCATAATCAATGGAAGTAAATATAATTATTTTTTTATAATTTTTGTTGGTATTTTGTAAATATGATATCCACTTTTAATATCTTATTCAATTTTATGTTCGCGGTTCATTAGTGTCTTTCCAATGTTTGTGAAACTTTGTATCAAACACGTCATGATTGTAATATTTGCAAAAATACACTATTAGTAAATGATAAAAGAAATGATACCATGTAAAAAACAGTCTAGCATTTGTAAAAAAATATACTGACATTTGGAGAAAATAATACGCGATTTGTAAACACAAAAATGGTATTTGTAAAAACAAGTTTAATGTTAAACTAATAGTAAGATATGATCGGACGATCGGCCTGGAGATCACCGAAACAAACGCGGGAGATTCGTAGCCGTAGATCGTCATCGTGCTCCTTCATCATCGAGGTCGTGTGCAACCAGAAGACCTCCCTCCCAGATCATCGTAACACGCTATGGACCATCAAACAAACTCAAGTCACCTTCTCTGACGTGTACCTGTAGTGTCCACCATGGCACACCAACACATCGACCTGCTTGTGTAGCATTCCATCGACGTCGACGCTCTGATACGTATAGGTCGTCGCTGCCTTGCACAACCACGACCTCCCGCGACGTCGCCCTTTCCATTGCTTGCACGAATGGGAATATGAATTAGGTCTTGAATTGTTGAATGAAATTGATGTTGTCACATTTTATTTTTAGAATGTACAAAATGACCAAAACAGATTTTTGAGCATTAAAACAATTAAATTAAAAGAGCATTAATTGCAACCGCGTGATTTAAGATAAATGATGAGCCGAAAAATCGATAGACTAAGGTAAATAGATAGCTAAGGTCGTTGCGACCTCAGTCACTCGGACAATCAGCTCGATCAAGAAAATAAGAATCAGACCACCAATCAATACGATAAAACAATAAAAACCAAAAATAGTGGCCCTGGCTATGAGATTAGCATGGTGTAGCACCCAGGGTCGGACTTAGGGAGCACGAGTTGACCTCACGACCTACGAAGTAGTCAGCAATAAAAGAAAACAAAAACAAATATTTTTGGTGATTTTTAAATATTTTTATATTTTTTTGAGGTTTTAATAATGGAGGAAAATGATAAAAAGATGAAAGCAAGCGCAATCAACAAACTATTTATACACTCTAAAAAGCTCAAAAAATTCAAACAAAAATATTTTTATATTTTTTAGGTTTTTTACTGTTTTGATGAATTTTTAATATTTTTCTGATTTTTGTAGAATTTTCTAAAAATCAAAGAAGGCAGAAACAGTGAGGTACTGTCCAGCCAGGCTTCAAAGGCCCGTGAAAAATATCAAATGGGTCTTTCACAGCCAGAAGGTAATTTTTATGAAAAATATAAACAACAAAGAAAATTCAGCAAAAGAATTTGTATTTTTTTGATTTTTCTATAATTTTTTAGAATTTTTATAATATTTTAATGGTTCTTCAATTTTAAGGTTTTATGTGTCTAAAAATAGCCAAAAATGCACAGGAAATCAAACACAACAAAATTAACAAAACCTAATTTTTTAGAATTTTTGAAAAAGTTTTTATATTTTTTTATGATTTTCTAATCTTGACAGACACAAAAACAACGATTTTTGAATTTTTAGAAATAGAAAATGCCACAAAAATGTACCAAATTTTTGGTAAAAATTTTACACAGTGGCAGGAGCCAGGTGTCCAATTTTCACGCAATTTGGACTTGATTTGATATTTTATTTAAATAAAAAATAGGCTCACAGTGCACAGGGACCTATCCGTAATGAAAAGTATCTTCAGGGGCTGAAATGTAACAAATCCAGAAAGTTGAGGGTCCCTCGTGCAAAAAGTCCAAGACCCCACACGCGTTGCACCTGGTCTGGGCACAGAGGGACCTAAATGTAATAAAACTTACTTCTAGGGACTTATTAGCAACACGTGCTAAAAGCCCAAGGGAGAAGTTGCAAAATACCTAAAAAATTCAGCACATGTTGAATAAAAGCATTTACAGGGGTATGGATGCAAATATCAGAAAATATATTTCATTCAATAACGCATAAAAACATCAAGCCCAAAGTATGCAATTTGTCCAAAAATCACGTAACGAAGCACGTGTGTCACACAGGTAGGGACGAAAATGCAAATACAAGAAACATCAAGGTCCAGAGTGCAATTTAACCAAGATAAAAAGAATTGACAAAAATATTTACAGGACTAACTATTAAATGCCATAAACAAAGGGGCCTAAAGGATATTTACCCCTTATTAAAAGCGGATGGTCAATGAAGCGCCACGTGTCAGATCGGACAGTGTAGGAGAGATCGTGGTCTCTTCGAGGATCGGAGCTTGGATCCAACGGACGAGGGCTTGCCACGTGGCTGATCGGAAGGCTGGGATGCGTGGCTAACCCTTCGTTGGGATGGAGGGTCCAGATCAAGCCTCAGATGATCGAACGATGGACTACTGCTCCTCAAATCGACGGCCTGGATCAAAACTGGAGCTCAAGGCTGAATGGACGGCGGAGGAGGGTCCTCGAAGAACTCGACGCCGGCAAACTTCGCCGGCCTGCTGTGCGCGCTGAGGACCTCCTCTGGAGCTGCTGGAAGATGGAGTAGCTTCATCTCTATGCGCCGCAGCTGATGAGCCCTTCCGATGACGTCGGGAAGCTCCCAGGAGCTCCGGCGACGCAGGTGGAGCTGACCTCCTGTGCTCGAGCTGTGGACCTCCAGATGAGGTCTCTTCGACCTGAAAAATGACACAGTGATGCGAATCACAAGTGAGGGAGGGGAATAAAGGAAGAAAATTCTATACAAGGAAGAGTGAGAATATACAAGGATCAAGAAGGTTTGTGACGGACCTTCTCGCGGGAGCGAGGAGGTGGCTAGTATACACATGTGTCGCTATCAGAATCGTCCTCCGAAGAATAATAGTGAAGTGTAGGGAACGTCCTATGGGGGTCGACACAGGGCTGCTTGCTCAAATATGGCTTCAGAACAACCGAACTGAGCTCACTCATATAGATCACCTCATCCGGACCTGATGAGGACTCCTCAGAAAGTTCCTTCTTTGGTAAGTCAAAGGCAACTTTCTTATCCAATTTTCTAGAACATGAAGCATCAAGAGGAAGAGGAGATTGATACATCTTAAGGAGTTCGGGGGAACACCTCAAGGAATCAATACCCTTCTTCTTCTTACCAGATGACCGACTAGAGGATGGAGCAACCGATTTATCAAGATTGGTCTATTTGGTCCCAGTTGTCTCTTTTGGTGTAGGTTTTGGATGTGGTCCGAGGTACTGACCAAAGGTTCATTATCAGATGAGTCACCATATGCATTGTAATACTCCTGCAGGGTCAGCACACATTTCTAGTAAGGCAGAGTGATTCTCAGTGGCTTGGCATTGATTGGATCATGAGTCGGATCGTCGAAATGATCAAGGCAATCCACTAAGGTCGTGTCCGACTCAATGATAGCTTCTGTTTATGAGTCCTCTCGAGAAGCTGTCACAATGGTGGTAATGCAAGTAGTGGGTAGTGTGGAGGTGTAGCGAGTCTCTGAACCAATGGTCGCCTGGACGGTCGGTATCGCATGTGTAGTAGAGAGATAGGACTCAACTGTCTCTTGAAGGTCATGACTGTCTGCGACTTTACAGCTTACCTTAGAATATCGTGTGTCCTCAAAGATCGGGTGAGGTCGGAGTGCTCCCAATGCAGAGAAATCGATCTCCCGAGTCTCGCAATCTATAGTTGTCAAAGCCAAGGCTAAGAATGGCTTCCCAAGAATGATCGGAGACTAGGTGAACTCTCCTCGGTGCTCAATGTCAATGATCGTGAAGTCTATTTCCAGTAGAGCACCTTGGAAAGTAACGATGACTGAAATAGTTCCTCTCAACCATTTATTGGACCGATCTGCCAACTGAATGATCTCTCTTGACTTCTTGGCAGATCCAAGTTTGATCTTGGCAAATACGGAGGTTGGGAGGATATTAATCGGTAAGTCATATCGATTCTTGCATGGGTGAATGTGGTATCTTTGATTTCACAATCAAACCTAGGCAACCGTTTTACTCTGCGGCTCTTGGTTTTTCTCCCTATCATCAAAGATGTGGCCATAGACACTATATGTATCTCAGTCCTTGTTCTCTTATTGCCCGACCTTTTAGGCATCAATTTACTTCTCACAAATCTTTTAAGGCCGGGGAAGTGTTCAATGGCCATTATTAATGGAAGCTCGAAAATTAACTTTCTATCCAATGCTTCCCTAACTGCAGGATCCAATTTTTGTAAGTCCTTTCCATTTTAAATTTTGATGGTATTTTCTGATTTTTCCATTTTTTTTAGTCTTTTTGATAGATGAAGGAGGACTTGGAGAATTTACATACTCTGGTTTGGAGGGAAAGTGGTTAGTAGAAGAGGAAGGTAGAAGGGAATCCAGCTGTACACGACGTGTGGTCAATCCGGTGTCTTCCAGATTTTTAAAATTCAATCCTTAAAATCCATGATCCACATTCCTACCTGGACTCTTAATCGGTCTACCAATGTCATCCTCCAATAAGTTCTCATGACACATCATGAGACAAGTCTGCTCAGTTGGAGGATACCGTTGAGAACTTGGGCTCTTATACTCAACACACCTTGACTCAGGCATGTAATGTTGGGTTGAGTATATTCCATCTGTATGGAAGATGCTGGTCGGAGCCTCATAAGGTGGAGTCAGTAGACAGGGGGTCTGTAGATCGGTCTCATGAGTCCAATCCCCTGTATATGTCGGCTCTCCGAATGGGTGATATGAAGGCTGGTCAATGTTGGCTTGATCACTCAGGTCAATCAAGTCAGGAAGATCATGTAGTGTAGGCATCTCCATTCGGTTTGTTTGGTCGATCCTGTTGTACCCAAAGGTTAAGTTGGGATGTGTATAGGTCAATTGTTGTCCGGTCCAACCTCGAGGTGAGAATGATGTCTGTGGAAGCAACTGAGACTGTCAGTCATTCATCACAGCAGTTGCTTGCTCTTCAATTTATTCCTTAGTTCCAGCAAGAGGACGAGAATATGGTGAGTCAATCCAGGGTGGTTGTGGGTCAGGGGTGTAGGAATATCGGGTAGGTGAGAAGGACAAAGAAGTGGAGAAGTCAGTCGAAGTTCTGACCTCTCGATCAAGGTGTGGATATGAAGAGGAATAAGAGGGTGGAGATGATTGAAATAAGGTTGAGGAAGAGTGACATGGATATGGTGACCAATATTCTAACATCTTGGAAGGGAAATGGGAGAATGGAGCGGATCGAGGAAGAAAGCGTGCAAGTGCACCGAATAACACACAAACAAACAAACACAAGAGCAAACCCTGAGTTCACCTACTCAACACAGTGATGGTCACAAAAGTCCGACCATTTATCCTTTTAGTTTTAATTAGGTGATAAATCAAGATATAAGTCCAATTATGCAAGACTTAAAAGTAGGTTTTGGGCACTATCCTAGGGATGCGTCCTCACCTCTCAACAATCACTATAGCCAAGCATACAATGAGGGTTTTTCTCTCCCAAAACAAGTGTTAGTTTTAGTCAATTTTTTGTGTCAACTCTGATTAGCAGTCCCGATTTTAAGTTTGGTTGTCACTTGATTAATCCACCAAGCAAAACATGCCTAACGATCAGTCCTGATTTCCTTTTAGCCTAAGTTTCAAAAACCAAGGGGGAAGGAGTCGAGAAAAATCGATGCAAATAGTGAAATCAATGATGCATGCCCGGTTTAGAAGACTTACAGTGATCCCCGCGCTCTACATGTGGGATGCAAGACAGAATTGAAATTTTATACTATATGAATGCAAACGAGAAAACCGTTCCTAGACAGTCAGTTCTATTAGCGAGTGATGAACAAGTTAAATTTGACTAATAGTCATGCGGTCTAAGTGCATCTCGTTAAATGTGATGTGTGGTCCTAAAAATTACGAGCACAAGTAATAAAGATATTCTAATAAAATATGCTCTAAGAGCCACGAAAGCAAATCCTATTCTATGTCAATCAACCACACGACCACGAGCGTGTCCAATGTCTAGTCCGGATACAAGCGCGAGCTCTCAAACAAGAGCCGCTGGAAAGTGCGAATTACCTAAATTATTACAAAAAATACAAAAATTCTCTCAAAAATGAATAAATTCTCATTGATCTTCAGCAGTCGACGCGCGTCACGTCCGTCGACCGATGCACTCCAAATCCACCGGACCCTCGCAAGGAAAATAAAATTTATGTTTGAGAGATAAAAACAAAATATATACAAAAAATGTGAAGAGAAATAATTGAGAAGAAAATGGATTAATTACACGTGGCTCGGGGGTTAGACTACCCAAGTAAATGACAATCTAAATCCAAATTTTAAAATTAATCCCTAAGCCGTTTGCCTCCCCGACAACGGCGCCATCTAACGAATTGCTAAATACGATAATTAATTCAGACACGTGGTAGTACGTGTACTTAGCGAAACAATCAGAACCGAGAGAAGATCTCCGTGAAGAGTGTCTCAGCTTAATTTATATCTCGGGCAAGTCTGGGGTCGAACATGGAGGCAAAGGAACAACTTCGTGTTTAATTCGAAAATTTACATCTTGATTTCCAAGCGGTATTTTTTATATTTTTTATATAAAAACAATTGCCAAATGCGAATGCGAGTGAAATAAGATACTAAGAAAGCACATAATTTAGCCAAATTAAATTTAATGTGAAATAAATTCAATTTAGTCAAATTCTATTTTTCCTAGAATCCTAATCCAGTGATGAATGCAAGACAAATTGTTTTGTATTTTTAGGAATGAAATGCAACAAGTAAAAATGCACACTTTTTATGGGTTTTTTGCAATTTTTCATACAAACAGTAAGCAAAAATGATGAAAAAATTACTGGAATAAAAACATGATGTAAGGAAGCTACAATAATGTTTTTGGAATTTTTTGACAAAATATGATTTTTTTATGGATTTTTTAGTGAAAACAGAATGATAGTGAGTAAATAATTTCTAATTAATCCACAATGTCAAATTAATTATAGTGTGAATTATCCTAAAAAGATATTTTCATATAGAATCTAGGAGACTTGAAATTTCGCAAAATTGATGTACGTGGATTTAATTAAAAATCAAATACTACAACCACTCTATAATTTATTTCAGGCACAAAACAACCACTTTGGATGAAACATGTCTAATTTTTGTGGAATTTTTAGAGCAATCGTGACTGAGATATGATATTAAGAGTCCAGATTGGGTAAAATATGAAGAATTTCAATTAAACAATTTTAATTAATTACTAAAGATCGTAAAAATATAAATAAATATTCATGTGGTAGAGAACTAGTTGCTCAACATCAAGATATTTTTTATTGAATAAAAATGACGTAAGGATGATGTCCAAATTTAAAGTCAAACACAGGGGTCTCTGTGCAAATTTTGTAAGAAAAATTACAATGCTAGTTATGTACAGGGACTATTATGTAATATTAGAAACATGTAATAAATACAATGCAATTTTTACATTAAAAAGTAAAGAAAAAAGAGGACCTTCTCCTTCCTTGAGCGCTGGAGATGCAACCACAAGGGGAGGTGGCGGTGGCGGCCCCGCGCGCGGCGGAGGCGGGGACAAGGGGTGGCGTCGCTACGAGCGGCGCAGGGTGGCTAATGGCGATCGCTTGGCGGAGGGGAGGAGGCCACACGGCGATTGTCGAGGTGGAGGTTGGCTCGGTGGCCGCACGGAGGAGGGAAGGGGGTGACGCCTCCGCGCGCGGTGGAGGCGGAGAGGAGGGCGATGCCTCCTTACGGAAGAGTGGCGGCGGAGCCGGTAGTGGCAACGGAGAGGGCTGGCGGCGACACTTGGCTGCTGGGCGTGGAGGAGGAAGGGGGCGGCGGCAACAGGGCTGCAGCTGCTTCCCTCCCGTGATTTTTTTTTTGAACTTTTTACTATTTTAATGCAAACAAATTTTTTTGATTTATTTTTTTTCATTTTTTTGTTTAAAATGAAAATGAACGAATGCAAATTGAATAAATGATTTTAATTTTTTTATTTTGTTTAAATAAAGAAAAACAAACAAATGCAAAATGACAAATATGAACAAATGCAAATATGATGGTTGGTTGATCGCGATGATATGAAAATAAAAAAATGATATGGGGATGTGATGTGATGGATAAAAATAATAATGATGATTCAAACAACAAGGAAAACAAGATATTAGATAAAATAAAATAACAACAGAAATGAGGAGAAATACTTACCTGAATCCTCATCGGATTGGCAGAGTAGATACACTGGACTCCTGTCGTTGCTTCAATCCGATTGGAGAAATAAAAATCGGAGAAGCTACGCGAGCTCAATGGGGAACTCGTGATGCAGAGCGGAGCTTCGCGGATCTCGCCTGAAGGAGGTCGTCGCTTGAGGAAGATGCCTCGCCGCAGTCACCAACAAAACACTCCAAGCTCTCTCCTTTTTCTATTAGAATGGTATATGAGAAAATATGAGGATGTACAAATGAATATAAAGAGAGGAGAAAGAGAGGTTAGAATGGTGGTGATGTTGAATGGGAAGTTGTATTATTGGTGGAGTTGAATGGGAGGTTGGTGGAAGAATATGGAGTAGAATGGGAGTTATTAAAAATGGTGGAGTTGAATGAAAGTTGGTGGTAGAAGAGAAGTTATTGTAGAGAATGAAAAATAAATAATGATATAAAGTAGGCTACTAATCTGCAATAAAAATAAAGATAATAAAAGGAGTGGAGAATTTACAAAAGAAGATATACAACATGTACATATTTTTTTTGTTTGCTTTTATTTTTATAATTTTTTTATCTTTTTAATAGTAGCTATGTACAACAAAAAAATACAATAAAATACTACAATCAAAATACAACATCACCATGATTTTTTTATATTTTTAATAATTAAGAAAGATAAAATAAAAAAATGAAGAAAGAATGAACATATACATAATATACAATGTACATCTAGGTCCCAAAACCCAACTTCTGCAAATGAGCTCCGATTTTAATGAAACCACTTCCGTTGGATAGATAATTTTCTAACTTGAATTTAAAAGTAAGTTTGGTGAATTCAGAGTTTATACAGAGTGGGAATTTGGCTTGGAAGTTGGACTTTGTGGCTTTTTCTCTTTGGGATCTAGGAGCATTTATTTGAGGTGAAATTTGTTTTGTATTTTTGTATTTTTATATACATTGTTTCGAACAAGTTGGAGAAAGAATTAGCCAAAAAAGAGTTGAAAGAAATTATTAAAAATATATGAAATTTTGGGCTATTTACATGCGAGAAACTCCTTTGATTTCATGGCTTTTTATTGTTAATTTATTTTGTACAATCTAATATACAAAAATTAGTGTGTTTTATTTACAAGAGTCACTTTGTTAATTTATAGATTTTCTGGACATTTTTCTGTAATTTTACTCGAGGATTTTGCTAAGATCAAGATATTGAGATGATGAATCGTGGATTCATCACCCCCCCATACTTAAACTTTGCTAGTCCTTGAGCAAATAAAGAATGAATAAGTTAGATTAACCCCTGACTGTGCATGTGAATACAAGACTTGATCCGTTCAAGAACTCTCGATTTTAGAGATCCTAAAATTCTAAGTTGAACCAAGCTCTAGTCAAAAGGTATCCAATTTCCCTAATCATCAGACTTTCTTTGTATACATATATAGTAGGGATATGACTTTAAGTGTTGACTGTAGTTACAAGAGTAGAGTCACAATGTCACCCAAGGTTCTAGTCCAAGAGACTCTCCTAAGGACCCGATTCTCAACACTAGGGAATAAACCATTTCATGCATCCAATCCACCGTCTCTTTAGTTGTCAGACTTGAAAGTGTAGATGGAAGGCCAGTTTATGGAGGACATAGGATTGCGTCATTTCTTCTCTCCCGCTCATTGGAACAAGGATCCTCTCAAGTGCCTTATTATGCAACGCAAATTTTTGGTGTTGATCAATGCGTCCGTCAAGAGAAGTTGGAGCCATCTACACTTGTTTTCCTGGGAGTACACCGGGGTGTGCCTTTTTTGAGTACCTATCGTACCTTCTACACCCAGTCTTGTAGCATTTACGATGCAGAGCCCTTTTTTGGTGCAAGCCCGACTCCTGATCCTAATAGAGGTGGTCCAAGTGGACACTTTGAAATGGTTGGGAGCACTCCCCTTTGGTGGAATCTCTTTTGATAATTGACTTTGTGGAATGAGATCTTTTCTTTGACATTTCATTGCTTTGTAATACTTTGGCAAGCTCCACTGCTTTCACCAACAGTTGGCGCACACTGATCAACATTTTTTTATCACACCTTGGCACATAGGTAAATGTCAAGAGATAGTACAAGAACCATGTTCTCATACTGGTTAAAGATGCTGACACTCAGGTTTCATGAAGCCTTCATTGATTTTATCCCATCCTCAAGCATCATCAAATAAAGTCCAAACTCAAATCTCCCATCCCAGTTCCTCAAGTGAAATTTCAACTCATCTCATCATAATTGCAGTCGTGTATGTGAGGTGTTGATCATATTCTTAAGGTAGAGACTAAGCATGCAACATAGCACACAAATCTTTCAAACTTGGGAAATGTGAAAAAGTACAAGAACCATGTTCTCATACTGGCTAAAGTTTTTTTGTTTTGTTTTTTTTTTGAAAAGTTTTTTAAGAGATTTTTTTATTTGAAAAAGATTTTTTTATTTTACCCACTGATGGGGCCCCAGGACCGACCGGTCTTGTGTTCCACACAAGGCGGGAGCACAGTCGTAGTGTCGACCAACCAAATCCTGGAGTCAATCAACAATTAACCCACAAAGCAAGAATGTATCAATTAAGTCCAAAAAAAATAAATGTGAATTAATTTTTATTACTCTACAACAAAATGTATAGTGACAAGCATGTAGAGGTCGAACCACAGAGAGCAATACAAAATGCGTAGCCTAGATGTATTACCAAGTCATCCATGTGTGAAGCTTGTTTTTATGTGGGTTTTTAATTTTATATTTTTCTTTTTTTTTAATTTATATTTTTTTTTATATTTTTGTTTTTATAATTTTTATTTTGATTTTATATTTTATATTTTTTTTTATTAATTACATAAATATATATACTGTATATATATAAAGAGATATATATATATATAGGAAGAGAGAGAGAGAAGTAATATAGAATAGGTATATATATATAACATACAAACTTAATATATAGACATATATCTTTTTTTTAAAAAAAAAATTTTTTTATTATTATTCTTTTTTTTATATTTCTATTTTTTATGTATTTTTCAATTCAAAAATGTCCACAATATAGGACTAAATAAATAGCCGCATATAATTTGGGTTTTATAAATATCAAGTAATACCCAAAATTGCCCAAATTAATTTTCACATATTAATAATAATATATAGATAATTATAAAAGAGAGAAATGTATTTTTAGGGTTTTTAAAGAATTTTTCTAATTTTTATGTTGATTTTGGGGTTTTATGATTTTTATCTTTTTCTTTTTCACTTTTTTAGGTTTTTTCATTTTCTGGACTCAATATATATATAATTAGATCATATATAGTTTTCTTTTGAATTTTTCAAAAACATTTTCTAATTTTTTTGTATTTTCCAAATTAAACAGTACAAAAATGGCTTCTTTTTCATTTTTAATAATTAGGAAAAATGCAAAAAATGCAAACTAAAATATGGGCATGAACAAGCATGGCATGGAGCATCTAACCTAATTTTTGTGGATTTTTAGAAGCCTAATAGGTATTTTCAATAAATAGATAAAGACGCAAAGAGTAATTAAGCCTGGCAGGGGCATTTTTGCAAATAAAATAACATCCAGGGGCACAGGTGCAAAAATACCAGAACATTATAACGTGTTTTTGAATTTTAAGGACTAAAACCAATTAAGCAAACCCGCCAGGGTCCCCTTGCAATTTAACCACCACGTGGGACTGCACGTGATCCGCACTCACAGGGACCAAAATGCAATTTCAGAAAGTATAGGGTCCTGGTTGCAATTTTTTCACAAAAATAATACACTGCATATTTTATTTAATGGACTAAACATAAACATGCGACTCTACAGGGGGACTTGTGCAATTTTACCACCTCACGTGGGACAACACGTGAGGTGACGTGGACTGGACCCAAGTGTAATATGCAAAAACTACAGGGGGTCATAAGCAAAATATCCACATTATTTACAACGTTATATTTTATTTACAATATTAAATATGAAATATACAAAAATGCAGGGGCTAGATATGCAAATTACCCCTAAAATGCGCGCTGGCGAACGGTTGGGATTTCTTCACTTGCCACGTGTCGCTCATCCAACGGCTGGTACCGCTTCGCCGATGAACGCTTGAGATTAGATCACTTGAGGTGATCTGACGGTTGCTACGGAGCTCCATCCAACGGCTCTGGTTCAATCTGGGACCTTCATCTTCATCCAACGGCGGAGAGGGCGCCTGGAAGAACAGGGAAGAACGCTCGCCTGAGCGAGCTTCTACCGGCTGGATCTCGCACCTCCGCCGTCCATCACTGTTCCAAGGTGTCCCAAAAGCTTCCTGGAAGGTTCCTCTGTCGTCCGGAGATGTTGGATCGACCAGAGGTACACTGGAGCACCCTCGCGAGGTCGGAGAAGAAGTGGGGCTCCAGGTACCTCCGGCGTGACTTGATTTCGCCTCAGGGTGCTTATTTGCGCACCAGACCTGCACAGGAAGATAGCATGGCTCGAGGGGATGCTCCTCGACCAAAAAGGTTGAAGCTGTGCAGCAAAATGAGGTGGAAAGGAGGAGCTCCGACGAAGGGCGGAGGAGGAGCTCCGATTCGCCAAGACCTGGGGTCCTGGGTTGAACAAGTGTGTGCATTTAATGGAGAACTCGAAGGGGATGGAGATGAGGCGATTTAGGCGGTCGGAGACAGATAGGATCACAGTGGGGAAGTCGCCGGAGCTCAGCTCCGGCGAACTTCGAATTTCGGATTTTGGCCTAAGCCAATCATCTAAATGCTAACCTAAGGACTGGAATTAAAAGCTAATACTAAAACCTAACTACTAAGCAAGAAAGAACAGCTCTTATACCTGGGGGCCGCCAGGGAGCAGGGTGGTCGCCGGAGCACCACCGCGTCAAAACTTCTCCGACCTCCGGCCAAGTCGAGGTGCTGGGCGACTCCTCCTGTCACGAGGAACACACCAGGAGCAAGAACAAGGCGTTTTGGTGGAGTGAAAATGGCCAAATTCGAGGAGGAAGGCGGAGCTTTTTATTTATAGACATTGACGAGTGGCCTTATTGACCGGCGATTATTGATTAAACCAATGAGTATCAGATTGATCTATGATCTTGGCGGGCATCATGGATGATCAGAGGACAAATCTTGCGAAGGAAGCGAGTGCGATGGTTCACTGAGCCAGGCGGGAAAAATGGCGGAAATCGGGGAAAAGACAGGTTGCGTGAAGTCAGACGCCTGGAGGTCTAGTTGACCGGGGTCAACGCGCGGAGGGATTGGGTTGGTCCACCTCAGCCCGCTACAAGACAGAATAGGGAATATTTCGCGAAATTGAATTATTTGGCATAGTAAATGATTTTATTATTTATTTCCTATAAAATAAAAAATGTGTATTATTTCATGTAGTATTTATTTATGATTTTTATTTATTTTTTTGGATTATTTTATTATGGTTTTATTAAAATAATGTGTATATGTATGTATTTACATGTGTTTTTGTGTATTTTATTTTTAATTTGTTTATTTTATTTTATTATTTTATTTTCTTATTTTATGAATTTATAACTTATTTTTATGAGTATAAGGGTATTTTGGTTTGATTTTTATGTATTCATTTACATTTTCAAATAAATATGTATATGTATAAGTAAGTATACTTATAGGTATTTTACCTATAGATTATATACATCTTATTTATTTAGTGAATTTTATTTATTTTTCTTTTAGATTTGTATTTTTAATATGTTTTATGTAATATTTACAATATTATAAAAAAATGTGGATGAATAAATAATAAAGGAATAAAATCCCCTTTTACATATAAGTGGTATAGGTATTTTGTCTATGTGGTACATAGACTTATTTTATTTTACAAATTATTTTTGGTTTTCTTTTAATGTCAATATGTATAAGTATTATATACATTATTTTCAAGATTCTAAAAATATGAATTTGTAAGAATAATAACTATTGAATAAAATGAATATTTTAATCGGGTACTATATACAATGAGGGTCAAAAACCTAACTTCCACAGATGGACTCTAAAAATTATGAAACTATTTTTATAAAATAGTTCATGAAATGCTATGTACAATTAAAGGTGAGTTTGGGTGATTTGGAGTTTTTATTTGCAAGATATGGGTCTGTGAAGTTGAGATTTTTGCTTTTTATTCTGGGTATAAAATGTACACTGAGTATTATTTTTGTACAAACTCAATTTTGTATTTTCATTTACATTATTATCTACAACTTTCATGTACAAAGTTTCTTTATTTGATGAATAAATATTTATGTACAAAATAGGTGTCAAAATACATAAATGAATAAATAAATGAGGTATTTATTGTATAATTGGCCCTTATCTCCCCCTACTTTATTCCTTGTCGACCAATTCCATTCTGGCCTTGGTCTCGGGGTTAGGGTCATAAAATATTTGCAATATTTTATTCCTTTTTCTTTTCTTCTCTTTATTCTATAATTTTGGCATTAAAAACCTTATTTTATGTATAATTAATACAATAAATAATAGATGCTAATATGAACAAATTAATGCTATTTACATGCATTTGCTGGGGTTTTTAAGGCCAAAATGATAGAATAAAGGTGATGAAATGGAGATTCATCACCCCCCTATACTTGCCGTTGCTAGTCCCTAGCAAGTAATTATGCAATAAGTACAAAAAGAATAAAGGAAAGAAAAAGGAAAATGAAAGGAAGATAGAGTGAATAGGGGTGCTTTCAGTGCAATGCATGTCTTTACAAAATCTGAGATTGGAGCTCCTGTCAGACCTTAGGTGTGGATGTGTGTGGAACCTAGTCGGGAACCAACTTTAAAACACAACAGCCTTCGATAGTCACAGAACTTGGTTCAAATCACCTCAATAGCCTGGTCAGAACTAGCCTACACCATACACAAACCCTTATGACTATGAAGCTGACTTGCACAGTGTAAGTGATATGTAGCTCCCCACCTCTGAAGTGACAAAGAAACAACCTCCCCCAACTCGGTAACTCTAAGGCCTCGGTCTAGCAACTCTTTCCTCGAGAAGCGGGGTATTCCCTTCTAAGTTCAAGTGCAACCGGCTCAAGAAGAGGGGGAAGAAGTATAGACTTTTGGAAGCTCAGCCAGTGTAGCCGAGTCTCCCGCTGCAAGCTTCATGAGATGAAACATGGATAACATAAGCTTTTGCTTTATTGAACTATATACACTCCGGTGGGGTTATTAAATTTTCAATCCGACCCACCACCTTTTTTTTTTTTTTTTGGAGTTCCTTTTTGCAATTTTTTTTTTTTTCAATTGCATCTGTACAACATATCTACATGGTGCAGCATATATACAAGAAATTTTCCTCTTGAGCCAGTAGACTATCCCTCTTTTGAAGCTTTATTGCAACCCACGGCTTCTGTCTTTAGACTTCATCACCACTAGACCAAGTTGAGGTGCACTTCCTTCACTATAAGAAGAAGAGAGGTTCCGCCTAGAAGTACTACCCTCATATGCTACCCCAAGCCAAAGGAAACTGCCTCCTCACCACCTCATCCATGGAGAGCTATGTGAAAGGTGCAGGTGTCCAAGTTAGGTCGCGGCCGACAAGAGTCATGCGTGTGTTTCGAAAAGTTCTAGTTAGTCCACTGAGGTGCCTTGAACCCAGCCCTGCTTTTTCAAAGAATTAAGTCTGACTGGACCTGAAGTACCTTAAACCTAGTTCCCATAAGGTTCCAGTGCAGTTAGGTGCAGTAAGGTCCAACCGAGCTCCACTCTGAGACTTTATTAGACTGATTCAATCATCAAGCTCACTCAAAAAGAGTATGCATGGTATGCTTATGCTATGCACAATGAATGATGCAATTTTTCACAAAGAAGCAAAGAATGTTTTTACACAAAGAAATTTTGCAAACAAAATAAGAGCTTGACACATAAAAAACGTATATACCCTTATTTACACGGGCGTACTGCTTTATTTACAAAATGTATGCATTTATACAGACTTTACATGGAATAGTTTATTTAGGTTGTTGAGAAAGAATTTTAGGTACTTTATTTCTTATTTACAGGTATTTGTAATAGTGATCTTATCCTTCAGTTCTTAGTTTTGAAAATAGTTTTGCAAACTATAGTACACGATAATTTTTGCAATCATTTACACGCATTTGAAAACTATTTTTGCAAAGAATTTTCACACTATATGTACATTTTTCGCAATAATTTTGACAAGCATTTTTCAAAACATTTGCACATAGGTTTTTGAAATCCTTTCTTTCACACAAAGAAAAAATTTTGCAATCAACACAGTTTCACGCATTTGAAATCATTTCACATCAAATTTTCCAAAACTGGTCACACTATTTTTCAAATCATACTGTATAGGTATCTGATTTATTAATCAGTAGGTACAAGAGAAGAAAAATTGTCTTTGACGTATAGTATGGTTCTGTTCTTATAAACTTTATTTGGCTTATTCCTTATTTACAAATGAAAGATTTTTGTGCAAATTCCTCAGTCTTACTCGAGAAACATTTTCACAAGGGTTTTCGAAAACTCTAGTCCAAAATAATTTTTGTAACATGTACACGCATTTGAAAACCCTTTTACAAATGTTTTACACAACATAGATAGATTTTTCAAAACAATTTTTTGACAATCAACTTTTCACAATCATTTGCACACTAATTTCCACATACATTGCTTTCACTCAAAGAAAATAGGTTTTACACACAAACTAATCTTTTCAATCGTTGAATACTTGTTCACGCTATTTTCAAACAACTTTCACAAGATTTTTCAAAAAACGTTTCGTAAAACACTTCTCTGACTTACTAGTCAGTATAATTACAATGAGTCTGAGGAACTCACAATCATCTTTTATTATTATAAAGCTACTTTTTACATTTTATTTTGTGTTGTAGTGATATTTTATTTTTCAGTATGAGTTATGGCTTTTAGTATATACACAGTATATACGACCCCCCCTATACTTAGCTTGAGCTATGTCCTCATAGATCGAAAGGAAAAAGCAAAGACATAACTCGTACTGCGTATAGACAGATCTAAAGAATAAATACGAAATGAATGAATGAGAAGTTGACCGTCCCCCCTATACTTAAGATCAAAGAATCCTTTGTATAGCAGACTGTTTACAAAGCGGGGAGGGTCAAGGGTGAGAATACACTGATCGTACTCAGATTGTCTCC
This sequence comes from Ottelia alismoides, assembly GCA_037367405.1. Taxonomy (NCBI): domain Eukaryota; kingdom Viridiplantae; phylum Streptophyta; class Magnoliopsida; order Alismatales; family Hydrocharitaceae; genus Ottelia; species Ottelia alismoides. Next base: position 465,316 of record JAZKJV010009294.1, on the reverse strand, counting down.
CCCTATACTTAGGGTAAGATACTCCTAAGTATAGACAAGAAGAGGAGACAATGGAGAGGATCGAACAGAAATCAAGAATCCTAGGTGCTCACCCCCCCTATACTTAGGACCAAGTACGTCCTAAGTATAGAGAACTGTCTACAAAGGCGGCACGTTTTAGATAGAAAAAGAAAATAGATAAGGAAAAGAAGAAAAGAAGAAAAGAAGAAAATCAGAGCAATAATGGTTGGAGTACATCGTCTGAATCTTTTGGTGCTGCAGGAGGTGTAGAGATATCCTCGGGGTGCACTAACTGAATAGAGTCAACAACGGCCAAGAACGAATCTGGTTCCAAGTAAGGCTTCAGTAGTTGGCCGTTGACGACGAAGGGTTGTGCGTCAGGGGACAATTCTGATATAGCAATGCTTCCGTTGTCACGCACTTCACATACTCGAAATGGCCCTGTCCACTTACTTTTTAATTTACCTGGGAATATCCGCAACTTTGCATCAAACAACCACACTTTCTGCCCAACATCGAAGGTCTTTCGTCTGATGTGCCGGTCATGCCAGCGTTTCACCTTCTCTTTGTACATCAAGGTGTTATCGTATGCGCAGTCTCGGAATTCCAAGAGCCTGTTCAGATCATCCTTTCACTTCTGACCACCTTTTCGTGAGTCCAAGTTACAATTACTAATTGCCCAAAGGGATTTGTGAATTAATTCCACGGGCAGATGACATGGTTTTCCATACACAAGACGGTAGGGCGACATGCCCAAGGGAGACTTGTAGGCCGTACGGTAAGCCCAAAGAGCTGAGTCCAAGAGTTGAGACCAGTCTTTTCTGGTTGGCCTAACAAGTTTCTGCAATATAGTCTTGATTTCTCTATTAGATAACTCCGCCATGCCATTGGTCTGCGGATGATAAGGAGATGCGACGCGGTGATCGATGCCGTACTCCTTCGTTAACTTCTTGACCTCTTTGTTGATGAAATGACTACCCCCGTCGGATATGAGAATCTTCGGTATCCCAAACCGCGAAATGATGTTCTTCTTCAGAAACTGGCAAACTGTTTTGCTGTCGGCGGCTCGGGCGGGGATAGCTTCAACCCAACGACTCACGTAATCTACGGCAAGAAGGATGTGCTCAAAACCTTGACTGTTAGGGAAAGGTCCCATGAAGTCAATGCCCCATGCATCGAAAACATCTGCTATCTGAATGATTTTCAGAGGCATTGAGTCTTTGGCAGTGAGTGTTCCTTTCAGTCGCTGACAATCAAGACATCTTTTAACAAATTCTGCGGCATCCTTAAATAAAGTGGGCCACCAGAGGCCACACTGCAATACTTTCGCTGCCGTACGATCTCCAGAATGGTGCCCACCAGATTCGAGCGAATGACAATGCTCGAGGACACTAGATTGCTCCGTCTGAGGAATGCACCTGCGCCAAATACAATCTGCTCCTTCCCTGAATAGAAGGGGATCTTCCCACTGGTAAAAGCGGATGGTCGACATGAATTTGTTCTTCTGATTCTTCGTCCAATCCGAAGGTATTACCCCAGAGGCGAGGTAATTTACAATGTCAGCATACCAAGGGAGAGCATCCACGGCTAAGATAGCTTCGTCAGGGAAGGTCTCTGTGATAGGTGCGTTGCTCAAAGGAGAGTCATGCTGCTCTATTCTGGAGAGGTGATCTGCTACCACGTTCTGAACTCCAGGTTTGTCCTTAATTTCCAGATCGAATTCCTGGAGGAGAAGGATCCAACGAATCAGTCTGGGCTTGGCATCCTTCTTCTGCTGTAGGTACCGAATAGCAGAGTGGTCTGTGAAAATTGTGACCTTTGACCCCAACAAATAGGATCTGAACTTCTCTAAGGCGAAAACCACAGCCAGCAGTTCTTTCTCTGTTACTGTATAATTTCTTTGAGCTTCATCTAATGTTCTGCTGGCATAGTGAATGGCATAGGGCGCCTTATCTTTCCTCTGCCCTAGAACAGCTCCGACGGCAAAATCTGACGCATCGGTCATTATTTCAAAAGGAAGAGTCCAGTCTGGAGGCTGCAAGATTGGAGCCTGAGTGATAAGCTCCTTCAATTGATTGAAGGCAAGGAGGACTGGCTGATCAACAATAAATTCTGTTTCCTTGCACAAAAGTTCCGTCAGAGGTCGGGCAATGCGGCTGAAGTCCTTGATAAATCGTCTGTAAAATCCCACATGCCCCAGGAATGACCTCACATTCTTTACTGACTGAGGTGGCTGTAGGTTTGAAATGACATCCACCTTGGCTGGGTCGACTTCCATGCCACGTTTGGAAACGACATGGCCCAACACAATACCCTCTGTGACCATAAAGTGGCTCTTTTCCCATGAGAGCACTAAATTGACTTCCCGGCATTTCTGAAGCACTCTGTCTAGGTGCTCGAGGCAAGAATCGAAACTATCACCATAGACGGAGAAATCATCCATGAACACCTCGAGAAAACTGCCTACCATTTCGGCGAAGACCGCTAGCATGCATCTTTGGAAGGTTGCGGGTGCATTGCATAATCCAAAGGGCATCCTCTTGAAGGCGTAGGTGCCGAACGGGCAAGTGAAGGTAGTCTTCTCTTGATCCTCAGGGGCGATCGCCACTTGGTTGTACCCGGAGTACCCGTCCAGGAAGCAGAAGAACTCCTTGCCTGCTAATCTCTCCAAGACTTGATCAATAAATGGCAAGGGAAAGTGGTCCTTCTTGGTTGCTGCATTTAGGCGGCGGTAGTCAACACACACCCGCCAGGATGTCGGTACCCGAGTTGAAATCTCCTCTCCTTTTTCATTTGTGACCACAGTAAGCCCGGATTTCTTGGGAACTACATGCAGTGGGCTTACCCACTTTGAATCGGAGATGGGATAAATGAAGCCTGCATCACACCACTTTGTGATTTCTTTCATTACCACGTCCCGAAGGTTAGGGTTTAGCCTTCTCTGAAATTCGCGGGACGGCTTGGCATCGTCTTCTAGATAGATATGGTGTGAGCACAGAGCTGGATTTATCCCTCGGAGGTCTGATACGCTCCAACCAAGTGCCTTGCGGTTCTTTTCTAAAATCTCGAGAAGTCGAGATTCTTGATCCAGATTCAGTCTGCTGCTGATGATGACTGGATGCATGTGTTCTTCACCCGTAAGGAAAGCATACTTCAGGCCTGCAGGAAGTGGCTTGAGTTCTGGTTTCGGTCTGTCCCCTTTACCGGTCACTTCTGATACCATGCTGGTGGTGGAATGTATTTTGAGACTGTTACCATCCTCAACATCCTGTTGAGATCCCAGTGATGTACCGAACGGTTCTGCGGTGAGCTGATTATGTTCGGTCTGGAGTGAATGCTCAAGAAGATGCGCCTGCATCTGAGATTCTGTCTCCCACAATTCATCGGAGCCTATGCTGACTGTGCCTTCCAAGTCCTCCTCAAGAGTGAGGATTTCCTGGGTCCATGGATCGTCCAATGATAACTCTGAATCTCTGATCTCTGCAATAAACTCACAGTCTGCTTCTGATGCTGCTTGACTCTCATCAAGTGTGGCGTTCTGCTCCTTGTTCATGTTGATGGTGATTCGCTGGGTCTTCGAGCTGAAGGTGATCTTTCCAGACCCGTAGTCAACCACGGCGCCTGAAGTACGGAGAAATGGTCTGCCGAGGATGATAGGAGTCTGGAGCAGTGGTGCAGGAGAGTTCATATCAAGGATTACAAAGTCAGCTGGGAATTTCATATCCTGCACGGTAACTATCACATCTTCCAACAAACCGCGGGGCCGCTTAACGGATCGGTCAGCGAACTGAAGGATCATTCGTGTCTGCTTGAGCGGTCCCAGCCCGAATTCTTGCATTATGGACGAGGGTAGAAGGTTGATGGAAGAACCATTGTCAAGAAGAGTACGCTCGAAGACCTGATCGAAGATCACACAACTGATCAGAGGTGCACCTGAGTCTTGCTTTTTCTGGGGGAGGTTGGTGATAGCTGCAACTGTGGCCATGGACAGAACGTGTTTTTCTACCTCTCGGCGTCTGTTGTCTTGCCTGGGCGACGTCTGTTAGTACATGCCTCTTTCAATCCTTTCTTCACAGCTGGCATGTATTCCACGGCCTTTAACAAGGGAATCTCAACAGTCAATTTATCCAAAATGTCTACAACACTTGGATCAGACAATGCAGTTTTTCTTTTTGCCATTTTTTTGGATTTTTGTATTGCATGAGGAAAAGGAATATTCACATTACTGGCAGGAAAATTAAAGTTCTTATTTACATCAAGATTATCGCCCACAGAATGTTGTACATCCGGACTACAAGAAGGCGTACATGCTGGATCTAACTCTGCTGGTGCTGCTGGGCGATCGAAAAGGGTAGCATTGGCTCCATCGGCTGGCACAGGATCGGCTGCTGCTGGCGGCTCCTCCAAGGCTGGCGCGGCTTCACTTCTGCTACAGGCTTCTTTTTGGTGTTTTTGTTTTTGCGGATTTTTTTGTATTTTTGGCTGGAATTGCTTCTGGCAATGCACGACGGCTGGACTGGCTTCTCCTTCCTCTTCCTCCTCACCCGCCCCTGGAGCTGGTACAGCTGATGCGGAAGATGACGATCCACCTGTTTCTTTATTCTCCCCATATCTGGTAGCAGGCGGAGGCAAGGCCCTACCGCTCCTGAGAGTAACAGCGTTAGAAAAAGCAGTAATATCATCATCACACGCGGACTGGACATCACATTCTACCTGCTCCTTCTTCTTGAAATTGTTGGGGTTGGCTTCGACCTGCGCCGGGATGGTAGTGCGAGTGGCGGTCAGGTCATCAAGCCGCTTGGTCATCTCCGCTAGCCCTTGGACAAGCTGGGCTAGACACTCCATGGTGGGATTAGCTGGGGGCACATCAGAAGATGCAGCGTGCATACCACGCTGCTGTTGGTTAGATGGATGGGGAGGCTGCTGATGGTGTTGCTGTGGTGGAGCAGGAAGTTGAAGTTGTTGGTAGGATGGAGAGGGATACTGCTGGTATGATTGAGGCTGGGCAGCCGTGTATTGGTGATACGGCTGCGGATGGCGATACTGCTGCTGCTGCTGATACGGAAAATTCTGCCTCCATTGATGTGCGAATTGAGGAGGCTGCTGGTGTTGCTGAGAGGGGTGCCCAAAACGACCACCCTGAGGTTGGTGGTACTGCCGGTTGGCAAATGGCTGACCCTGGAGTTGTCCCTGAGGACGGGTCGGCTGTGCATCATTAGTCCAAACCCCATTAACTTCCTGGACCAGGGGTGGTGGCGGGAACACTGAATCGGTGTCTGAGATAAACTCTGGTTGGTACACAACCATCTGCTGTTGCGGCTGGCTCTGATCAGGTGCCTGCACGTAGTACACGTGCTGAACTGTCGGTGGTTGCTGGCTTGGCTGAGGCTGGTGTAGCGGTGGTTGCTCGTCTTTTCTCTCAGCTGGAGCTTCGAGCGGTGCTGCCGACTGAACAGAATTGATGGTACCTACCAGCAGTTCTAGCTGCTTGGTGATGTGATCCAGTTTGTCCAAACTCTGGGTCCTCTTCTCGATTAAGGCGAGTTTTTCCAGATCTTTTGATCGCTTCTCGATAATGTCAACTTTAGAGAGATGTCCCCCGATGATGCTGAGATTGGAGCTCTCATCTCTCTCTAATTCCTTAGATGCTGCCATGTGTACTTGCTTTTGAAGGATCTGGGGTTGCTTCTGATAAGCCTTGGATGAAGAGAGGGCGGCCTCTCCTTCGGCCATTTCTTCAAAGATCTGCCAGACGACATCTTCATCCTTATTGAAGTGTGAGCCCCCACATGCTGCATCTACGAGCCTTTGACTTTCAATGTTCAGTCCCCCAAAGAAATGCTGAACCAAGCTGGTCTTCGGAATATCATGATGGGGACACTTCTCCTGCAGATCAGTGAATCTCTCCCATGCTTCATGTATCGACTCATGGGGTCCTTGGGAGAAATTACTGATACGGGCCCGCATCTGGTTGAGTCGACCCAGAGGGTAATACTTGTGCAAGAAGGCGGACTTTAGCTCCTCCCAGGTCGTCACAACCTTCCCCATATGATTGACCCAATAAAGGGCCTTATCCTGTAGGCTGAAGGGGAAAGCCGTCATCTTTACAATGTCCAGGGGGACATTCGGATAGTGGGTGGTGCGGCAAATGCGGGAGAATTGCTGCAGGTGAATGTATGGCTCTTCATTGGTGTTGCCATGGAATGCAGGGAGAAGGGCTATGAATTGTGGTTTCAGCTCAAAGTGAGCGTGTACCGGTGGAATGAGAATCCACTCGGTCATCTGGCTGTCTCCTGGATTGTATGTTTCTTTGAGTGTTGGCTTCGGCTGTGGTTGGAATTCAGGATCATCATTGGGGTCGTCACCACCTCCTCCACCTTCTCCTCCCCTGCCTCCTCTGCCTCGGCCTCTGCCTCCATCATCATGGTTCATCATATCATTCAACATATCCTGAAAAGCTGTCTGAGTGAGGGCCTGTTCGGTCAGCTGCTGTTGGATGGCCTGGATAGATGCCAGTAATTGTGCATTGACCTGATTCTGATCTGGCGCCTGTCCCTCTGGTGTGGGTGGCTGCTGACCCTTGCCCTTTCCTCCGGGAGCCATGTCAGGGTCTGAGTCGGAAGAGATGAACTCCGGAGTAGTCTCCAGGGCTCGCACTGGCTTCTATCTGCATAATGAGACGGTCCGAATCAGATCACTTGCCATAAATACTCAGCTGTCGTGATGAGGCTGGAGCTTAAGTCAACCCCAGTGTGTTGCGAATGGAAAAAATGATGTAGACTGTAATCGACTCCCATTCACAACGGCGGTAGTGGGACAAAAGTGATCCCAGTTTATTGGGTGGCCAAGAGAAAGGTAGAAAACGAGGAGTCTGGAGTCCGATCCGCAAAGTCCGGATCAGTTCTCGGGAATCGCCTCGAAATTATTGGCGAAGGTGAGTCCATGGAATCGATGTAGGTGTCGGCATGGTCCCGACGAAACCATCCATGGATCAACTTCACGGAGCACAAGAGAATATCGGATTTTGGAAGAACGATACGATGGTCAACGAGGAACAAAAAGGAGTGTAAAACAGTAGAAAGGCTCGGTTGAGCGGGGTGGTCAAAGGAAGACATAACAGAATTGGCGCAAAGGCGCGGGACTTTGATCTTTGAACCTTAATCTAGATCCATACAAACACAAGACAAAATCGGGTTCACCAACTCACGCCATGTGAAGCCGTGAAAGCTCGGCTATTTATTATCTTTTCATTTTTAGAGTTGTGATTTTTCAGGCATTTCTTATAACAAGTCCTTAGTGCGCTACCCTATAGGAGAGAGAGTACTGCAGGAAGAGTATCCCGTACTTGTCCTCCTCCTGTGTAACCTGTAGTCTGTACTTTTTGGAGTCCTTGTAACCCTTCCTGGATCCCTACTCAGCCAAAGAAAAGAGAGAGGAAGCCAATAGGCGAAACCAATACTTCGGTTCTCGCTCGCAACGGAATCACCCGTGAGCGTGCAAGAACCTACTCGGACGCAGGACGATGAGACAGACACCCCCGTGAAGGCGTGGCCTATGCTCAATACTTCGGACAGGGTCGATGCTCTCACAACAGAGAGTCACCATTGGTGACCAAGTCCTACTCGCCTACGTACGATAGAAGCGCCATTACTTCGGAAATCCAGGCGATACACAAGGCAGTTGCAGACTGGGTTTTGGGCTCTAATCCTTAGGGGTCGCACTCGCTCGAGGGAGTAGGGTTTTGGTCCCCCTCCAAAGTACCTGAAAACAATGAGGGCTTTATGAACCCGGTACAAGGATAGTCCATTACAGATTTTAATTAAGGTCAAAGTTTATTTAGCAGTCCCCTTGTTTTAATTTTTGGGTTTTCACTTTTTTGGATCTGTTTTCATACCAGCGCCTAACGTTTTTGTAGATTTTCATTTAAGTCCTAGGTGCTCAAAATCAGAGGGAGATAGCGGAAAAGCCATGCAAGTGGTTCTATGATGGAAATCTCACCATTGAACCGAATGATGCATGCTGAGTTAGAAGACTTACAGTGCATCCCAGCTCTCTCCATGTGGTATGCAAAACAGAATTTTTAAAACTATCTACATGGCGGTGTGCATTCGTCAAAATCGCCCTAAACATTAGCTGCTATTAACGTGAAGAACCATAAGCTTGGTCATTCATCTTTAACCTAAGGGTCCGGTCTTGGCTCACCCCTCCTCTTCTCGACACACTCGAGTTTAGGAGTAGCGCTTGATGGGGCTCGCTCACGGCACGTGGGTTAAGAGATAAATGACTTAGCTGTTTAAGTTTGACTAGATCCATACGAAGTGTACTATAGGAACATGCATTCTTATTAATGTTTGGACCTAGCTACCGAGTCAAGCAACCTATATCTAGGGGCTCCAAGCACACAAAACAAAGTAAAATAAAGGCGAAAAGCACAAAACAGCGGAAAACAAAGGAAAGAAGGCGGTAGAAATCACGGAAAACAACGATGAGGCCCCCAGGTGAACAGACACCCGGGCACTGGACCTCATTGTGAAGAGTAGAGTCCTGTTAATTATTACATACCAAAAGTGTCTCTCTCTCACCAAAAATTTACAGAGATAATCCTAAGTGTTCTAAGCCTATCTAATCCACATCTCTTTGCTTCCTTGATACTCTCTCCTGATGGTCATGCGAAGGGAAGACCATCCTCCTCCAAGCTTGGCTGCATTGGCCTCCTAAGAAGCCATCCTTGCGTGGCGGACCCTCGCATCAAAGTCACAAAAAGAGTGTGTTAGAATAGCTCGAATCAATCAATTATAGAGCACATAAAGATAATCACAAGAAATGGATCAATGAAGCACAGTGATTAATGGCAATAAAATAGCTGCTCGCAAAATATCATCAATTATGAATCAAAAATGCACACAAGAATGACAAAAATAACGTAGGCTATGCTCATTGCTCCCCGGCAACGGCGCCATTTGATGGGGCCCCAGGACCGACCGGTCTTGTGTTCCACACAAGGCGGGAGCACAGTCGTAGTGTCGACCAACCAAATCCTGGAGTCAATCAACAATTAACCCACAAAGCAAGAATGTATCAATTAAGTCCAAAAAAAATAAATGTGAATTAATTTTTATTACTCTACAACAAAATGTATAGTGACAAGCATGTAGAGGTCGAACCACAGAGAGCAATACAAAATGCGTAGCCTAGATGTATTACCAAGTCATCCATGTGTGAAGCTTGTTTTTATGTGGGTTTTTAATTTTATATTTTTCTTTTTTTTTAATTTATATTTTTTTTTATATTTTTGTTTTTATAATTTTTATTTTGATTTTATATTTTATATTTTTTTTTATTAATTACATAAATATATATACTGTATATATATAAAGAGATATATATATATAGGAAGAGAGAGAGAGAAGTAATATAGAATAGGTATATATATATAACATACAAACTTAATATATAGACATATATCTTTTTTTTAAAAAAAAAAAATTTTTTTTATTATTCTTTTTTTTTATATTTCTATTTTTTATGTATTTTTCAATTCAAAAATGTCCACAATATAGGACTAAATAAATAGCCGCATATAATTTGGGTTTTATAAATATCAAGTAATACCCAAAATTGCCCAAATTAATTTTCACATATTAATAATAATATATAGATAATTATAAAAGAGAGAAATGTATTTTTAGGGTTTTTAAAGAATTTTTCTAATTTTTATGTTGATTTTGGGGTTTTATGATTTTTATCTTTTTCTTTTTCACTTTTTTAGGTTTTTTCATTTTTTGGACTCAATATATATATAATTAGATCATATATAGTTTTCTTTTGAATTTTTCAAAAACATTTTCTAATTTTTTTGTATTTTCCAAATTAAACAGTACAAAAATGGCTTCTTTTTCATTTTTAATAATTAGGAAAAATGCAAAAAATGCAAACTAAAATATGGGCATGAACAAGCATGGCATGGAGCATCTAACCTAATTTTTGTGGATTTTTAGAAGCCTAATAGGTATTTTCAATAAATAGATAAAGACGCAAAGAGTAATTAAGCCTAGCAGGGGCATTTTTGCAAATAAAATAACATCCAGGGGCACAGGTGCAAAAATACCAGAACATTATAACGTGTTTTTGAATTTTAAGGACTAAAACCAATTAAGCAAACCCGCCAGGGTCCCCTTGCAATTTAACCACCACGTGGGACTGCACGTGATCCGCACTCACAGGGACCAAAATGCAATTTCAGAAAGTATAGGGTCCTGGTTGCAATTTTTTCACAAAAATAATACACTGCATATTTTATTTAATGGACTAAACATAAACATGCGACTCTACAGGGGGACTTGTGCAATTTTACCACCTCACGTGGGACAACACGTGAGGTGACGTGGACTGGACCCAAGTGTAATATGCAAAAACTACAGGGGGTCATAAGCAAAATATCCACATTATTTACAACATTATATTTTATTTACAATATTAAATATGAAATATACAAAAATGCAGGGGCTAGATATGCAAATTACCCCTAAAATGCGCGCTGGCGAACGGTTGGGATTTCTTCACTTGCCACGTGTCGCTCATCCAACGGCTGGTACCGCTTCGCCGATGAACGCTTGAGATTAGATCACTTGAGGTGATCTGACGGTTGCTACGGAGCTCCATCCAACGGCTCTGGTTCAATCTGGGACCTTCATCTTCATCCAACGGCGGAGAGGGCGCCTGGAAGAACAGGGAAGAACGCTCGCCTGAGCGAGCTTCTACCGGCTGGATCTCGCACCTCCGCCGTCCATCACTGCTCCAAGGTGTCCCAAAAGCTTCCTGGAAGGTTCCTCTGTCGTCCGGAGATGTTGGATCGACCAGAGGTACACTGGAGCACCCTCGCGAGGTCGGAGAAGAAGTGGGGCTCCAGGTACCTCCGGCGTGACTTGATTTCGCCTCAGGGTGCTTATTTGCGCACCAGACCTGCACAGGAAGATAGCATGGCTCGAGGGGATGCTCCTCGACCAAAAAGGTTGAAGCTGTGCAGCAAAATGAGGTGGAAAGGAGGAGCTCCGACGAAGGGCGGAGGAGGAGCTCCGATTCGCCAAGACCTGGGGTCCTGGGTTGAACAAGTGTGTGCATTTAATGGAGAACTCGAAGGGGATGGAGATGAGGCGATTTAGGCGGTCGGAGACAGATAGGATCACAGTGGGGAAGTCGCCGGAGCTCAGCTCCGGCGAACTTCGAATTTCGGATTTTGGCCTAAGCCAATCATCTAAATGCTAACCTAAGGACTGGAATTAAAAGCTAATACTAAAACCTAACTACTAAGCAAGAAAGAACAGCTCTTATACCTGGGGGCCGCCAGGGAGCAGGGTGGTCGCCGGAGCACCACCGCGTCAAAACTTCTCCGACCTCCGGCCAAGTCGAGGTGCTGGGCGACTCCTCCTGTCACGAGGAACACACCAGGAGCAAGAACAAGGCGTTTTGGTGGAGTGAAAATGGCCAAATTCGAGGAGGAAGGCGGAGCTTTTTATTTATAGACATTGACGAGTGGCCTTATTGACCGGCGATTATTGATTAAACCAATGAGTATCAGATTGATCTATGATCTTGGCGGGCATCATGGATGATCAGAGGACAAATCTTGCGAAGGAAGCGAGTGCGATGGTTCACTGAGCCAGGCGGGAAAAATGGCGGAAATCGGGGAAAAGACAGGTTGCGTGAAGTCAGACGCCTGGAGGTCTAGTTGACCGGGGTCAACGCGCGGAGGGATTGGGTTGGTCCACCTCAGCCCGCTACAAGACAGAATAGGGAATATTTCGCGAAATTGAATTATTTGGCATAGTAAATGATTTTATTATTTATTTCCTATAAAATAAAAAATGTGTATTATTTCATGTAGTATTTATTTATGATTTTTATTTATTTTTTTGGATTATTTTATTATGGTTTTATTAAAATAATGTGTATATGTATGTATTTACATGTGTTTTTGTGTATTTTATTTTTAATTTGTTTATTTTATTTTATTATTTTATTTTCTTATTTTATGAATTTATAACTTATTTTTATGAGTATAAGGGTATTTTGGTTTGATTTTTATGTATTCATTTACATTTTCAAATAAATATGTATATGTATAAGTAAGTATACTTATAGGTATTTTACCTATAGATTATATACATCTTATTTATTTAGTGAATTTTATTTATTTTTCTTTTAGATTTGTATTTTTAATATGTTTTATGTAATATTTACAATATTATAAAAAAATGTGGATGAATAAATAATAAAGGAATAAAATCCCCTTTTACATATAAGTGGTATAGGTATTTTGTCTATGTGGTGCATAGACTTATTTTATTTTACAAATTATTTTTGGTTTTCTTTTAATGTCAATATGTATAAGTATTATATACATTATTTTCAAGATTCTAAAAATATGAATTTGTAAGAATAATAACTATTGAATAAAATGAATATTTTAATCGGGTACTATATACAATGAGGGTCAAAAACCTAACTTCCACAGATGGACTCTAAAAATTATGAAACTATTTTTATAAAATAGTTCATGAAATGCTATGTACAATTAAAGGTGAGTTTGGGTGATTTGGAGTTTTTATTTGCAAGATATGGGTCTGTGAAGTTGAGATTTTTGCTTTTTATTCTGGGTATAAAATGTACACTGAGTATTATTTTTGTACAAACTCAATTTTGTATTTTCATTTACATTATTATCTACAACTTTCATGTACAAAGTTTCTTTATTTGATGAATAAATATTTATGTACAAAATAGGTGTCAAAATGCATAAATGAATAAATAAATGAGGTATTTATTGTATAATTGGCCCTTATCTCCCCCTACTTTATTCCTTGTCGACCAATTCCATTCTGGCCTTGGTCTCGGGGTTAGGGTCATAAAATATTTGCAATATTTTATTCTTTTTTCTTTTCTTCTCTTTATTCTATAATTTTGGCATTAAAAACCTTATTTTATGTATAATTAATACAATAAATAATAGATGCTAATATGAACAAATTAATGCTATTTACATGCATTTGCTGGGGTTTTTAAGGCCAAAATGATAGAATAAAGGTGATGAAATGGAGATTCATCACCCACCCCGTAATTATTGTATAATATATACAAAAATATGTGAAAGTACGAGCTATGGGTAAAGTATATATGTAATATATACACGCCCCCTATACTTAGCATGTGCTATGTCCTCATGGCACAAGGTGAAAAAAAGCCATAGCTCGTACTAAGCATAAGTGGGTGAAAAGAATATAAGAATATGGGATAAAACACAGCGGGCATCGGCCCCCCTATACTTAGGCTATGGCCAGCCGAAGTATTGGATAGAATACAATATTGGGGAACCGATGAAAGTGGAAAAGAATATACAATAAGAAATGGAGCAACTCGATTCACTCACCCCCCCTATACTTAGGATCTAGTCATCCTAAATATATCCACAAAATGAAAATGATACGGAACTAGGGTCATTGATGCGAATCACAAGTGAGGGAGGGGAATAAAGGAAGAAAAATCTATACAAGGACGAGTGAGAATATACAAGGAACAAGAAGGTTTGTGACGGACCTTCTTGCAGGAGCGAGGAGGTGGGTAGTATACACATGTGTCGCTGTCAGAATCGACCTCCGAAGAATAATAGTGAGGTGTAGGGAACGTCCAACGGGGGTCGACACAGGGCTGCTTGCTCAAATATGGCTTCAGAACAAGCCGAACTGAGCTCACTCATATAGATCACCTCATCCGGACCTAATGAGGACTCCTCAGGTTCCTTCTCTGGTAAGTCGAAGGCAATATTCTTACCCGGTTTTCTAGAACCTGAAGCATCAAGAGGAAGAGGAGATTGATACGTCTTAAGGAGTTCGGGGGAACACCTCAAGGAATCAATATCCTTCTTCTTCTTACCAGATGACCGACTAGAGGATGGAGCAACCGATTTATCAAGATTGGTCAATTTGGTCCCAGTTTTCTCTTTTGGTATAGGTACTGGATGTGGTGTGTGCTAGGTACTGACCAGAGGTTCACCATCAGATGAGTCACCATATGCATTGTAATACTTCTGCAGGGTCAGCACACGTCTCTGGTAAGGCACAGTGTTCTCAGTTGTCTTGGCATTGATTGGCTCATGAGTCGGATCATCGAAATGATCAAGGCAATCACAAAGTTCGTGTCTGACTCAATGATAGCTTCTGGTTGTGAGTCCTCTCGAGAAGCTGTCATAATGGTGGTAATGCAAGTAATGGGTAGTGTGGAGGTGTAGGGAGTCTCTGAACCAATGGTCGCGTGGACGGTCGGTATCGCATGTGTAGCAGAGATATGGAACTCAACTGTGTCTCGAAGGTCACGATAGTCTGCGACTTTACGGGTTACCTTGGAATATCGTGTGTCCTCAAAGATCGGGTGAGGTTGGAGTGCTCCCAATGCAGAGAAATTGAACTCCCGAGTCTCGTAATCTATAGTTGCCTTAGACAAGGCTAAGAACAGCTTCCCAAGAATGATCGGAGACTGGGTGAACTCTCCTCGGTGCTCAATGTCAATGATCGTGAAGTCTATTTCCAGTAGAGCACCTTGGAAAGTAACGATGACTGAAATAGTTCCTCTGGACCGTTTAATGGACCGATCCGCCAACTGAATGATCTCTCTTGACTTCATGGCAGATCCTAGTTTGAGCTTGGCAAATACGGAGGTCGGGAGGATATTAATCGTTAAGTCATCATCGATTCTTGCATGGGTGAATGTGGTATCTTTGATTTCACAATCAAACCTAGGCAACCGTTATACTCTGCGGCTCTTGGTTTTTCTCCCTATCATCAAAGATGTGGCCATAGACACTATATGTATCTCAGTCCTTGTTCTCTTATTGCCCGACCTTTTAGGCATCAATTTACTTCTCACAAATCTTTTAAGATCGGGGAAGTGTTCAATGGCCATTATTAATGGAAGCTCGAAAATTAACTTTCCATCTAATGCTTCCCTAACTGCAGGATCCAATTTTTGTAAGTCTTTTCCATTTTCATTTTTGATGGTATTTTCTGATTTTTTTTCATTTTTTGGTCTTTTGGATAGATGAACGATGACTAGGAGAATGTACATACTCTGGTTTGGAGGGAAAGTGGTTAGTAGAAGAGGGAGGTAGAAGGGACTCCAGTTGTATATGACGTGTGGTCAATCCGGTATGTTCCAGGTTTTTAAAATTCAATCCGCAAAATTCATGGTCCACATTCCTACCTGGACTCTTAATTGGTCTACCAATGCCATCCTCCAATAAGTTCTCATGACACATCATGAGAGAAGTCTGCTCAGTTGGAGGATACCGCTGAGAACTCGGGCTCTTATACTCAACACACCTTGACTCAGGCATGTAATGTTGGGATGAGTTTAGCCCATATGTATGGCAGATGTTGGTCGGAGCCTCATAAGGTGGAGTTAGTAGATAGGGGGTCTGTAGATCGGTCTCATGAGTCCAATCCCATGTATATGTCGGCTCTCTGAATGGGTGATATGAAGGCTGGTCAATGTTGGCTTGTCACTCAGGTGATTCAAGTCAGGAAGATCATGTAGTGTAGGCATCTCCATTCGGTTTGTTTGTTCGACCGTGTTGTACCCAAAGGTTAAGTTGGGATGTGTATAGGTCAATTGTTGTCCGGTCCCAACTCGAGGTGAGAATGATGTCTGTGGAAGCAACTGAGTCTGCCAGTCATTCATCACATCAGTTGCTTCTCTTCAATTTATTCCATAATTCCAGCAAGAGGATGAGAATATGGTGAGTCAATCCAGGGTGGTTGTGGGTCAAGGGTGTAGGAATATGGGGTAGGTGATAAGGACAAAGAAGTGGAGAAGTCAGTCGAGGTTCTGACCTCTCGATCAGGGTGTGGGTATGAAGAGGAATAAGAGGGTGCAGATGATCGGAATATGGTCGAGGAAGAGTGACATGGATATGGTGACCAATATTCTGACATCTTGGAAGGGAAATGGGAGAATGGAGTGGATCGAGGAAGAAAGCATGCAAGTGCACCGAATAACACACAAACAAAAAAACACAAGAGCAAACCCTGAGTTCACCTACTCAACACAGTGATGGTCACAAAAGTCCGACCGTTTATCTTTTCAGTTTTAATTAAGTGATAAATCAAGATATAAGTCCAATTACGCAGGCCTTAAAAGTAGTTTTTGGGTACTATCCTAGGGATGCTTCCTCACCTCTCAACAATCACAATAGCCAAGCATACAATGAGGGTTTTTCTCTCCCAAAACATGTGTTAGTTTTAGTCAAATTTTTTGTGTCAATTCTGATTAGCAGTCCCGATTTTAAGGTTGGTTATCACTTGATTAATCCACCAAACAAAGCACGCCTAACGATCAGTCCTGATTTCCTTTTAGCCTAAGTTTCAAAAACCAAGGGGGAAGGAGTCGAGACAAATCGATGCAAATAGTGAAATCAATGATGCATGCCTGGTTCAGAAGACTTACAGTGATCCTCGCACTCTACATGAAGGATGCAAGATAGAATTGAAATTTTATACTATATGAATGCAGACGAGAAAACCGTTCCTAGACAGACAGTTCTATTAGCAAGTGATGAACAAGTTAAATTTGACTAATAGCCATGTGGTCTAAGTATATCTCGTTAAATGTGATGTTTGGTCCTAAAAATTACGAGCACAAGCAATAAAGATATTCTAATAAAATATGCTCTTAGAGCCACGAGTGCAAATCCTATTCTACATCAATCAACGACACGACCACGAGCGGGTCCAATGTCTAGTCCGGATAGAAGCGCGAGCTCTCAAACAAGAGCCACTGGAAAGTGCGAATTACCTAAATTATTACAATAATTACAACAATTCTCTCAAAAATGAATAAATTCTGCTTGATCCTCAGCAGTCGACGCGCGTCACGTCCGTCGACCTCCGATGCACTCCAAGTCCACCGGGCCCTCGCAAGGAAAATAAAATTTATGTTAGAGAGATAAAAACAAAATATATATAAAAATATGAAGAGAAATAATTGAGAATAAAATGGATTAATTACACGTGGCTCGGAGGTCAGACTACCCGAGTAAATGAAAATCTGAATCCAAATTTTAAAATTAATCCCTAAGTCGTTTGCCTCCCCGGCAACGACGCCATCTGACGAGTCGCTAAATACGATAATTAATTCAGACACATTGTAGTACGTGTACTTAGCGAAACAATCAGAACCGAGAGATGATCTCCGTGAAGAGTGTCTCGACTTAATTTATATGCCGGGCAAGTCTGGGGTCGAACACATGGAGGCAAAGGAACAACTTCGGGTTTAATTCAAAAATTTAAATCTTGATTTCCAAGCGGTATGTTTTTATACTTTTTATACAAAAACAACTGCCAAATGCGAATGCAGGTGAAATAAGATACTAAGAAAGCACACAACTTAGCCAAATTAAATTTAATACAAAACAAATTCAATTTAGGCAAATTATATTTTTCCTAGAATCCTAATCCAGTGATGAATGCAAGACAAATTGTTTCGTATTTTTTGGAATTAAATGCAACAAGTAAAAATGCACACTTTTATGGGGTTTTTCGTTATTTTTCACACAAACAGTAAGCAAAAATGATGAAAAAATTACTGGAATAAAAACATGATTTAAGGAAGCTACAGTAATAGTTTTGGATATTTTTGACAAAATATGATTTTTTTGTGGATTTTTTAGTGAAAACAGAGCGATAGTGAGTAAATAATTTCTAATTAATCCACAATATCAAATTAATCAAAGTGTGAATTATCCCAAAAAGGTATTTTCATATAGAATCCAGGAGACTTGAAATTTCGCAAAAATGATGTATGTGGATTTAATTAAAAATCAAACACTACAATCACTCTATAATTTATTTCAGGCACGAAACAACCGCTTTGGATGAAATTTGGACAATAAACTAATCCAATATCAAGGCATCATTTCTAATTTTTGTGGAATTTTTAGAGCAACCGTCAGTGAGATATGAATTTAAGAGTCCAGATTGGGAAAAATATGAATAATTTCAATTAAAAAATTTTAATTCATTACCTAAAGATCGTAAAAATATAAATAAATATTCACGTGGTCGAGAAATAGTTGCTCAACATCAATATATTTTTTATTGAATAAAAATTACGTAGGGATGATGTCCAAATTTAAAGTCAAACACAGGGGTCTCTGTGCAAATTTCGTAAGCAAAATTACAATGCAAGTTATGTACAAGGACTATTATGTAATATTAGAAACATGTAATAAATACAGTGCAATTTTTACATTAAAAAATAAAGAAAAAAGAGGACCTTCTTCTTCCTTGAGTGGCTGGAGATGCACCCAAAAGGGGAGGTGGCGGCAGCGGCCCCGTACGCGGCGGAGGCAGGGCCAAAGGGCGGCGTCGCTACGAGCGGCGCGGGGTGGCTGATGGCAATCGCTTGGCAGAGGGGCGGAGGCCACACGGCAGTTGTCGAGGTGGAGGTCGCCTCGGTGGTCGCGCAGAGGAGGGAAGAGGGTGACGCCTCCGCGCGCGGTGGAGGCAGAGAGGAGGGTGGCGCCTCCTTTCGGAAGAGTGGCGGTGCAGCCGGTAGTGGCGACGGAGAGGGCCGGCGGTGACACTTGGCTGCTGGGCGTGGAGGATAAAGGGGGGCCAGTGGAGCTGCAGCTGCTTCCCTCCCGTGATTTTCTTTTATTTTTTTATTTTTGATTTTTTTGAACTTTTTTACTATTTTAATGCGAACAATTTTTTTATTTATTCCTTTTTTTCTTTTTTTTGTTTAAACTGAAAATGAGCGAATGAAAAATGAACAAATGCTTTTAATTTTTTGTTTTGTTTAAACAAAGAAAAATGAACAAATGAAAAATGACAAATATGAACAAATGCAAATATGATGGTTGGTTGATCGTGATGATATGAAAATAAAAAAATGATATGGGGATGTGATGTGATGGATAAAAATAATGATGGTGATTCAAACAATAAGGAAAACATGATATTAGATAAAATAAAATAACAACAGAAATGAGGATAAATACTTAGATGAATCCTCACCGGATTGGCAGAGCAGCTACGCTGGACTCCTGTCATTGCTTCGATCCGATTGGCGAAATAAAAATCGGAGAAGCTATGCGATCTCGATGGGGAACTCGAGACGCAGAACAGAACTCCGCAGATCTCGCATGAAGGAGGTCGTCGCTTGAGGAAGATGCCTCGTCGTTGTCACCAACAAAACACTCCAAGCTCTCTCTCCTTTTTCTATTAGAATGGCATATGAGAAAAAATGAGGATGTACAAATGAATATAAAGAGAAGAGAAAGGGAGGTTAGAATGGTGGTGGTGTTGAATGGGAAGTTGTATTATTGGTGGAGTTGAATGGGAGGTTGGTGGAAGAATATGGAGTAAAATGGGAGTTATTAAAAATGGTGGACTTGAATGGAATTTGGTGGTAGAAGAGAAGTTATTACAGAGAATGGAAAATAAATAATGATATAAAGTAGGGTACTAAAATACAATAATAATAAAGATAAGAAAAAGAGTGGAGAGGTTACAAAAGAAGATATACAACATGTACATATATTTTTTTGTTTGCTTTTCTTTTTATAATTTTTTTATCTTTTTAATAGTAGCTATGTACAACAGGAAAATACAATAAAATACTACAATCAAAATACAACACCACCATGATTTTTTGTATTTTTAATAATTAAGAAAGATAAAATAAAAAATGAAGAAAGAATGAACATATACATAATATACTATGTACATCTAGGTCCCAAAACCCAACTTTTGCAAATGAGCTCTGATTTTAATGAATCTACTTCTGTTGGATAGATAATTTCTAACTTGAATTTAAAAGTGAGTTTGGTGAATTCGTAGTTTATACGGAGCGGGAATTTGGCTTGTAAGTTGGACTTTACGGCTTTTTCTCTTTTGGATCTAGGAGCATTTATTTGAGGTGAAATTTGTTTTGTATTTTTGTATTTTTATATATATTGTTTTGAACAAGTTGGATAAAGAATTAGCCAAAAAAGAGTTGAAATGAAATTATTAAAAATACATGAAATTTTGGGCTATTTACATGCAAGAAACTCCTTTGATTTCACGGCTTTTTATTGTTAATTTATTTTGTACAATCAAATATACAATAATTAGTTTGTTTTATTTACAAGAGTCATTTTGTTAATTTATAGTTTTTATGGACATTTTTCTGGAATTTTACTCGGGTATTTTGCTAAGATCAAGATATTGAGATGATGAATCGTGGATTCATCACCCCCCTATACTTAAACTTTGCTAGTCCTCAAGTAAACAAAGAATGAATAAGTTGGATTAACCCCTGACTGTGCATGTGAATATAAGACTTGATCCGTTCAAGAACTCTCGGTTTTAGAAATCCTAAAATTCTAAGTTTAACCAAGCACTAGTCAAAAGGTAACCAAGACTTTGTGGAATGAGAGCTTTTCTTTGACATTTCGTTGCTTTGTAATATTTTGTCTAGCTCCACTGCTTTTACCAAGAGTTGGCGCACACTGATCAACATTTTTTTATCACACCCTGGCACATAGGTAAATGTCAAGAGATAGTAGAAGAACCATGTTCTCATACTGGCTAAAGATGCTGACACTCAGGTTTCATGAAGCCTTCATTGATTTTATCCCATCCTCGAGCATCATCAAATGAAGTCCAAACTCAAATCTCTCATCCCAGTTCTTCAAGTGAAATTTCAACTCATCTCATCATAACTGCAGTCGTGTATGTGAGGTGCTGATAATGTTCTTAAGGTAGAGACTAAGCATGCAATATAGCACACAAATCTTTCAAACTAGGGAAATGTGAATAATTAAGTCAAGGTCCCTAATGACTAAGGATGGTAAACTCAAAATCTCAAGACCTCATAAACCAAGTGTTCTTGAACATCACTAGTCTTGTGTGAAAGTGTAGGTGTCAGGGATTAAACCAACTTATTAGTTTGTTTTTTGTGATTTTGTAGAGAGTTTTTTTTAAACAAAGGGAAAAAAAGAAAGTTTATTTTCTAAGAAAAAGGTTTGATTTTTTCAAAAGTTTTTTTTTGAAAGAGAAAAAAAATGGGTAGATAAGAAAGGACATTTTTTTGAAAAAGTTTTTTAAATAAGGAAGAATTGTTTTTTTGTTTTGTTTTTTTGAAAAGTTTTTTAAGAGAATTTTTCTTGAAAAAGATTTTTTATTTTTCCCACCTCGTAATTATTGTATAATATATACAAAAATACGTGAAAGTACGAGCTATGGGTAAAGTATATATGTAATATATACACGCCCCCTATACTTAGCATGTGTTATGTCCTCATGGCACAAGATGACAAAAAGCCATAGCTCATACTAAGTATAAGTGGGTGAAAAGAATATAAGAATATGGGAGAATACAAAGAGGGCATCGGCCCCCCTATACTTAGGCTATGGTCAGCCTAAGTATTGGATAGAACATAATATTGGGGAACCGATGAGAGTGGAAAAGAATATACAAGTAGAAATGGAGCAAATCAGTTCACTCACCCCCCTATACTTAGGATCTAGTCATCCTAAGTATAGCCACAAAATGAAAATGATATGAACCGGGGCGAGTGATGCGAATCACAAGTGAGGGAGGGGAATAAAGGAAGAAAAATCTATACAAGGAAGAGTGAGAATATACAAGGATCAAGAAGGTTTGTGACGGACCTTCTTGCGGGAGCGAGGAGGTGGGTAGTATATACATTTGTCGTTGTCAGAATCGTCCTCCAAAGAATAATAGTGAGGTGTAGGGAGCATCCAACGGGGGTCGACACAGGGCTGCTTGCTCAAATATGGCTTCAAAACAGCCGAACTGAGCTCACTCATATAGATCACCTCATCTGGACCTGATGAGGACTCCTCAGAAAGTTCCTTCTCTGGTAAGTCGAAGGAAACTTTCTTAGCCGATTTTCTAGAACCTGAAGCATCAAGAGGAAGAGGAGATTGATACGTCTTAAGGAGTTCGGGGGAACACCTCAAGGAATCAATACCCTTCTTCTTCTTCTTACCAGATGGCCGACTAGAGGATGGAGCAACCGATTTTTCAAGATTGGTCAATTTGGTCCCAGTTGTCTCTTTTGGTGTAGGTCTTGGATGTGGTGTGTGTGAGGTATTGACCAGAGGTTCATCATTAGATGAGTCACCATATGCATTGTAATACTCCTACAAGGTCAGCGCATGTCTCTGGTAAAGCACAGTGTTCTCAGTTGTCTTGGCATTGATTGTCTCATGAGTCGGATCATCGAAATGATCAAGGCAATCCACAAAGGTCATGTCCGACACAGTGATAGCTTCTGGTCGTGAGTCCTCTCGAGAAGCTGTCACAGTGGTGGTAATGCAAGCAGTGAGTGGTATAGAGGTGTAAGGAGTCTCTGAACTAATGGTCGCCTGGACGGTCGGTATCGCATGTGTAGTACAGAGATGGGACTCAACTGTCTCTCGAAGGTCATGACTGTCTGCAACTTTACGGGTTACCTTGGAATATCGTGTGTCCTCAAAGATCGGGTGAGGTCGGAGTGCTCCCAATGCAGAGAAATCGATATCCCGAGTCTCGCAATCTATAGTTTCCTTTCCCAAGGCTAAGATCGGCTTCCCAAGAATGATCGGAGATTGGGTGAACTTTCCTCGGTGCTCAATGTCAATGACAGTGAAGTCTATTTCCAGTAGAGCACCTTGGAAAGTAACGATGACTGAAATGGTTCCTCTCTACCGTTTAATGGACCGATCCACCAACAGAATGATCTCTCTTCACTTCTTGGTAGATCTGAGTTTGAGCTTGGCAAATACGGAGGTCGGGAGGATATTAATCGGTAAGTCATCATCGATTCCTACGTGGGTGAATGTGGTATCTTTGATTTCACAATCAAACCTAGGCAACTGCTTTACTCTGCGGCTCTTGGTTTTTCTCCCTATCATCAAAGATGTGACCATAGACACTATATGTATCTCAGTCCTTGTTCTCTTATTTCCCGACCTTTTAGGCATCAATTTACTTCTCACAAATCTTTTAAGGTCGTGGAAGTGTTCAATGGCCTTTATTAATGAAAGCTCGAAAATTAACTTTCTATCCAATGCTTCCCCAACTGCAGGATCCAATTTTTGTAAGTCTTTTCCATTTTCAATTTTGATGGTATTTTCTGATTTTTCCATTTTTTTGGTCTTTTTGATAGATGAAGGAGGACTAGGAGAATGTACATACTCTGGTTTGGAGGGAAAGTGGTTAGTAGAAGATGGAGGTAGAAGGGGCTCCAACTGTACATGTGTGGTCAATCCGGTGTCTTCCAGATTTTTAAAATTCAATCCGCAAAATCCATGATCCACATTCCTACCTAGACTCTTAATCGATCTACCAATGTCATCCTCCAATAAGTTCTCATGACACATCATGAGAGAAGTCTGCTCAGTTGGAGGATACCGCTGAGAACTCGGGCTCTTATACTCAACACACCTTGACTCAAGCGTGTAATGTTGGGTTGAGTATAACCCATCTGTATGGCAGATGTTGGTCGGAGCCTCATAAGGTGGAGTCAGTAGACAGGGAATCTGTAGATCGGTCTCATGAGTCCAATCCCCTATATATGTCGGCTCTCCGAATGGGTGATATGAAGGCTGGTCAATGTTGGCCTGATCACTCAGGTCAATCAAGTCAGGAAGACCATGTAGTGTAGGCCTCTCCATTCGGTTTGTTTGGTCGACTGTGTTGTACCCAAAGGTTAAGTTGAGATGTGTATAGGTCAATTGTTGTCCGGTCCCAACTCGTGTTGAGAATGATGTCTGTGGAAGCAATTGAGTCTGCCAGTCATTCATCTCAGCAGTTGCTTGCTCTTCAATTTTTCCTTAATTCCAGCAAGCGGACGAGAATATGGTGAGTCAATGCAGGGTAGTTGTGGATCAGGAGTGTAGTAATATGGGGTTGGTGAGAAGGACGAAGAAGTGGAGAAGTAAGTCGAAGTTCTGACCTCTCGATCAGGTGTGGGTATGAAGAGGAATAAGAGGGTGGAGATGATCGGAATAAGGTCAAGGAAGAGTGGCATGGATATGGTGACCAATATTCTGACATCTTGGAAGGGAAATGGGAGAATGAAGCGGATCAAGGAAGAAAGCGTGCAAGTGCACCGAATAACACACAAACAAACAAACACAAGAGCAAACTCTGAGTTCACCTACTCAACACAGTGATGGTCGCAAAAGTCCGACCGTTTATCTTTTCAGTTTTAATTAGGTGATAAATCAAGATATAAGTCCAATTACGCATGGCTTAAAAGTAGGTTTTGGGTACTATCCTAGGGATGCGTCCTCACCTCTCAACAATCACAATAGCCAAGCATACAATGAAGGTTTTTCTCTCCCAAAACAAGTGTTAGTTTTAGTCAATTTTTTTGTGTCAACTCTGATTAGCAGTCCCGATTTTAAGTTTGGTTATCACTTGATTAATCCACCAAACAAAGCAAGCTTAACGATCAGTCTTGATTTCCTTTTATCCTTTCAAAAACCAAGGGGGAAGGAGTCGAGAAAAATTGATGCAAATAGTGAAATCGATGATGCATGCCCAGTTCAGAAGACTTACAGTAATCCTTGCGCTCTACATGCGGGATGCATGACTGAATTGAAATTTTATACTATATGAATGCAAACGAGAAAACCATTCTTAGACAGGCAGTTCTATTAGTGAGTGATGAACAAGTTAAATTTGACTAATAGCCATGCGGTCTAAGTGTGTCTCGTTAAATGTGATGTGTGGTCCTAAAAATTACGAGCACAAGTAATAAAGATATTCTAATAAAATATGCTCTAAGAGCCGCGACTGCAAGTCCTATTCTATGTCAATCAACCATACGACCACGAGCGGGTCCAATGTCCAGTCTGGATCAAGCGCGAGCTCTCAAACAAGAGCCGCTGGAAAGTGTAAATTACCTAAATTATTACTATAATTACAAAAATTCTCTCAGGGAGCCCAATGCACTCCCGTCGACATCCGATGCACTCCAAGTCCACCGAGCCCTCGCAAGGAAAATAATAGAGAGATAAATATATATATATATATACCAAAATATGAAGAGAAATAATTGAGAATAAAATGGATTAATTACACGTGGCTCGGGGGTCAGACTACCCGAGTAAATGAAAATCTAAATCCAAATTTTAAAATTAATCCCTAAGCTGTTTGCCTCCCCGGCAACGACGCCATCAGACGAGTTGCTAAATACGATAATTAATTGAGACGCATTGTAGTACGTGTACTTAGAGAAACAATCAGAACCGAGAGAAGATCTCCGTAAAGAGTGTCTCGTCTTAATTTATATCCCGGGCAAGTCCGGGGTCGAACACAGGGAGGCAAAGGAACAACTTTGGGTTTAATTCGAAAATTCAAGTCTTGATTTCCTAGCGGTATTTTTTTTATATTCTTTATACAAAAACAAATGCCAAATGTGAATGAGGGTGAAATAAGATACTAAGAAAGCACACAACTTAACCAAATTAAATTTAATGTGAAATTAATTCAACTTAGCCAAATTATATTTTTCCTAGAATCCTAATCCAGTGATGAATGCAAGACAAATTTTTTGTATTCTTAGGAATTAAAATGCAACAAGTAAATATGCACACTTTTTATGGGTTTTTTCGCAATTTTTCACACAAACAGTAAGAAAAAATAATGAAAATTTACTGGAATAAAAACATGATGTAAGGAAGCTACTGTAATATTTTTGGAATTTTTGACAAAATATGAATTTTTATGGATTTTTTATCGAAAACAGAGCGACAATGAGTAAATAATTTCTAATTAATCCATAATGTCAAATTAATCAGAGTGTGAATATCCCAAAAAGGTATTTTCATATAGAATCCAGGAGACTTGAAATTTCGCCAAAATGAGGTACATGGATTTAATTAAAAATCAAATTCTACAATCACTCTATAATTTATTTCAAGAACAAAACAACTCCACTTTGGATGAAATTTGGACAATAAATTAATACATATCAAGGCATCATGTCTAATTTTTATAGAATTTTTAGAGCAACCATGAGTGAGATATGAATTTAAGAGTCCAGATTGGGTAAAATATGAAGAATTTCAATTAAACATTTTTAATTAATTACCTAAAGACTGTAAAAATATAAATAAATATTCACGTGGTAGAGAACTAGTTGCTCAACATCAAGATATTTTTTATTGAATAAAAATGATGTAAGGATGATATACAAATTTAAAGTCAAACACAGGGGTCTCTGTGCAAATTCCGTAAGCAAAATTACAATGCAAGTTATGTACAAGGACTATTATGTAATATTAGAAACATACAATGCAATTTTTACATTAAAAAATAAAGAAAAAAGAGGACCTTCTTCTTCCTTGAGCGACTGGAGATGCACCCAAAAGGGGAGGTGGCGGCGGCGGCGCCGCTATGAGCGGCGCGGGGTGGCTGATGGCGATCACTTGGCAGAGGGGCAGAGGCCACACAGCGATTATCAAGGTGGAGGTCGGCTCGGCGGCCGCGCGGAGGAGGGAAGGGGGCGACGCCTCCTCGCACGGTGGAGGTGGAGAGGAGGGCGGCGCCACCGTACGAAAGAGTGGCGGCAGAGCCGGTAGCGGCGACGGAGAGGGCCGGCGGCGGTGCTTGGCCACTGGGCGTGGAGGAGGAAGGGGGGGCAGCGGCAACGGGGCTGCAGCTGCTTCCCTCCCGTGATTTTTTTTATTATGGGAGAATACACGACGGGCATCGACCCCCCTATACTTAAGCTATGGTCAGCCTAAGTATTGGACAGAACACAGTATTGGGGAACCGATGAGAGTGGAAAAGAATATACAAGAAGAAATGGAGCAACTCGGTTCACTCACCCCCCTATACTTAGGATCTAGTCATCCTAAATATAGCCACAAAATGAAAACGATATGGAACTGGGGCGAGTTATGCGAATCACAAGTGAGGGAGGGGAATAAAGGAAGAAAAATCTATACAAGGATGAGTGAGAATATACAAGGATCAAGAAGGTTTGTGACGAACCTTCTTGCGGGAGCAAGGAGGTGGGTAGTATACACATGTGTCGCTGTCAGAATCATCCTCCGAAGAATAATAGTGAGGTGTAGGGAACGTCCAACGAGGGTCGATACAGGGCTGCTTGCTCAAATATGGCTTCAGAACAGCCGAACTGAGCTCACTCATATAGATCATCTCATCCGGACCTGATGAGGACTCCTCAGAAAGTTCCTTCTCTGGTAAGTCGAAGGCAACTTTCTTAGTCGGTTTTCTAGAACCTGAAGCATCAAGATAAAGAGGAGATTGATACGTCTTAAGGAGTTGGGGGGAACACCTCAAGAAATCAATACCCTTCTTCTTCTTACCAGATGACCGACTAGAGGATGGAGCAACCGATTTATCAAGATTGGTCAATTTGTCCCGTTGTCTCTTTTGGTGTAGGTCTTGGATGTGGTTGTGCGAGGTACTAACCAGAGGTTCATCATCAGATGAGTCACTATATGCATTGTAATACTCCTACAGGGTCAGCACACGTCTCTAGTAAGGCACAATGTTCTCAGTTGGCTTGGCATTGATTGGCTCATGAGTCGGATCATCGAAATGATCAAGGCAATCCACATAGGTCGTGTCTGACTCAATTATAGCTTATGGTCGTGAGTCCTCTCGAGAAGCTGTCACAGTGGTGGTAATGCAAGCAGTGGGTGGTGTGGAGGTGTAGGGAGTCTCTGAACCAATGGTCGCCTGGACGGTCGGTATCGCATGTGTAGTAGATATATGGGACTCAAATGTCTCTCGAAGGTCACGACTGTCTGCGACTTTACGGGTTACCTTGGAATATCGTGTGTCCTCAAAGATCTGGTGAGGTCGGAGTGCTCCCAATGCAGAGAAATCGATCTCCTGAGTTTCGCAATCTATAGTTGCCTTAGTCAAGGCTAAGAACGGCTTCCCAAGAATGATCGGAGACTGGGTGAACTCTCCTCGGTGCTAAATGTCAATGATCGTGAAGTATATTTCCAGTAGAGCACCTTGGAAAGTAATAATGACTGAAATGGTTCCTCTCGACCGTTTAATGGATCTATCCGCCAACTGAATGATCTCTCTTGACTTCTTGGCAGATCCGAGTTTGAGCTTGGAAAATACAGAGGTTGGGAGGATATTAATCGGTAAGTCATCATCGATTCTTGCAAGGGTGAATGTGGTATCTTTGATTTCACAATCAAACCTAGGCAACCGCTTTACTCTGCGACTCTTGGTTTTTCTCCCTATCATCAAAGATGTGGCCATAGACATTATATGTATCTCAGTCCTTATTCTCTTATTGTCCGACCTTTTAGGCATCAATTTACTTCTCACAAATCTTTTAAGGTCGGGGAAGTGTTCAATGGCCATTATTAATGGAAGATCGAAAATTAACTTTGTATCCAATGCTTCCCTAATTGCAGGATCCAATTTTTGTAAGTCTTTTCCATTTCAATTTTTATGGTATTTTCTGATTTTTCCATTTTTTGGTCTTTTTGATAGATGAAGGAGGACTAGGAGAATGTACAGACTCTGGTTTGGAGGGAAAGTGGTTAGTAGAAGAGGGAGGTAGAAGGGACTCCGATTGTACATGACGTGTGGTCGATCCGGTGTCTTCCAGGTTTTTAAAATTCAATCTGCAAAATCCATGATCCACATTCCTACCTAGACTCTTAATCGGTCTACCAACGTCATTCTCCAATAAGTTCTCTTGACACATCATGAGAGAAGTCTGCTCAGTTGGAGGATACCACTGAGAACTCGGGCTCTTATACTCAACACACCTTGACTCAGACGTGTAATGCTGGGTTGAGTATAGCCCATCTGTATGGCAGATGTTGGTCGGAGCCTCATATGGTGGAGTCAGTAGACAAGGGGTCTGTAGATCGGTCTCATGAGTCCAATCCCCTGTATATGTCTGCTCTCCGAATGGGTGGCCCTGATGAGACTAGGAATAGTGCGGAGGTTGTTGGTAGGAGTACAGTGAATTGTACTAGAGAGAAGACTGATATTTGTGGTATTGAGGAGGGTGCTGCTGTGATGCCCCGCCCGTCCGGCTACCGAAACCGACGAGACGGGAGCGTCGGACCTACGGTCCAAATACGTCCATGATCTATGATACTCAGCAAACCATCTTATGCACATTAGATTAACATTTGAAATATAAATAACAATATGAGAATAATATGAAATGGAAATAAAATGCAACATCCATTCTGATCAATATTCATCAAGTCCACGTCCATGATATGAGATATATCAGAAAATCTCAAACTTTGTAGAAAAACTCTCCACATATCTCACTACAATGTCTCTTGATAATAACATAAAATAAAGCGGAAGTAAATAAATTACTCTAAGCAGGACGCACCCTGTCTGATGCAAATATGACGAAGAAAAGTCTGATCTCCTCAAAGCCGCAATTGTTCCGGCTGCTGCTCAGCTACACCTGTTGGATTCACACAAGGGTAACGTTATGAGCAATTGCCCAGTAACGAGACAAATACTACAGTAACTCAGGTAGGAGGAAGCAAAGGATGTATGCTCAACTCTATCTAAAAACGTAAGCATATATGGTAGAAAACAAGAAAGTTACCCAGGTATTCTGATTCACCTTGGATCATACAACAACTAACTTTATTTATTGATTTAATAATCATTAAGTACTACTACAATGGTCTTGATATTTCTACAAGTTGGTTATGATCCACAATGATTTGCAATTATAATTTCCAGTATTCGATCATTAATCATTACTCGTATTATTTTAGCACATGCAAGTACGCGACTCGCAGGCCTCCGCTAAGCGGGAACTTGGTATCCATCTTGAGTAAACTCTCAGGATCATCTTTTCATCATAAAAGGAATAGATCAAAATCTCATTCTCCAACTTCAAACCACATCCCGGAACACCTTTCACAATAATAATACTCGAAATAGAATCTGATGCGGCCACACCAAATTCTACTCCGAGTCTTAATATCGTGTATAAGTGTGAAACCAAGAACGCCAACCACGCCACCTGCCTACTCCGTCGAGCGACTCCGGATACTACCGGGCTGCTAGGTGCAACGTGTCACCCAACTCGTCCGTTGGGATCGCGACCTTCAAGTCATCTACCCGGGGCCCAAAAGTGCATGCCCTATCCCTTGTGACTCCTAACTCCATCAATCCAAACATTGTGAGATCTCACAATTAAAAGATAACTCAAGCCTAGAGCCTTTGTGATATACCGGCATCCTATTATTAGATGAAACGTTTGGCACGTGTGTTCATGAGATCATACCTCTTGGCTATTATTACAATTATTAGTAGTGGTCCTGATACAATAAATCGTATATCCATTTGAAAACCATTTCATGTGAACTGCATTTTTTTTAAACACCGACTCTAATTTAACAACTGTAGTAATCGGGCTTGTATTATGCATCACAATTCTCATGAAATACAAAGGTCATGAGAATGTCCATGCATATAATAGGACCATCGACTTGCAACTTGAACTTAGTATGATTTATGTATGTGCAGTTATCTCTATATCCAGTAATAAACTTTTTAATTATTTAGAGCTGTTCTGAGGAGTAAAAACCTTACTCGTCCGTGGATAATTTTGAACCTGAACGACAATTACTTTCAGGATTGGACATCAAAAAGATTACAAAAATGCAAATCAAACATAATTTCACACTAAATAGCAAATATGATATTCTACCTTAAAGAACCGTCTGCAATTAAACCCACATAAAGGAGAGAGAGGTTATTCGAAAAGGACAATTATGTTATAACGTATCATCATAAATTTATAGTACTTAATCGTACTTAGGACATACACAGTGTCTATATCGAACTTCAAGAATGCCAACCGTTTCATATATGTTTGCAATACTTCCTACAGAAACGTGCTATTAAACCTCGCGACCCCGTGAAGAAACCGTGGGGGGCTCCGTTGATGAGGATAGAGTACGAGGTCGTGGAGATGCAGTTGTCGATCCAAGCAATCCATATAGGAAAGAATCCCATAGCACGAAGCGCATCAAGGATGAAGGAATGCTCAATGCTATCGAAAGCCTTACTGAGGTCAATCTTTAAACATGCCTTGTTCCTGCTTGATTTTCTGTCAAATCCCGTAAGAATTTCATTAGCAAGGCGGATGTTGTCACCAATAGAACGTCCTTTGATAAATGCAGCCTGGTTAGGGGAGATAAGTTGTGGCAGCACCGAGGCCAATCTAGAGGCCAGCAATTTCCCAAAAATTTTGTATATGACGTTACATCCCGAAATTGGACGGTAGTCCCCAAGTGATGAGGGAGTCGCCACCTTAGGTATGAGTGTAAGGAATGTGTGGTTGACCTCTCTCACCATGTGCCCTCCGTGAAAGAGGAACACAATAGCAGCAGTAATCGCGTCTTTAACCATAGTCCAATGGAGTTTAAAGAATCGCGAGTTGAATCCATCAGGGCCCGGAGACTTAGAAGAGCCAATTGAATTAACCGCATCCCAAACTTCATCATCGGAAAAAGGCCGAACAAGCCAGGTGTTGGCGATGTTGGAGAGGCGACGCTTGGGCGGAGGCACGCCATTCAGAGGAGGTCGAGGGCTAGAGGGAGCCAATAAACTTGCAAAATGTTCAATAGCCGCACATGCAATAGAAGCGGGACGATCAATGACGCGCCCTTGGTCATCAGTGAGTTGCGAAATGAGGTTCTTAGAGGCCCTGGCATTTGCAGAGATGTGGAAGAAGCGAGCAGCCCTCTTCTGTTCACTATCGCGCTTGAGTCTCTTACTAGCTTGATCGACATTGCAGCTACTGAGGACCGCTTCTTCCCTATGGGACGTGGGTCTTTATCTGCCCCGTCCTACTTAATTTATGCTGATGATCTTTTATTTTTTTGCAAGGGCAGCCGTCAATCCCTCCTCGCGGCTCGTGTTATCTTACTCTCCTTTGAACTCATTTCTGTCCTCAAGCTTAATGCTCGGAAAAGCAAGATCTTCAGACCTAAGTTCGCTGCCCCCGACTTCGCTGCTACGCTTCAATTGGGTATCCTCAGTCAGAATTTCCCTTCCATTTATCTTGGCCTTCCCCTTGCAACATCTTCTCTCAAGAGCTGCGACTCTCGTGGACTGGAAGATAGGATCCAGAGAAAGTTGATGGGCTGGAGCGCCAGGGCCCTCTCTATGGCTGGGAGAGCCCTTCTTATTAACACAGTCATCCGCGAGATTTTCATACATTGGGCCGCTGGTGTCCTTCTCTCCTCCGCCGTGATTCGCCGGCTCTCTTCCATGTGTGCTAATTTCCTATGGGGCCGCCGTCGACATGACATCTCCTGGGATTTTGTGTGCCTCCCTAAGCTCGAGGGGGGTATGGGCGTGGTTTCCTTCCTCGCCCTTCGCGAGGCATCGATTGTTTCTTGGGGCTGGCGGATTCTTTCCTCGGAGTCGTCGCTCTGGGCTGCTTACTTGAGGCGGAAATACCTCCCCTCCGGTACCTTTTGGAATGCTTCTCCTACTTCTTCTGCCTCGCGTGTTTGGCGGGCAATCATTTCCCGTCGCTGCCACCTTAGAGACGCTACCAGCGGTGATACCTTCCCGGTCTCCTGGTCTCGTTCGACCCATGGATTCTCTTTTGCTGACGCCTATGAAATCTTCCGCCCCCGTGGTGTGAGGATGGACTGGACGCCAATCGTGTGGGAGCGCAGCGTCCCTCCTCGGTTCTCCTTCACGCTCTATAGGGCCATCAAAGGAAGGCTCCCTACCTTGGACCGGCTTGCGAGGTTTGCGGAGTCCTCGCACACTGTTTGCTACTTATGTTCTGCAAGTTCGGAGAGTCATGCCCACCTACTTTTCCAGTGTCCCTTCTCCTCGGAGATCTGGTCTGGTGCTTGCCGCGCTCTCGGTCTTCCGGCGCCGCCCCCCTACGCTCCTTGATACTGTCCAGTGGATTGGCTCGTCTTTGGCTCCCTCTTCCCGCACTGACATGGCTGTCCTCATCAACCTCGTCGTCTGGTCGATTTGGATGGAGCGTAATAGAAGATGGTCCACAAACAGCGGTACCTCTACATCACGTATTCTAGATAACATCTTACGTGACTATTCAATGATTGCTAAATGATAGGCCCCTAATATTTTGTTTGCTTAGGGCCCTTTTGGTTTGTATATTGCATCCCTACGTGGCTGCTGCTTATCGTCCTCTTACTCACAATGTTGTGTCAAAAGTTCAATGTAATACCTCCTTCTTTTTAGTGGTGAAATACATACAAAATTTACTTATCAAAAAAAAAACGTGCTATTACTTTACAAATTATTATCATGTATCAATAACGTCCACATTCTAATTATAAAGAAGGTGAAACGTGTGAGTAACACATCTATGTTTTAATGCTAATTCTTTTCAGATATTGATAAGCAGGATATTTACAAATTCTAGGATCTGGACGTTAACATGAAAAGCAACGGAAATTGGATCTCAATGTACAATTCAACTTACAGGTTGACCTTATATTTACGTGTACATAGTTTGTGTTCCACTAGAATATCTAAATCAAAATATAATAATGATCATATTAAGAATGGTAGGAAATATATGTTGTAGCCAACATGTCTAGACTATTGATCTAGTGCTGAGACGAGCCATGCATATAAAAAAAATCTCACTGCACTCATTGCGTCAACTTAATATCACAAGGGATCATATTTGTCAGAATATGTCTAACTGTTTAATGGATAATACTCACTGCAAAGCTATCCCGTATCAATGATATGTGCAATTAGCAAAAAAAATCACTTGGAAATCATACTACATAACCTCTAAGACTCTACGATATTCAAGTAATTAGGATAGAGATTGCTTTATTTGTCCCTGGTCGCATTAAAGGAATCGAGTCTTATCTACGAAATAGAGTTCGTAAAATGTGGCACCAACAACAATATGTAGATCATGATACAAGAAACACATAAGACCCTAAAGATGTTTTTGAAAAAATATAGAGACAAAAGTACGTGGAAACCAATCACAAGAGGGGGTATTTATCGTTACAAACACATAAGGCTTTAGAGGTATTTTAGTGTATAGGAAAAAATACGTGGAACCCAACAGCAAAAGGGGGTATTATCATTACCTCCGAGGATGTTCTCTCGGGTTCTCCTCTCACACGGAAATGCTATTTCCGTCGCTCGATCAGAACGTCAATGCACGTACGAAGGTGACCTCGAGCTTTCCTACGTGATGGTGGTCGCGGATCTTTGATCGGAGCTCCTTCTCTGACGTCGACGGCGACCTCCCAATGATAAAGTCGACCAAGGTGGTGGTGCTCCAAAGAAAGGGAAGGATGGTGGTGGCTAGGGCTTTTAGAGAGCAGCCTACCATCTCCTATTTATAGAATGAGAGGTGAATTTGGATCTCGATTCGGATCCGGTTCGGATCCATATATGGGTCCTGACTATGATTTTTAAAACAACGATAACTTGAGCTAGGAATATCGGAATTAGGTGTTCTTGGGCTCGTTGGAAAGATCTCGACGAGATCTACATAATGGTGTGATTATTTCAATTTTTTGGATGTCAAAAATACTCCAGATTTTTGAAAAAAGAAAATTCGGGGTTTCACATCATAAAAATCTTAAAGGAAGTCTCGTCCTCGAGACGTAGGATTTAACATATAAGTTTTGAATGTGGTGTAGATTCAGGCATAAAAATCATAAAGAGAACGAAACCCATAAAAATCTTAAAGAGGATTGAAATAGAATTTCGTGAACATACCTTCAAAAAGATAGGGGTATTTCTGTCGCATATCTGCCTCAGGCTCCCAAGTGGCCTCCTCAACATTCTAACTTTGCCACAATACCTTGACTAAAGGGATGTCTTTCCGTCGTAACCTCTTGACTGCCCGGTCTAAAATCTGCACGGGTGCCTCAGGAAAAGATAGATTTGGTTCAACCGTGAGATCCTCATAGCTAATCACATGTCGAGGGTCTCGAATATACTTCCGGAGGTTTGACACATGGAATACATCGTGCACGCCTGCCAAGTGAGGGGGGAGTGCTACTCGGTATGCTACCTTCCCAATACGAGATAAGATCTCAAAAGGGCCAACGAATCGTGGTGTCAACTTGCCCTTGACACCAAATCTCTGAATACCTTTCATTGGAGATACTTTTAAGAATACAAAGTCTCCGGTATCAAATTCAATATCACGACGTCTCTGATCAGCATAACTCTTCTGACGGCTCTGTGCAGTCAATCGTTTCTTCCTAGCCGTTTCGACTGCTCTTGTTGTGTCCTCGATTATCTGAGTGGAATAAATACCCTTGTCACCCACTTCCTGCCAACACAAGGGAGTAGTGCATCTTCGCCCATACAATGCCTCGAAAGGTGCCATACCAATACTAGCATGGTAGCTGTTGTTATAGGTGAACTCCACTAAAGGAAGGTGATCCTTCCAAGATCCTTGCCACTCAATGGCACATGCTCTGAGTAGGTCTTCAAGGGTCTGAATTGTCCTCTCTGATTGCTCGTCAGTCTGCGGATGATAGGCTGAACTAAGACATAGTTCGGTTTTTAGGGCCTTCATAAATTCTCCCCAATAATGCGATGTAAAACGAGAGTCTCTATCAGATACAACCTCTTTGGGAATCCCATGCAAGCGAATAACATGCTGAATATATAGCTTGGCCAGATCTACCGGAGTGCATGTCATGTTCATGGGAATGAAATGTGCGGACTTGGTCAACCTGTCCACAATAACCCAAATGGCATCATATCCACCTACTGTACGAGGTAAGGATGTCACGAAGTCCATAGAGATACTCTCCCATTTCCACAACGGAACAGGAAGTGACTGTAACAAGCCAGGAGGACGCTTGTGCTCTGCCTTCACCAACTGGCACGTAAGGCAACGAGTAACATATTCTGCAACATCTCTCTTCATCCCCTCCCACCAGAAGTGTTGACGGAGGTCTCTATACATCTTGGTGTCCCCTGGATGGATAGATAATCTAAAACAATGAGCCTCATCTAGGATGTCCCTCCTTAACTCACCATCATCAGGGACACAGACACGGTCTCCCTTCCATATGATGGACTCACAGACTCTGAATCCATCAAACTCCTCCTTCAGGCATCGATGGAATAAGTCTTGTAATTTCTGATCTATTTGCTGACCATGCACAATCCTATCCCATAGTCCACTATACTTGGCAGGTACAGTTACAGCGTCTGTAGTACTGTCAAAGGGGTGCCACTCACTAAGTGCTGCGAGCATATCCCAAGCCTGTAGCCATGCTGTGGTGCCCTCGGTATGTGCTCTTCTACTCAAAGCATCTGCTACTACATTCCCCTTACCCGGATGGTAAGAGATAGTGCAGTCATAATCCTTCAACAGCTCCATCCATCGTCTTTGCCTCATATTCAACTCTCGCTGGTCAAAGATATATTTGAGACTCTTGTGATCTGTAAAAATCTCAAACGTGACCCCATATAAATAGTGACGTCATACCTTCAACGCGAAGATTATAGCTGCCAACTCCAAGTCATGAGTAGGGTAGTTCCGTTCATGACTCTTTAATTGTCGTGATGCATATGCCACGACTTGACCACGTTGCATCAACACGGCTCCCAAACCCTCCTTTGATGCATCAGTATACACTGTAAAGTCTAAGGGGCCTGACGGAAGGGTGAGAATCGGGGCACTGGTCAGTCTTTCCTTTAGCGTACGAAAGCTCAGCTCGCACTTGTCGCTCCAAATGAAAGGAACATCCTTCTGTGTCAGACGAGTAAGTGGTAGAGCTAGCTGCAAGAAGCCCCTAACAAAACGTTTGTAGTAGCCAGCGAGGCCTAAGAAGCTGCGTATCTCAATGACTGTCTTGGGCTGCTCCCAGGACATAACAACCTCTATCTTGGCTGGATCAACCGCCACACCTGCTCCTGATATTACATGACCGAGGAAAGCTACTTCGGTAAGCCAAAATTCACACTTGTTGTATTTTGCATACAACTTGTGTTCTCTGAGTGTCTCAAGAATAGTACGAAGGTGCTGCTCATGCTCATGCTCATCACGTGAGTAGATCAAAATATCATCAATGAATACTACCACAAACCGATCTAAGTATGGACGAAAAATTCTGTTCATCATATCCATGAACGCGACAGGTGCGTTCGTGAGTCCAAACGGCATAACCACAAACTCAGAGTGGCCGTATCTGGTACGAAAAGCAGATTTAAGCACATCTGTATCCTTAATTCTCAATTGATGATAACCCGATCGTAGGTTAATCTTTGAGAATACCGCTGCTCCTTGCAATTGATCAAAAAGATCATCTATTCGTGGAAGTGGATAACGGTTCTTCACCGTCCTTTTATTCAATTGCATGTAGTCGATGCATAAACGCATAGACCCATCCTTCTTCTTTACGAAGAGGACCGGTGCTCCCCAAGGTGATGTACTGGGATGGATAAATCCCTTTTCCAACAACTCTTGCAGTTGTACTTTGAGCTCCCTGAGTTCGGCTGGTGCCATTCGATATGGAGGTATGGAGATCGGTTGCGTGTTTGGTATCAAAGTAATCTCGAACTCGATCTCCCTCTCTGGCGGCAGTCCAGGTAATTCCTCTGAAAATACATCAGGAAAATCTCGTACAATCTTGACATCTTCAATCATATGATCTTCAGCAGGTAACTCCACAACATAGACGAGAAAACCTATGCAACCCTGATCGAGCAAGTGTTGGGCCTTCAATGTCGATACATATAAGACCTCACTATCTGAGGCACGTCCATCAAACTGAAAGGTATGTATGTCTGGTATACAGAAGTCTACCGTCTTCTCGAAGCAATTAAGACATGTGTGATGTTGCTCGAGCTAATCCATACCTAAGATGACATCAAAATCTTCTAGCTGAATGAGTAAAAGATATGCAGGCATTAGGTGCCCGCCAATCTGCACTGCTACCTTCTCCATCACTTGTCGCACTATGAATAATTGGCCCCCTGGACCCTTGATGTAGTAAGGAGATGGAACGTAGACTGGTTCTTTATCTAACTTGGATACTAAGCGATGTGCTAGAAAAGAGTGCGTAGCTCCCGAATCAAATAAGACGTGTAAGGATATACCATGTACTGAAATCATACCTCGCACTACAGCTCTTGAGGCGTGGGCCTGCTCCTGTGTGATTGCATTCAACTGTCCCTGAGGCTGTGGTGGGGCATTAGAACCTGCAGCACTGAAGGTTGGTCGTGATGGATGACGTTGAAAACCTCGACCTCCACGACGAGAAGCTGATCCATATGAATTTGCGGGTGAGAAAGTTGGTCGTACATTTGGTTGATGACGGCATGAGTTGCTGGCAAGTAAGGGACACTTGGCCTTGAAATGGCCCGGCTGTTGGTAGTGGAAACACCTACGATCTCCTGGCTGAGAAAAGGAGCCTCCCGAGACAAGGCTAGCACCTCCTGTCTTACGACTCTGCGAGTGTGTCGAAGAGCGAAAGGAAGTAGTACCGCGACTCGTCAAGCCCTGCCCCAAAGTAGGTGTAGGAGCAAATCTACTAACGGTAGGAGTGGTAGCCATTGGGTGGAAACGACGCTCTCTACGAGCTCTATAGAAATCTCGACGAGCAGATCTCCCGGGCTGATGTGGTTGGAAATGTAATGGACTCCCCTGAAGACGACTCTGAGTTGCCTCCATCTTGGTAGCTTTAGCGGCTACCTCCTTGATGGAAGTGAAATCTAATGCAGATAGCTGGTGTTGCACATCGTCACACAGTCCCCGGATAAACTTCTGTAAATTCTCCTCGGGAAAAGCAGTAGTCGCCGATGAGTGGCGGGAGAGTTCAGTATAACGAATGAGGTACTCTTGGGCCGTCATTGACCCCTGCTTCAGCTCAGCAAATAACCTCCTCTGATCCTCAACCCAGTGATCAGGATAGAACTGACTACGGAACTCATCAAGAAAAATTTCCCATGTTATGGGATCCTCCAAGTGTTCCTTGGTGGCGAACTACCAACGCTTAGCATAACCTGCTAGTGAAAACTCCACAAATGTAAGCCAAGACTCTTCAGGAGCATGAATCATCCTCAACACTTTAGATACGTGATCCAGCCATAGCTCAGCCTCATCTGGCGTGCCGGTGCCAAAGAATTGTGGCACCTTAGATCTCTGATATGCTGCGTAGGTCGTCTGATGTTTTTGCAGCGTCTCTAGGTCATCTGATCCTTTTGGGTCCAGAGACACCGAAGGGTGAACACTGCCCTCCTCCTCACGAGAGGGCTGGTACGAGGAATCATCCTACTGAAGGAGCCTTTGTTCCAATACCTCCTGACGTTGTTGTATACCCTGTACGACCTGAACTAGCAAGGCCAACTGCTGTGCAATATCAGGGTCAACACGAGGCGGCATGATTCCCTGCGAGAATCATTATATTAAAAAAATTATTTTCATGGTTAGAGAGACAATGGACACATTGAGTATGACCTATATTATTCTCCTTAAACCAATGACAAGGTCAAAAGGCTTATCATTGTATTTATAATTCAAATCCCACTTATAATCTAATATACAAAAGAGAGAATGGAGTATCGGGCTCTGATACCATCTGTGATGCCACGCCCGTCCGGCTACCGAAACCGACGAGACGGGAGCGTCGGACCTACGGTCCAAATACGTCCATGATCTATGATACTCAGCAAACCATCTTATGCACATTAGATTAACATTTGAAATATAAATAACAATATGAGAATAATATGAAATGGAAATAAAATGCAACATCCATTCTGATCAATACTCATCAAGTCCACGTCCATGATATGAGATATATCAGAAAATCTCAAACTTTGTAGAAAAACTCTCCACATATCTCACTACAATGTCTCTCGATAATAACATAAAATAAAGCGGAAGTAAATAAATTACTCTAAGCAGGACGCACCATGTCTGATGCGAATATGACGAAGAAAAGTCTGATCTCCTCAAAGCCGCAATTGTTGCGGCTGATGCTCAGCTACACCTGTTGGGTTCACACAAGGGTAACGTTATGAGCAATTGCCCAGTAACGAGACAAATACTACAGTAACTCAGGTAGGAGGAAGCAAAGGATGTATGCTCAACTCTATCTAAAAACGTAAGCATATATGGTAGAAAACAAGAAAGTTACCCAGGTATTCTGATTCACCTTGGATCATACAACAACTAACTTTATTTATTGATTTAATAATCATTAAGTACTACTACAATGGTCTTGATATTTCTACAAGTTGGTTATGATCCACAATGATTTGCAATTATAATTTCCAGTATTCGATCATTAATCATTACTCGTATTATTTTAGCACATGCAAGTACGCGACTCGCAGGCCTCCGCTAAGCGGGAACTTGGTATCCATCTTGAGTAAACTCTCAAGATCCTCTTTTCAATCATAAAAGGAATAGATTAAAATCTCATTCTCCAACTTCAAACCACATCCCGGAACACCTTTCACAATAATAATACTCGAAATAGAATCTGATGCGGCCACACCAAATTCTACTCCGAGTCTTAATATCGTGTATAAGTGCGAAACCAAGAATGCCAACCACGCCACCTGCCTACTCCGTCGAGCGACTCCGGATACTACCGGGCTGCTAGGTGCAACGTGTCACCCAACTCGTCCGTTGGGATCGCGACCTTCAAGGCATCTACCCGGGGCCCAAGGGTGCATGCCCTATCCCTTGTGACTCCTAACTCCATCAATCCAAACATTGTGAGATCTCACAATTAAAAGATAACTCAAGCCTAGAGCCTTTGTGATATACCGGCATCCTATTATTAGATGAAACGTTTGGCACATGTGTTCATGAGATCATACCTCCTGGCTATTATTACAATTATTAGTAATGGTCCTGATACAATAAATCGTATATCCATTTGAAAACCATTTCATGTGAACTGCATTTTTTTTAATCACTGACTCTAATTTAACAACTGTAGTAATCGGGCTTGTATTATGCATCACAATTCTCATGAAATACAAAGGTCATGAGAATGTCCATGCATATAATAGGACCATCGACTTGCAACTTGAACTTAATATGATTTATGTATGTGCAGTAATCTCTATATCCAGTAATAAACTTTTTAATTATTTAGAGCTGTTCTGAGGAGTAAAAACCTTACTCGTCCGTGGATAATTTTGAACCTGAACGACAATTACTTTCAGGATTGGACATCAAAAAGATTACAAAAATGCAAATCAAACATAATTTCACACTAAATAGCAAATATGATATTCAACCTTAAAGAACCGTCTGCAATTAAACCCACATAAAGGAGAGAGAGGTTATTCGAAAAGGACAATTATGTTATAACGTATCATCATAAATTTATAGTACTTAATCGTACTTAGGACATACACAGTGTCTATATCGAACTTCAAGAATGCCAACCCTTTCATATATGTTTGCAATACTTCCTACAGAAACGTGCTATTACTTTACAAATTATTATCATGTATCAATAACGTCCACATTCTAATTATAAAGAAGGTGAAACGTGTGAGTAACACATCTATGTTTTAATGCTAATTCTTTTCAGATATTGATAAGCAGGATATTTACAAATTCAGGGATCTGGACGTTAACATGAAAAGCAACGGAAATTGGATCTCAATGTACAATTCAACTTACAGGTTGACCTTATATTTACGTGTACATAGTTTGTGTTCCACTAGAATATCTAAATCAAAATATAATAATGATCATATTAAGAATGGTAGGAAATATATGTTGTAGCCAACATGTCTAGACTATTGATCTAGTGCTGAGACGAGCCATGCATATAAAAAAATCTCACTGCACTCATTGCGTCAACTTAATATATAAGGGATCATATTTGTCAGAATATGTCTAACTGTTTAATGGATAATACTCACTGCAAAGCTATCCCGTATCAATGATATGTGCAATTAGCAAAAAAAAATCACTTGGAAATCATACTACATTGTTGGAAATGCGAGCCCACGGTGAGCCATTATGCAATAAATGTTATTGCACATATCATTCCCTGATCTGAAATGAAGAATGAATAATTTGTATAATAGGTCCCTTAGTACAATTAGGGTTATGTACCATGCCCATCTTAATAATCATACAGTTGTTGATTCAACTATTGAATCATAGAGGTTGGTGCTTGAATGAATATCTAAAGAGTTAGATTGAGGACTCATCAAGCACCGTCAAATGATTGTTAAGAGATGATCTCCAGCCTGAGTAGGAGATGGCAATCCTTATCTCTGAAGGCTGATATCTGACCGACCTCTTGATGCAGGTCCTCTGCATAGGAATAGAGATTCGGAGGTGTCAGATTAGTTAGGTCAAAGAGTTGACTTAACGAGATCGAGATAACCAAAGTCCTATATCATATGCTGTCATGATATAGGCACGCATCCTCTGACCGGAGACAGATGTGTTGCTATATGTCCAAGTATGTACATTTGGCAGACCAATAGGTTGATGACCTAATCAAGGTCTATACACCGGCGCGTTGGTGTGCATATAAGGTCATATGAGTAATACGATCTCTCAAAGGGATCATACAGGTTCAGTTACTGAACCGGAAGACATGAGCTCACTCATGAGATATTGGGAAGAATCAAATTCCATGCGCATGGTCGTCTCGCTTTGGAAGCTTGACTGAATTTGTAGGTTTGATATATACTTTTATTATATGATCAAGACCTAGGTATGATATACACTTTTGGAAAGTGTATGATCGATACCAACTCCCAATGATCGAATGAGAAACTTACTGATAAAACCACGAAGTAGACAGTATAAAGTTGATCCGATACTTCGGGTTTAATCTGAGTCTTCCAGTATGCAGGATGTACAGGTATTGGGAATACCTGAGGGTGATTTGATCATAAACGGTTGTATAACCATGACGCTTCCATTCCTAGGGAGTGATGAAACGGGTATGGATTTTAGTGACTCCTCTCAGTAGAGAAGTGATCTGATCTTGGTCCAAGTATTGGACATTGATCTGAATGTGATTCAGATACAATGAGAAGATTAGATTTACGGTCTTGATTTAATCAAGCATCTATGGGAGGCCCGCGATCTGGATTTGAGATATGATCTCAATATCCATGTCACTATACGTGGAACAATACAATCGCCCTGTCCTTATCTCCAAGTATCTGCGGAGAGATTGCATTATTCTTGAAGGGTTCAAGAATAATTCCATAAGATCTAAGCAATGAAGAAATAATGATTAAATGTGATTTAATCATCTTGATGTGTGAAGAAATTATCCAATTTAATTAAATGTGATTTAATTAATGTGGATAAGAATAATGTGGATAGAAATATCCAATTATTCATAATATATTATAAATGTGATTTATAATGTATTAGAGAGAGCTAATTATAATTTATATGTGTTGATTAATTATTATGTGTATTGGATACACATTGTGTAATTAATTAACAATATGAATTATATGTTGTTTTGGGTTGTGAATATGATTCACAATTTTTTCCATGGCAAGAATGCAATATTCTCAAAGATAATTGTGAATTATTTTTGAAGAATAAAATCCAACAAATTTGTTGCAAATAAATAAGAGAGAAAAATCAAGGAGATATGCAATCTCATGGGAATCCATGAGATTGCCTCCTTGGACTCCCATAGTGGGCGGCACACCATTCCTATATGGAATGGGTGGCCGTCCAACATGGAAGGTGCATGGAGATGAAATCTCCATGCACATTCCCTCCTTATTTGTTGGGTTGATTTAGGACTAAATTATATTTGATTTTTTCAAATATATTTTAACCTAAATTTGTTGCTTTTGACAACAACAATCTTGGCCATTGGATTGACACAAATCAATCTCATCCATTGATTTTATGTGTCCCATGGATTGAGATCCATGGATCCCAAAACCCTATAAATAGAGAGGCATTCTATGCTCTCTAAGGACTTGCAATATTGGAGCTCTCTCTCTCTCTCTTTCTTCTCTACACACGTCAGCCCTCTCTCCCTCTAATTGGTGGCCGACCACCAAACCCTAGAGGAGAGAACCGTCGTCGCCTTCGCCACCGCGCCGCCGCTTCGACGTTCTTCGGTTCTCCGTCTTCTTGGAGAGTTCCTCTCACGAAGGAGATGTTTGATCTCGTACGACGAGATCAGGAGCAACCATGCTTGGATCATCTTCTTGGATTGCGAGGACAACGCGGTTCATCCCCGCGCTCGCAAGCAGTCTCGCCGACGATCGGACTTGAGACAGGAGGTCTCTTTCTTTAGAGATTTGATCAACCACGCTTCAAGAGGTATTGCATTATACTTGTTGTGGTTATAGATGAAACGATCTGAGAATGGTTCTCGGATCATGTGGTTTCATCGAATAAAATTTTTTAAATTCCGTTGCACCGAACAACTAGTACGACTAGTCGTTCTTCGTCGTATCCGATACGACGATCACGCTTCCGTGATGCGCTTGAGGATAATTCCATATCCTTCAAGTGGTATCAGAGCCTTAGGTCGACGGTTTCGAATATGATTCGAAAAACCGAGGACGACTTGGGTTCGTTAAGGTCGCGAAAGTTTTTATCGCATTTG
Source organism: Ottelia alismoides (assembly GCA_037367405.1). NCBI lineage: Eukaryota > Viridiplantae > Streptophyta > Magnoliopsida > Alismatales > Hydrocharitaceae > Ottelia > Ottelia alismoides. The sequence continues at coordinate 420,689 of JAZKJV010009294.1, read as the reverse complement.
ATTTCGCAGATCTGTTTAGTAAATAAATTCGGCACTGTTTAAATTATTTAAACACTAATTTAATACTTGGATTTTTTCCCCATTAAATAAGGAAACCATAGGATCTGAGTTTACGTAAATCGGATTTCGTATGCTCTAGATATGGTTGTTTTAATGAACATGTATGCACTGTTGCGGGAACTGTAGATCTGAACGTGATTAAAATGTTAATTACTGTTTAGACTTGCCTCGAAATGCGTGTAACATCACTTGGATTCTGTCCTAAATCAAATTAGCAATCTATTAAAATTGATTTTGTCTAATTTGGATTTAATATGATTGAGATATGCTAATTTTAGTAAGAAGGGGTCACTGCTGAAATTACAGTCCTAATCAAGAACCAAGTGATTGTCAATTAGTGAAATTAATTGTTAATTTCGTGAAATAATCATGAAAAATATTTGTGAAATATTTGAAGATGATTATTTACATAATTGACTTAGCCTCATCCAATTAATTGATTAGATTTGATCTAAATCTTAATTGGAAACACATTCATCAAACTTAATGTTTGATTGGTGATTGTCATTTAATCATTTAGTGAAATTAAATTGTTAATTTCCTAGAATAATTGTGCATAAATATTTGTGAAATATTTGATGATAATTATTCCCTTAAATGACATTGCCTTAACCAATAATTGATTAAGACGTGATCTAAATCATAATTGGAAACCACAATCTTTCAAACTTGATGCTTGAATAGGATTTGGGAATTTGTCTAGCAAATTTCCTTATAATCAAAAATGTTTTGATTATTACTATATGGTACAATTTCGGTTGAAGAACCGATGATCATCTCAAGTACAAATTAATCAATTTGGCATTATCCTTTCCCGAGGCGGATATGGTGCCTAGTCGGAGAGCATTGGGGTTGCGGGTTGCAACGTATGTGGTCCGTCCCACTCTCGTCGGTACTGGCCATGACAGCGGGTAGGGCCGGGATAATGTCCAAGGGATTAAGATGTATTTTTCTAATTATTAAAATTCGAATTAATACGTATTTTGAGATATTACCATATATATTCAAGTAAAATAATCAAGTTTGATTGAATTGGATTGATAATTAATTTAATATGATTAAATTGATTATGTCCAATTGAAATACTCTAATATGATTAGAGATAATAATTCCCTTGGAAGAATTAATTATGTGAATATGATTCACGATAATTAAAATTTGAAAATGATATGGAGGATCACATAAGTGACATCCATGGTCTCCCGTCAAGGCGGAGGGTTCCGTCACCAGGGATTGCATGTGGGAGACGCCTGTCCGAAGTGACAGCTCCTGTATGCAAGCGCATCTGGATCGGGCTCGTCGCTTCTCGAAAGAGTAAGGACGTATGCGTAGTGACCCCAATATCGGGTCCTCATATTATTGGGGCGATATTGGATTGCGCATAGCGAGTTGTATTCCTGTTGACGGTTGGTTCAATTAATGACGGGTCAACATTGCCTTAGGGGTGGTGGGCCCGGGTATTAAAGACCGAATTGGGAGATGCAAGTTGGACTTGCAAGGCAGAATGTGTTCCCGCTTCTTTTTATCCAAGTTGTAGGTTCTCATATTATTGGGATGCAACAAAGATAAGGAAGGAGATCCCAGATCTTGCTTGAGATATAATGGTAAGTATATCTCTTACATTGAAAGTGATTAAGGGAATGAACTTTCAATGTTGACATGGCAAGACAACTTTGATATAAAAATTCCTAAATCAAAGTAAAATATGTATATATAAATACATACATTTATGCAAATTTCTTATTTCAGATAATCCTTCATTAAAACCCACTCAATGATATACTCAATAGTAACCAATGAAATATCTTGGATTGGACTCATGATCCAGATATTGTACTTGCAATTGAACACATAATGTATGTGGTTGCAATGTGCAAATTTCCTCATAATATTGAGGAATGACAATTAAATAGATAATAGGACTACAACCCTAGGGTTTGTATGTCTCTATAGTCTTGGTATCATCAAATGTACTTTGGAAGTGACATGTTGATGATGATCATGATTGTCATATAATCCTTATAAAATCAATGAAGATTTTCTGGTATACATATGTGCTCTTGACATTTAATCATGAGTGACATGGTTCTCTGCATCATGTAGAATGGTAGCTCTATAAAGAGATGATGTATTCAAATTGTTTGAGTACCTACCTGAACCTATGTTTTATGAGTTTAGATGGATGTAGATGATGAGTGTCATTATTCTACTGTCTATACTCTAGTCATTCATGAAGCTTCATAGTATTCATATTGTGTGAATTTAATGAAGCATAAATAAATGTTGAAATACTCTTATTTTGAATTCTTTTGAATTTAAAAAGAGATCCTCTATCTTGAGCAATGGTTGCTTATAGATAAAGGGAGCGCAATGGAAGCATGGGTTGGACCCAAGAAAGAAGGAAAGTCAAAGAGTTGATTGGACTTCTGTGACTTCCATATGACATCCAAAGAGTTGGATGAATGCCAATACTGTAATAAGTTGATGTGTTGATAGTATGACTATCAAGTCTGTCTAGAATCCTTAGAAAAGGACTCGGATGGAGCATCAGAATAATATACATAAATCATTGATATTGACTTACTTATTGAATAAGATAAAGTCAAATAATTGTATCTCAATCTTCTGATGACATTCGCAATGGGTTGCATATGTTTTAGAAGACCAGAAAATTTGATCTTAAGGTCTATAGTTATCCACATGGATATTGATGCAGTTGTTGCAACAATCTCTGCTGGATTGATAGACTTGTTAATTTCAGTGGGAGAGCCCTTAGTCATGGAGAATGTCTCTATGACCTAGATATAAGAATACACTCATTGTTTATTTCTAAATGTTGGAAATAAACATGAATTCTGAGATAGAACTATCATAAAGAGTTATGATGGATATATTTCAGATAGTAATCTAAAATCTGGTGGACTCCACTAAATTAGAAAAATTAATGAATGGTTCATTAATATTTCTAAATACTGAATTAAAACCTTTATAAGATCAATAGGAGGATGAAGATCATTTGACAATGATCTAGCATCGAGCCTTGGACATTTGTCTATCGATTTGATCAATAGACTAGTAAGAGATGAAACTTTAGAATGTCTAAAATTTCAAAAGTTACATACTTATGAATATTGTATTCAAAGTAAAAATGTCCAATACACCCTTCTTCGGGAATGGTGTAAGATGCCAAGGTATTCAGGATCTCATACATATTGATGTATGCGGATCATCTATATCATAGTAAATATTGTGGATATGTGATATCTATTGATGATTATGTATGATATGAGATTTCTTCTCTTCATCTAAGAAACTTTTGAAATGTTCAAAGATTTCATTAATTTTGGTTTAGAACCAAAGTTTGAAGGAAGATAAAATGAATTTGATCTAATCTAGGTAGCAAGTACCTACTGGATAAATTCGAAGAATACCTTATGGAGATATGAATATCATTTCTATCTCAAACCTCTTAACACGCCTTAACTCAAAAGAGTTATAGGTAGATACAATTGGATCATGTGTGACATGATCTTATCAATGTTGAATTTTAGCATAATTATCCCTTAGTTTCCAGGTATATATGTGTAGTAGAGACTACAATGTATATCCTTAATAAGGTTCCATGTATCTTGGAATCTAGCACTTGAGAGTGCTGCTTCATTAGGAAAATAAAGGATGGTATTGATACCTACTTTATGACCTTGAGATTCTTAAAATATCTCATCTCCGAGAATGTGATTCTTAGAGGTTGAGACTCTTGAGAATCAAGATGAAAATGAAGTGTAGGAACTCATTTATAATGAGACTCCTGAAATTGGAAACTAAAAGGACAATTAAAGATGAAACATTAATACCTCTTCAAATGAGTTTGAGGATGGATTCCATGTGTTAGAGAAATCTGACAATGATCGAACTTCATGTGATGAAGCTTCTGAAGATCATAGCATGGATAGATGGATAGCAATAAAAGTATAATGTAGACTTCATATACAAGTGTTGTATATGGACCCTCGAGGATCCACCTATATGGGAAAGACCTGTAAAGGTGTAAATGGATCTTCAACAGGGAACCTGATGAGAAGGTAGAGATCTTCAAAGCACGGTTCGTAGCCATAAGCTACACACTGGAAGAGAAGACATTGCTTGCATTGAGACTTGCTCTTCGGTGACCATGCTTAAAACCATCAGAATATTGCTAACCTTAGCTACACAACTTGACTATTGCATCTTCAAGATGTAAGTCAATATTGCATTCCTCTATGAATACCTCTTTGAGGATATTCCTATGAAGTAGCCCCAGGGCTTCATGGTTGAGGAAAGCAAGGTGTGCAAGCTAAGGAATCCATCTATGGACTCAATTAAGCTTCTTGAAGTTGGATCATAAGATTTGATGAAATTATAAATGTTATGATTTCAGATAGAATCTTGATGAACCATATGAAGCTTAGTGGGAGTGCTTTTGTGTTCATCGTGCTAAATGTAGATGATATACTAATCATTTAAAAATTATATAAGGATAATAATTAGTGTTTTATAATCTGGTTGTTCCATAACTTGAAATATGATTTCAAAGATGCCTCTCAGATCTTAGTTCTGAAGTTGTTCAGAAGCAAAGAGAAGAGGATAATGGGACTGTGACATTTATAGTACATCTTGGACATATTCCATTTTATGGAAAATTCCAGTAATGGCTTCCATCCCTTAAGATATGGTACTGACCTATCTAAAGGGATAGCACCTCAAAGAGTTGAGGAAGTGAATGCTAGAACTACTTGCCTTTGGGCATCAGTTCTGAGAAGCCAAGTGTGTGCTAGATGTGCACAAAAGCCAGATGGCTGCCATGCAGTGGGAGTAGTAAACTGTTGCTAATCCTACTATGGAAATAAAACACTTGGTTGCAGTAATGACAAAATCTTCATAGATGACAAGATTTTTGAGATAGTGATCTCAAAGTCTTATCTTCAAAAACTTAAGACTTTATAGATAGAGATCTAAAAGGTCTTAACTGTGGATACCTTAAGAGATAGTGATCTCCAGGAATAAGGATATTCTGATAAGGATTATGGAAATACTGGTTATGATAATTGTTAAGTTGTAGTGTCAAGGACACTATAACTAACAAGATTGAGTATTGGTTGCATAAGATGCAACATTCGCATTGGATGCGAGCACTGTTACTGGGGATATGCAAGTGCCGTAAAAGGACTTGGCGTAGTCTCGCGGGAACAGAGTGACTGATCAGCTTACCTAGCTATTTTCTAAATAGCCTATGATTGTCACATGAGTGTGAGTTTAAATGATTAGCCCATTAATGGCTCTTTGGGCTAGTGGGAGATTGTTGGAAATGCGAGCCCACGGTGAGCCATTATGCAATAAATGTTATTGCACATATCATTCCCTGATCTGAAATGAAGAATGAATAATTTGTATAATAGGTCCCTTAGTACAATTAGGGTTATGTACCATGGCCATCTTAATAATCATACAGCTGTTGATTCAACTATTGAATCATAGAGGCTGGTGCTTGAATGAATATCTAAAGAGTTAGATTGAGGACTCATCAAGCACCGTCAAATGATTGTTAAGAGATGATCTCCAGCCTGAGTAGGAGATGGCAATCCTTATCTCTGAAGGCTGATATCTGACCGACCTCTTGATGCAGGTCCTCTGCATAGGAATAGAGATTCGGAGGTGTCAGATTAGTTAGGTCAAAGAGTTGACTTAACGAGATTGAGATAACCAAAGTCCTATATCATATGCTGTCATGATATAGGCACGCATCCTCTGACCGGAGACAGATGTGTTGCTATATGTCCAAGTATGTACATTTGGCAGACCAATAGGTTGATGACCTAATCAAGGTCTATACACCGGCGCGCTGGTGTGCATATAAGGTCATATGAGTAATACGATCTCTCAAAGGGATCATACAGGTTCAGTTACTGAACCGGAAGACATGAGCTCACTCATGAGATATTGGGAAGAATCAAATTCCATGCGCATGGTCGTCTCGCTTTGGAAGCTTGACTGAATTTGTAGGTTTGATATATACTTTTATTATATGATCAAGACCTAGGTATGATATACACTTTTGGAAAGTGTATGATCGATACCAACTCCCAATGATCGAATGAGAAACTTACTGATAAAACCACGAAGTAGACAATATAAAGTTGATCCGATACTTCGGGTTTAATCTGAGTCTTCCAGTATGCAGGATGTACAGGTATTGGGAATACCTGAGGGTGATTTGATCATAAACGGTTGTATAACCATGACGCTTCCATTCCTAGGGAGTGATGAAACGGGTCTGGATTTTAGTGACTCCTCTCAGTAGAGAAGTGATCTGATCTTGGTCCAAGTATTGGACATTGATCTGAATGTGATTCAGATACAATGAGAAGATTAGATTTACGGTCTTGATTTAATCAAGCATCTATGGGAGGCCCGCGATCTGGATTTGAGATATGATCCCAATATCCATGTCACTATACGTGGAACAATACAATCGCCCTGTCCTTATCTCCAAGTATCTGCGGAGAGATTGCATTATTCTTGAAGGGTTCAAGAATAATTCCATAAGATCTAAGCAATGAAGAAATAATGATTAAATGTGATTTAATCATCTTGATGTGTGAAGAAATTATCCAATTTAATTAAATGTGATTTAATTAATGTGGATAAGAATAATGTGGATAGAAATATCCAATTATTCATAATATATTATAAATGTGATTTATAATGTATTAGAGAGAGCTAATTATAATTTATATGTGTTGATTAATTATTACGTGTATTGGATACACATTGTGTAATTAATTAACAATATGAATTATATGTTGTTTTGGGTTGTGAATATGATTCACAATTTTTTCCATGGCAAGAATGCAATATTCTCAAATATAATTGTGAATTATTTTTGAAGAATAAAATCCAACAAATTTGTTGCAAATAAATAAGAGAGAAAAATCAAGGAGATATGCAATCTCATGGGAATCCATGAGATTGCCTCCTTGGACTCCCATAGTGGGCGGCACACCATTCCTATATGGAATGGGTGGCCGTCCAACATGGAAGGTGCATGGAGATGAAATCTCCATGCACATTCTCTCCTTATTTGTTGGGTTGATTTAGGACTAAATTATATTTGATTTTTTCAAATATATTTTAACCTAAATTTGTTGCTTTTGACAACAACAATCTTGGCCATTGGATTGACACAAATCAATCTCATCCATTGATTTTATGTGTCCCATGGATTGAGATCCATGGATCCCAAAACCCTATAAATAGAGAGGCATTCTATGCTCTCTAAGGACTTGCAATATTGGAGCTCTCTCTCTCTCTTTCTTCTCTACACACGTCAGCCCTCTCTCCCTCTAATTGGTGGCCGACCACCAAACCCTAGAGGAGAGAACCGTCGTCGCCTTCGCCACCGCGCCGCCGCTTCGACGTTCTTCGGTTCTCCGTCTTCTTGGAGAGTTCCTCTCACGAAGGAGATGTTTGATCTCGTACGACGAGATCAGGAGCAACCATGCTTGGATCATCTTCTTGGATTGCGAGGACAACGCGGTTCATCCCCGCGCTCGCAAGCAGTCTTGCCGATGATCGGACTTGAGACAGGAGGTCTCTTTCTTTAGAGATTTGATCAACCACGCTTCAAGAGGTATTGCATTATACTTGTTGTGGTTATAGATGAAACGATCTGAGAATGGTTCTCGGATCATGTGGTTTCATCGAATAAAATTTTTTAAATTCCGCTGCACCGAACAACTAGTACGACTAGTCGTTCTTCGTCGTATCCGATACGACGATCACGCTTCCGTGATGCGCTTGAGGATAATTCCATATCCTTCATACATAACCTCTAAGACTCTACGATATTCAAGTAATTAGGATAGAGATTGCTTTATTTGTCCCTGGTCGCATTAAAGGAATCGAGTCTTATCTACGAAATAGAGTTCGTAAAATGTGGCACCAACAACAATATGTAGATCATGATACAAGAAACACATAAGACCCTAAAGATGTTTTTGAAAAAATATAGAGACAAAAGTACGTGGAAACCAACCACAAGAGGGGGTATTTATCGTTACAAACACATAAGGCTTTAGAGGTATTTTAGTGTATAGGAAAAAATACGTGGAACCCAACAGCAAAAGGGGGTATTATCATTACCTCCGAGGATGTTCTCTCGGGTTCTCCTCTCACACGAAAATGCTATTTCCGTTGCTCGATCGGAACGTCAATGCACGTACGAAGGTGACATCGAGCTTTCCTACGTGATGGTGGTCGCGGATCTTTGATCGGAGCTCCTTCTCTGACGTCGACGGCGACCTCCCAATGATAAAGTCGATCAAGGTGGTGGTGCTCCAAAGAAAGGGAAGGATGGTGGTGGCTAGGGCTTTTAGAGAGCAGCCTACCATCTCCTATTTATAGAATGAGAGGTGAATTTGGATCTCGATTCGGATCCGGTTGGGATCCATATATGGGTCCTGACTATGATTTTTAAAACAACGATAACTTGAGCTAGGAATATCGGAATTAGGTGTTCTTGGGCTCGTTGGAAAGATCTCGACGAGATCTACATAATGGTGTGATTATTTCAATTTTTTGGATGTCAAAAATACTCCAGATTTTTGAAAAAAGAAAATTCGGGGTTTCACAGCTGCTCATAAGGAGAAATTAAGTACTGTTGATAGGACTGGTGTTGTCGATATTGTGGTTGCCGATACTAATTCTATCTATAATTTCCCTAATATGATAGAGATTTTTGGTGGTGAGATCATTCATTTTTCTAGGCAAATCTCCCTCCTTAATGTTGAGGGAATGGACGGTTGTCGGAAGGTTGCCCCTATTGATGTCAGTCAGGGTGATCCAGTTGTGCATCATTTGACCATACACCATTCACCACCTGAATGAGATGCGGAGGTGGAGAACATGCATCCTGAATGATCTGGAGATATGGCTGGTAAATAATTAGTTGCTTCTGTGACTACTGAAGTGATGTTAGCTCAGGGGCTTACATGTAGTACACGTATTGAACTGCTGGTTTTGTTGGACTCTACTGACGAGGCTGAGGAGATAATGGATCCTTTCTCTCAACAAGAGTCGTAGACGATTCAAAAACCGACCGGCAAGAGCTAATGGTGCTCACCAGCAGCTCGAGCTGCTTGATGATCTGATCCAGCTTGTCCAAATTATGAGTCCTATGTTCAATCACAGTAAGTTTTACAAGATCTTGTGATTGTTTCTTGGTTATATCCACCTTGGATTGGTGTCTCCCTATGATGCTTAAATTGGATCTATCATCCATGTCTGGATCATGGGATGTTGCCATATGAACTGGCTTCTGATGGATTTGTAGCTGCCATTGATATACATGAAATGACGACAAGGCAGCCTCTCCTTCGGCCATTTCTTCAAAAAGTTGCCACATGATGTCCTCGTCTTTATTGATGTGTGAACTGCCACAAGTGTCATCGACGAGATTCTGACTCTCAATATTTAATCCCCCAAAGAAATATTGTACCATGTTGGTCAAAGGAATATCGTGGTAGGGACACTTCTCCTGCAAATGTGCAAACTACTCCCAAGCCTCATGAGTAGACTCATGGGTGGCTTGGGATAAGTTGGTTATCATGGCTCGCATCTGGTTGAGCTGACGAAGAGGGTAAAATTTAGGCAAGAAGGCGGACTTTAGCTCCTCCTAGGTCATGACGACCTTCCTAAGATGATTAATCTAGTGAAGCGCATTGTCTTGAAGATTGAATGGAAATGCCGTCATCTTGACTACACCCAATGATATGTTGTGGAAGTGCATTGTTCTGAGCTAATTCTTTATCAGTAAGGTACCATTGGATTGCTTGTATAGAAGCAAGTAACTGAGCATTCACTGCATTTTGATCCAGCTGCCGGCCCAGATGTGGTTGTGGGTGATGTTGTCCCTTCCCTTTTATAGTTAGAGCCATTTCCGAATCTGAATTTGAATCTAATTCTAACAGTATTTCTGGCTCGAGATCGGGCTCTTAATCTACACATGGAATAATGATCTAATCAGTCTTAATCGAAGCACCATATGTAGAGAATCATTATATGGTAAGGTCAACATAGAATTTCATTAAGTGTGGAGAAGTATATGGAGTGAAATCAATTTCCATCCAAAATAGACAGAGTTCGGTACAAGAGTGACCTCGGATTATTAGAGAATGTGGAGAGTCTAGAGAGTAATTTGCAAGATTTGAATTGTGATCTTCGGAATCTCCATGAATTATTGGAGAAGGTGGTTGTATGGAATCGATGTAGGTGTCAGTGAGGTCCCCACCAACCATCCCTGAGACACCATCTCGGGGACAAGAAGAAGATCAAGAATCGATCAATGACATGGAATTGAACAAGAAATAAAAGGAGTGCAAAATAGTAGAATGACTCAAAGTGAGCGGGGTCAAATGAGAATAAAAAGAGAAAATGAAAGGCAAAGATGGCACAAGTGTACATGAATGATCTTTGACTTAAATATAAATCTAACAAACACCAAACAAGTTTTAGGTTCTCCAATTCAAAACAATGTGAAGCCATAAGAGTTTGGTTATTTTTATCTTTCAATTTTATTTTTGTTTTGCAGCAAAACTTTTAACAAGTCCTTAGGAGGGATATCCCTATTGGAGTGTGTGTACTGCCAGGAAAGTTCCCCGTACTTGTTCCACCTCCTTTGTAACATGTGATCTACATACTTAGAGGTCCTTGATCTCATGCTTGGGGGGCTACTTAGCCAAAGAATAGAGAAAGGGATTCAATAGGTAAAACCACTACTTCTCTCACAAACGAGATACTCAGACGCAAAATCATGATACAGACACATCCATCATGGCATGGCCCATGCTCAATACTTCAACCCAAGTCAGATGCTCCACACAAGGTGGGACCACCGTCGTCAACAAGGCCCTACTCACCTACATACGATAGAAGCGCCAATACTTTGTCGTCCCAAGAGATAATCAAAATTTCCACATATCGGGATACGGGATCTAATCCTTATGGGTCACACCTCACTCAGTCTAAATAGTACCCGAAAATAATGAGGGCTTTATGAACCAAAAATAATGATGTCCATTATAAATTTTAATTAAGGTCGGAATTTTATTATTAGTCCCCTTGTTTTAATTTGTAGATTTTAAATTTTTTGAGTATTTTTCAATAAAATACACCTAATGATTTTTCTGTATTTTCCTTTTAGTCCTAAGTGATATAAGAAAAGAGGGAGATAGTGGAAAAGCAATGCAAGTGGATACTAGAGTGGAAATCTCACCCTCGTATCAAATGATGTATGCAAAGTAAGAGGACTTATAGTGCTTCCCAGCTCTCTTCATGCAGTATGCAAGGTAGAAATATAAATATCTTCACTACATGAGCGGTATGTAAAGCCAGAAAGAACCTTAAATAAAAATTTCTATTAGCGTGAAGAACCAAATGCAAACTACTCAAAAATGGATCCTAAGTCTCTGATCTTGGAGACTCCTCGCTAAATAGACACCTGGCAAAGGACCCCGTGAAGTAGAAGTGCCCAAAGGCTGAATTATTACAAACTCATATGCAAAACTAAAATAAAAGCTCTCCTCACTAAATAAAACAAAAAACTTTCTAGAAGTGTTGCTCCTCTACTTCTCTCTATGCATGATAAATAGATATTTTTCGCATGTCAGAAAATATCCTCCCATAATGTGAAGATAAATTGTCGTTGAGGCGACCCACAAAAATTCCATCATTAATCAACAATTAACCCACAATAAATCAAGAAATGAAAAATTAGATGTTGAGTTAAAATTTATTATAACTCTACAAATGTGTGTATATGTGTTGGGTTGTGTAGAGTGTCGAACACAGGGAAAAAACTAGATAGATTGGGCAATGAATGCACAAATTTGTGTTCCTCTTGTGTTTGTGTTTGTGTGTTTTGGGTGGGTTTTTTATTCATAATTTTTATGTATTTTAGTTTTTCTATTTTTAAATTTATATTATATATAATTTCTTTTTCATTTTAAATATATAATATAAAAATACATAGGATTATATATTTATAATATAAGGTAAGATAATTATAAAAACTATAAAAATAATCAAGATGCATGAAATAAAATGTTTCTCTATTTTATATAAATTTTCACTATTTTTGTGATGTTTATATAATTTTTCAAACTTTTATATATTTTTAAAGTCAAAAATATCCCAAATCAGAGATTAAATAAATATGTCTAATTGTTTTGGAATTTAAAAATAGAAAATAAATTCATAATTTTCCAAAACTATTTTTAATTAATACTACATAAAAATAATATTCAGAGATGAAAATAAATATTTTTACATTTTTTAGTGATTTTTAATATCTTTATAAAGTATTTTGAGCTTTTTAATTTTTAGTCTTTTTTCTATTTTTAAGTATTTTTCATCTAGAGTTATATAATACTAAAATAAAAAATACAATTTTGGGAATTTTTCAAAACATTTTTATATTTTTTGGTAATTTATAATTCAAAAACATGCTCTTTTGATTTTTAATATATAATGAAATGCCTAAAATGTAAAAAAATTTGTGAATGTCTACACTAGCATTCACTTAAGACTAGTTTTTAAGAATAACATAGATGATATTTTTAATAAATGGAAAACAAACACAATAATTAATGAACTAGCAGGGGCATAAATGCAAATAAAAATAAAGGCGAGGACTAAAGTGAAAATATCCCAAAAAATTATAACCATCAATGAAAGTTTAAGGATCATAGAAATACAAAAATCTATGAGAGGTTCCCAACAAAATTGCCACCTTACTTGGGACCGCATGTGAGGTGATGTGGACTAGACAAAAAAGCTAATATAATAAAAGGCAAGGGTTCTAGTGTAATTTATACAAAACTTTTAAATAGTAGATGAAAGTTTAAGTATTAAATAATAAATTACAAAAGGAGGTGAAGACTACAAAATACCCCTTATAAGGTGCGATCCTACAGGCGAGAATCACACTTATCCACATGTCATGCGGTGGATGCGTGATGACGGTTCGCAGATGGACGCCTGAGATTAGATCTTCAAGTGAAGATCAACGGTGGAGGTGTGGATGCAACCAATGGCTGCCAAGCGATCTAAAAGGCGGAGGTGATCGGACGACTGTTGCTTCATACGAAGAATAGGGAAGAAGGTCTCCTTCCCCCGAGATTCGATCAGTGATTCTAGGCTGGTCTGATCTCCTCCCTTGTCGCAAGATGGCTCCAAAGTTTCCTGTCGGTGTCTTCTATCTGCTGACAAGCTCAAAAAGCTCTGCAGACCGCCGGAGCATCCTACGGAGGTCAAGCTCTTGTGACCTGGAGTGCTTCCTTGACTTCAATGAGCCCTCAGCTGGAGTACTAGGCTCGAAACCTGTATGGGAAGAAAGTAGGTGATAAATCTCCATTTCATCACCTTTATTCTATCATTTTGACCTTAAAAATCCTAGCTAATGCATGTAAATAGCATCAGTTTGTGCATAATAGCATTCATTATTTATTGCATTATTTGTATATAAAATAAGGTTTTAATACCAAAATTATAGAATAAAGAGAAGAAAAGAAAAATAAATAAAATATTGAAAATATTTTATGACCCTAAACCTGGAGACTAAGTCAAGAATTGAGTTGGTCGACAAGGAATAAAGTAAGGGGGAGATAAGGGCCAAAAGGAGAATAAGAATCCCAATTATTCATTCTTTATTTATGCATTTTTGACACCTATTTTATTCTTTAATATTTATTCATCAAATAAAGAAACTTTGTACCTAAAAGTTGTAGATAACAATGTAAATATAAATACAAAATTGAGTTTGTACAAAAATAACACACAGTGTTCATTTTATATACAGAATAAAAAGCCAGAAACCAAACTTCACAGACCCATATATTTTAAACAAAAACTCAAAATCACCTCTAATTATATATACTTTTCACAAGCTATTTAATGGTGGTGGTTTTATATTTTTTGGAATTACTGTGTGAAAGTTAGGTTTTTGATCCCTATTGTATATTCTACCAATTAAAATATTCAATTTATTCATTATTTATTATTTTTACAAATTCATATTTTTATAATTTTGTAAATATTATTCATAACACACATGCATATTAAAATTAAATAAAACCAAAAATAAAATACAAAATAAAATAAACCTATGTGAAAACATAGATAAAATATCGATGTTATGCATGTATATAAATAAAAGGGGAAACATATTATTTCATTCTTTATTCTTCATATTTTTATAATATTGTAAATATTATTTATATTATATTAAAAATACAAAACCAAAATAAAAATCATCAAAATACATTAGAATAAAAATATGTACATAAAACATAGGTATAATACCTATACATACTTCTATACGATTTATACATCTATTTATTTAAGTATACAAATTACATCATAAAAATAAAATAAAAATATATTTATACTCATAAAAAAGTCATAAATATATAAAATAAAATAAAATAAATAAAATAAATTATACAAAATAAAAATAAAAATGCATAAAACATAGATGAATATACCTATAAATACAATAATAAAAATTAACTAGTAATAAATAAAGCCAATAAATAAATAAAAATCATAATAAAGAACTACATAAAATAATAAACATTTTTTATTTTATACACAAAAATTTATAAAATCATTTATTTTTTAAATAGTTATTCTTTTTTAAACTTGTTATTTTGTCTTTTAGCAGGTCTGCATGGCCCAATAGGAAGCCAGGGATTGTTGACCTCCGGTCAACTTCCCCTGCGCTTTTGACTTCTGTCAGGCCTATCTTTTTCCCCATTTTCCTGCATTTTTCTTGGATGATACATCGCTACATCACTCTCGGTCGCTTCATGAAAATTCATCGTTACTCAATCATGATCCACGTCGGACCTGCAGATAGCTTGTACATACGATCAATTCTTTGCAAACCGTCGGTCTAATAAGGGTGCCATACATGTTTATAAATAAACATCCTCCATCCTACTCGCAATTTTGGTCATAAACCCCTGGGCTCGGCCTAGAGTGCATCCTCGTGACAGGGGGAGGTCCCCTGAGATCCACAGCAGCTCGTGGATGGTGGAGGTGTATCCAAGGCCACTACGTCGGCGACCTCTGCTCCCTGCCCTTGCCGGCAGGTAAGAACTGTGTCTTTTAATTGTTTTAGATATATCTTTGTATCTGCATTTTATTTATATCATTATGTTAGCCATTAGTTTAATAGGTTAGCGTGAATCACCCATTTCGTAGTTCACTGGAGCTCGCTCCGATGAACGGTTCACCGTCCAAACCACCAGTGCTGACTCACCTTCCACCTCGTTTTCTTTTCCTTTCACGTTCTCCACCTTCCATCGATCCTAAAACCACCGGAACCCCTTTGGTTCTGTGATTAGATGCTCACCACCACCCTTAGTCGAAGCATCGCCGCCAACTTCATTTTCATGCAAACCAGCTTCACGCCTAGTCGAGGCACTTCGCTTCGAGCCATACTCATCGTCTGTGCAAGTTCAGATCGTAGGAAGTCGCTTGGGGGACATTTTGCACTTCATTGGAGGTCCTTGGGGAGCCATCTCTTCTCTTGTGTCATGTTGGTACTCCGGTGCTTCTCCGCTCCTTCTAAAACCCCCAACCAATAGAGAACCTCGCCAGCAACCTTCTGGAGCCCTTTGGAGCAGCGAAGATTGGCTGGAGAGGGAGATTTTTGGGGATAAACTTGCCAACGACAAGCTCTTCCCCTATTCTTACAGGCCCCTCCATTGCCGTTAGAGGATGAAGTCACCCCCAGATGCAGTAGGAGCCGTCAGATCGAGCCATGTCTCCATCGTTCGATCGCGCTAATCAATCTAATCTGGAGTGTTGAAGATGAAGCATCATCGGCTCACCACAGCGTGATGTGTGGCAAGTGAAAATATCCTAGTTGTTTGCCTGTATGCTATTATGGGGTAAATTGCATATCTATCCCCACTTTTTTGTATTTAATAAATGGTTCTATAAATAAAAGTGCACGTTGTAAATAAATTAGAATTTTTGTATAAAGGACCTTGAACTTTTTATAATTACACTTTGGTCATGTCCATGTCACCTTACGTTCCCTCCCACGTAAGGTGGCAAGATTGCATGTAAACCCCTTCAGGTTTTTGTATTTATAAAAAGTCCAATAAATCGAAATTAATGTTATATATTTTTGTGAAAATTGTTGAGAGGCCCCTGCACGTTGTGATAATTACATTTTGGTCTCTCCCAATGCGCATCATGTGGAGTCCAACGTGATGGGGTAATTCACACAGATGCCTTGGCAAATTTTGTATTTGTTAGATAGTTCATTAAACTTTTAATCTTGTTGTATATTTCTAGCATTTTTGCACAGAGCTCCGTGGACTTTATTTTATTTGCAAATATGCCCCTACCATGATATATATTTTTTTAGCATTTATCTATTTATGAAAAATCGATAATGTACTCCTAATTATTCGTAAAAATATGGATAAATGCTTCATTCTATGTAGATTTAAGCCCATATTTTTAATTGGCATTTTTTTGCATTTTATCTATTTATTAAAAATGAAAAGGAGCCTCTTTTTGCCCTATTTACATATAATAATCCCAAAAAAATATAAAAATGTTTTGAAAATTCCAAAAAAAATTATATATAGTATATTTTGATATAGATTGAGTCCAGAAAACAAAAACCCCTAAAATAGAAAAAAATGCAAAAAATCATAAAGCTCCGAAATCGAACAAAAAATATAAAAGTTCTATCAAAATACCAAAAATATGTTTTTTCTATTTTCTAATTATCTATATATTATTATTATTTATATATTAAATTAATTTGGGTAATTTGGGACTCATTTCTTATTTTTAAAACCCAAATCAATTTCGGATTCTATATTTAGTCCCTTACTTGGGATATTTGTGACTTTAAAATACATACAAAATTAGCAAAAATTCCAGAAAAATAACAAAAAATTAGAAAAATATAAAATCACAAAAACAATATTTTTACTCTATCTTATCTATTTTGACATATTTTTATCTATATGGTATCTATATATACTTTATATTGTATTTATACATATACACATACATATATATTATAAATATAAAAATGAAAAAGATAAAAAGGAAATATAAAATTATAAAGATAAAAATAAAATTAAAAATTAAAAATTAAAAACCCACAAAAATAATAAATCAGACAAGAGATAAAAGACAGAATTTTTGTGCATCTATGTTGTCTCTTTCACCCGGTTGTTTCTAGTGTTCGACCTCTACTCATTCTTACACCTATACACATTTGCATTTAGAGTTATAATAAGTTTTGACTCCACATTTCTTATACTTAATTATTTGATTCTTATTGTGGGTTAATTGTTGATTGAATCTGAGGTTTTCATCGGTCACTTTAGTGGCTGCATTCCTGCCTTGTTGGAATGCATGACCGATGATAATTTTGGGTTCATCAAATGGCACCATAGCCGATTGGACATAATTACCATCTTATTTTCTTAGATCTTATTTGCTTGGATCGATAACTCGTACTTTTGTATTCTAATTTATTTACATTTTTTGCATTTTATATATTTCTTAAAACTGAAAAGGAGCCTCTTTTTGCCCTGTTTACATATTAAAATCCCAAGAAATATAAAAATGTTTTGAAAAATTCCAAAAAAAGTTATATATAGTATATTTTGATATCTATTGAGTCCAGAAAATGAAAACCCCTAAATATAGAAAAAGAAAATGAAAAAATTATAAAGCTCCAAAATCCAACAAAAAATACAAAAAATATACAAAAATACCAAAAATATGTTTTCTTATTTTATAATTATCTATATGTTATTATTTATATATATCAAAATTAATTTGGGTAATTTTGGGACTCATTTCTTATGTTTAAAACCCAAATCAATTTCAGATTCTATATTTAATCCCTTACTTGGGATATTTTTTTATTTTAAAAATACATAAAATTGGGGA
This sequence comes from Ottelia alismoides, assembly GCA_037367405.1. NCBI lineage: Eukaryota > Viridiplantae > Streptophyta > Magnoliopsida > Alismatales > Hydrocharitaceae > Ottelia > Ottelia alismoides. The sequence goes on along the minus strand of JAZKJV010009294.1, from coordinate 402,602 downwards.
AAATCCATAAAAATAACAAAAAATAGAAAAATAAAAAAATAAAAAAAACATTATTTTTACTCTATTTTATTTATTTTGGCATATTCTATATCTATATATACTTTATATTGTATTTATACATATACATACATATATATACTAACATATATTATAAATATAAAAAATGGAAAAGATAAAAAGAAAATATAAAATTATAAAGCCAAAAATAAAATTAAAAAAATATAAAATTAAAAAATCATAAAAACAATAAATCAGACAAGAGATAAAAAATAGAATTTTTATGCATCGTTGTTGCCTCCTTCACCCGTTTGCTCCCGGTGTTCGACCTCTACTCATGCTTACACCTATACATATTTGCATGTAGAGTTATAACAAATTTTGACTCCACATTTTTATACTTAATTTTTATATTCTTATTGTGGGTTAATTGTTGATTGAATCCGAGTTTTTTGTTGGTCACTTCAGCGATTGTGTTCCCGCCTTATGTGGAATGCATGACCGATGATAATTTTGGGTTCATCGGTAGGGTCAAGGGCAAAGTGCCTCGATCGTTAATGGGCGAGATGGGCGGAAGATGGAGTGTAGCAGAGGTGTTCTGCTGATGTGGTGGAGGTGGAACACCCAAATCTTGACCCAGCGAGGGCCAAGTAATGTGAAGGAGCGTGGGAAGTAGGAGAAGCAGAGGGGAAAGAATTGAGGTGTTCTGCAGGGTTGGGGACATTGTGCATGCTGGAGGTGTTTTCCAGAGTTAAGATATGATGAACTACGGGCTTGCTAATCTAAGCTACTACAAGGAATTAAATTAATAACTAAATGTAGGAAATTAAACCTAATTCTAATGGCTATTTAAAATGCAAAGAAAAGAACCTCGACCTGGCCAGAACCAAGGAGATGGGGGCCACATGCCGGCGAGCGACGGAGATGGTGGAATCACCTTTTACACCTCTTCCTCGATCTGATTCAAAGCTGAGTGAACCTCCTATCACAAGACTCTGGCCTTTGGACGAAAGAAGGGGAGATAAATCATCGAAAATGGGACTCAAATTCGAAAAATGAAGGAGAGGGATGTTTTGTACAAGCGATTGGAGAGGCTGGAAGATCAAGGTGGCGTGGGTGATGCAGTGGAGGAGAGATCGATGCAATGATCCAATGTGATTGGTGGATGATCAAGGCAAAAAGTTGGAGAAGAAATCAACCCAAAAGGATGAAGGAATCCTTGGGGAAAATCGATGAAGATGGGTCAAACATTGGGTGTGATAAAGGCTATACTTGGGGAGAAGAGTCGACCGGGGTCAACAACTTGACTCCCCCTGGTTGTCCACGTGTCCAACCAGAAAAAAGGCGAGTCAAAATTATTTGAAAAATACACAATAAATAAAAAATGAATTAATTAATTTTAGTTATACAATTAAAAAATATTTATTATTTTCTGCAGTATTTTATAGTATTTTAATTTTATTTTTATGAGCTTATTTATTACAAGTTAGTTTTTAAGGGTCTATTTATAGGTATATTCATCTATGTTTTGTATTTTATTTTGTTTTTTTTGATTTTATTAGTTTATTTTCTTACTTTATATATTTATAACTTATTTTATTTATATAAATACTTTTTTTATTATATTTTTCTAATATAATATGTACACTTAAATAAATATAGGCGTATATTATATAGGTATAAGTATAGGTATTTAATCTATGTGTCTATATATACTATTTTATTTTGTGTTTTATTGATGGATTTATTCAAATCTAAATATACATTATAAATAATATTTACAAAATTAAAAATTATAGAATTATAAAAATATTAAAGAATAAATAAAGTGAATATTTTTCTTCAGGTATATTTTACAAAAGGGGTCCAAAACCTAACTTTTGCATCTTAACTCTAAATTAAATTAAACCACCTTCATTATATAGCTTATTAAAAGTTATGCACAATTAAAGGTGATTCTGGTTCTTTGAGTTTTTATTGAGGAGATATGGGTCTAGGAAGTTTGGGTTTTGGCTTTTTATTCTGAGTATAAAAAGTACATTGTATATTATTTTTGTATGAAATTAATTTCATATTTTATCTACAAGTTTCGTGTAGAAAGTTTTTTTATTTAAGGTATAGAAAATGAAAAATAAAATAGGTCTCAAAAATTCAATATTGATTATGGTTTTTATTGATTCATTGTGCCATATCTCCCCTTACTTTTTCCTTGTCGACCCAGTCATCAAGATGCCTAGTTCTCGGGGTTTGAGGTCATAAAACACCTTTACCATTTTATTATTTTTCTTTTCTTTCTTTATTCTATATATTTTGGCATTAAAAATCAATATTTTATACACAATAAATGGAATAAATAATGAATGTTAGCTTGTACAAAATAATGTTATATGAATGCATTAGCTAGTGTTTTTAGGGCCAAAATGATATAATAAAGGTGATGAAATGGAGATTCAGCACCCCCTATACTTTCCTTTTTCAGTCCCTAGCAAACACTTATGCAACAAGTGTAGAAAATGAAAATAAAGAAAAGAAATAGAAAGAAAGTGTATTGCTTTTAATTCTTAAACCTGTCTTCACCAAATCAATGTTTGGAGCTTAAGTCGGGCCTTTGGATTTTAGGTGCAGTCGGAACCTTATTGGGAAACAGATTTAAAATACAACAGCCTTTGAGAATCTCAAAACTCTGCTCAAGTCTCCTCAAAAGCCATGGTAGAACAAATCAACTCATATGTAAACCTTTATGACTATGAATCTATCTTGGATAGTGTGTGAGATATATAGCTCTCCTCAGCTGAAACGGTAAAAGTCAATCTTCTCCAACATAGTGACCCTAATTCCCCAATCCAACAACTCTTTCCTCGAGAAGCGGGGTATTCCATTCTAAGTTCAAGTGACAACCAGCTCAAGAAGAGGGAGTGGAGAGAAGAATGGTGTTGGAAATACGAGCCCACGGCGAGCCATTATGCAATAAATGTTATTGCACATATCATTCCCTGATCTGAAATGAAGAATGAATAATTTGTATAATAGGTCCCTTAGTACAATTAGGGTTATGTACCATGGCCATCTTAAATAATCATACAGCTGTTGATTCAACTATTGAATCATAGAGGCTGGTGCTTGGATGAATATCTAAAGAGTTAGATTGAGGACTCATCAAGCACCGTCAAATGATTGTTAAGAGATGATCTCCAGCCTGAGTAGGAGATGGCAATCCTTATCTCTGAAGGCTGATATCTGACCGACCTCTTGATGCAGGTCCTCTGCATAGGAATAGAGATTCGGAGGTGTCAGATTAGTTAGGTCAAAGAGTTGACTTAACGAGATCGAGATAACCAAAGTCCTATATCATATGCTGTCATGATATAGGCACGCATCCTCTGACCGGAGACAGATGTGTTGCTATATGTCTAAGTATGTACATTTGGCAGACCAATAGGTTGATGACCTAATCAAGGTCTATACACCGGCGCGCTGGTGTGCATATAAGGGCATATGAGTAATACGATCTCTCAAAGGGATCATACAGGTTCAGTTACTGAACCGGAAGACATGAGCTCACTCATGAGATATTGGGAAGAATCAAATTCCATGCGCATGGTCGTCTCGCTTTGGAAGCTTGACTGAATTTGTAGGTTTGATATATACTTCTAGTATATGATCAAGACCTGGTATGATATACGCTTTTGGAAAGTGTATGATCGATACCAACTCCCAATGATCGAATGAGAAACTTACTGATAAAACCATGAAGTAGACAGTATAAAGTTGATCCGATACTTCGGGTTTAGTCTAAGTCTTCCAGTATGCAGGATGTACAGGTATTGGGAATACCTGAGGGTGATTTGATCATAAACGGTTGTATAACCATGACGCTTCCATTCCTAGGGAGTGATGAAACGGGTATGGATTTTAGTGACTCCTCTCAGTAGAGAAGTGATCTGATCTTGGTCCAAGTGTTGGACATTGATCTGAATGTGATTCAGATACAATGAGAAGATTAGATTTACGGTCTTGATTTAATCAAGCATCTATGGGAGGCCCGCGATCTGGATTTGAGATATGATCTCAATATCCATGTCACTATACGTGGAACAATACAATCGCCCTGTCCTTATCTCCAAGTATCTGCGGAGAGATTGCATTATTCTTGAAGGGTTCAAGAATAATTCCATACGATCTAAGCAATGAAGAAATAATGATTAAATGTGATTTAATCATCTTGAATGTGTGAAGAAATTATCCAATTTAATTAAATGTGATTTAATTAATGTGGATAAGAATAATGTGGATAGAAATATCCAATTATTCATAATATATTATAAATGTGATTTATAATGTATTAGAGAGAGCAAATTATAATTTATATGTGTTGATTAATTATTATGTGTATTGGATACACATTGTGTAATTAATTAACAATATGAATTACATGTTGTTTTGGGTTGTGAATATGATTCACAATTTTTTCCATGGCAAGATTGCAATATTCTCAAAGATAATTGTGAATTATTGTTTGAGAAATAAAACCCAAATTATTTTGTTGCAAATAAATAAGAGAAGGATTACATGGAGATTACAATCTCCATGCCATCCAAGGTGGGCGGCACACCACTCCTAATTGGAGTGGGTGTGCGCCTACATGGAAGGCACATGGAGATGAAATCTCCATGTGTCTTCTCTCCTTATTTGTTGGGTTAATTTAGGAGCAAATTATATTTGATTTTATTAAATATATTTTGACCTAAATTTGTTGCTTTTGACAACAACAATCTCAGCCATTGGATGAACATAAATCAATCTCATCCATTGATTTTATGTGTCCCATGGATTGAGATCCATGGATCCCAAAACCCTATAAATAGAGAGGCATACTTGGCTCTCTCTTTACAAATAATATGGGAGCTCTCTCTCTCTCTTTCTTCTCTACACACGTCAGCCCTCTCTCCCTCTAATTGGTGGCCGACCACCAAACCCTAGAGGAGAGAACCGTCGTCGCCTTCGCCACCGTGCCGCCGCTTCGACGTTCTTCGGTTCTCCGTCTTCTTGGAAAGTTCCTCTCATGAAGGAGACGTTTTGATCTCGTGCGACGAGATCAGGAGCAACCATGCTTGGATCATCTTCTTGGATTGCGAGGACAACGCGGTTCATCCCCGCGCTCGCAAGCGGTCTCGCCGACGATCGGACTTGAGACAGGAGGTCTCTTTCTTTAGAGACTTGATCAACCACGCTTCAAGAGGTATTTCATTATACTTGTTGTGGTTATAGATGAAACGATCTGAGAATGGTTCTCGGATCATGTGGTTTCATCGAACAAAATTTTTTAAATTCCGCTGCACCGAACAACTAGTACGACTAGTCGTTCTTCGTCGTATCCGATACGACGATCACGCTTCCGTGATGCGCTTGAGGATAATTCCATATCCTTCAAGTGGTATCAGAACCTTAGGTCGACGGTTTCGAATATGATTCGAAAAACCGAGGACGACTTGGGTTCGTTTAGGTCGCGAAAGTTTTTACCGCATTTGATTTCGCAGATCTGTTTAGTAAATAAATTCGCCACTGTTTAAATTGTTTAAACACGAATTTAATACTTAGATTTTGTTCCCCATTAAATAAGGAAACCATAGGAACTGAGTTTACGTAAATCGGATTTCGTATGCTCTAGATATGGTTGTTTTAATGAACATGTATACACTGTTGCGGGAACTGTAGATCTGAACGTGATTAAAATGTTAATTACTGTTTAGACTTGCCTCGAAATGCGTGTAACATCACTTGTGTTCTGTCCTAAATCAAATTAGCAATCTATGAAAATTGAGTTTGCTTAATTTGGATTTAAATTGATTGAGATATGCCAATTTTAGTGAATAGGGGTCATTACTGAAATTGCAGTCCTAATCAAAAACCAAGTGATTGTCAATTAGTGAAATTAATTGTTAATTTCGTGAAATAATCATGAAAAATATTTGTGAAATATTTGAAGATGATTATTTACATAATTGACTTGGCCTCATCCAATTAATTGATTAGATTTGATCTAAACCTTAATTGGAAACACATTCATCAAACTTAATGTTTGATTGGTGATTGTTATTTAATCATTTAGTGAAATTAAATTGTTTAATTTCCTAGAATAATTGTGCATAAATATTTGTGAAATATTTGATGATAATTATTCCCTTAAATGACATTGCCTTAACCAATAATTGATTAAGATGTGATCTAAATCATAATTGGAAACCACAATCTTTCAAACTTGATGCTTGAATAGGATTTGGGAATTTGTCTAGCAAATTTCCTTATAATCAAAAATGTTTTGATTATTACTATATGGTACAATGATCGAACTTCATGTGATGAAGCTTCTGAAGATCATAGCATGGATAGATGGATAGCAATAAAAGTCTAATGTAGACTTCATATACAAGTGTTGTATATGGACCCTAGAGGATCCGCCTATATGGGTAAGACCTGTAAAGGTGTAAATGGATCTTCAAGAGACAGGGAACCTGATGGGAAGATAGAGATCTTCAAAGCACGGTTCGTAGCCATAAGCTACACACTGGAAGAGAAGACATTGCTTGCAATGAGACTTGCTCTTCGGTGACCATGCTTAAAACCGTCAGAATATTGCTAACCTTAGCTACACAACTTGACTATTGCATCTTCAAGATGTAAGTCAATATTGCATTCCTCCACGAATACCTCTTTGAGGATATTCACATGAAGTAGCCCCAGGGCTTCATGGTTGAGGAAAGCAAGATGTGCAAGCTAAGGAATCCATCTGAGGACTCAAATAAGCTTCTTGAAGTTGGACCATAAGATTTAATGAAATTATAAGTGTTATGATTTCAGATAGAATCTTGATGAGCCCTATGAAGCTTAGTGGGAGTGCCTTTGTGTTCATCATGCTAAATGTAGATGATATCCTAATCATTTGGAATGATATAAGGATAATAATGAGTGTTTTGTAAACTGGCTATTCCATATCTTGAAATATGATTTCAAAGATACCTCTTAGATCTTAGTTCTGAAGTTGTTCAGAAGCAAAGAGAAGAGGATATTGGGACTGTCACATTTATAGTACACCTTGGACATATTCTATTCATAGAAATTCCAAGAAAGGCTTCCATCCCTTAAGATATGGTACTGACCTATCTAAAGGGATAACACCTCAAAGAGTTGAGGAAGTGAATGCTAGAACTACTTGCCCTTGGGCATTAGTTCTGAGAAGCCGGGTGTGTGCTAGATGTGTACAAAAGCCAGATGGCTGCCATGCAGTGGGAGTAGTAAACTGTTACTAGTCCTACTATGGAAATAAAACACTTGGTTGCAGTAATAACAAAATCTTCATAGATGACAAGATTTTTGAGATAGTGATCTCAAAGTCTTATCTTCAAAAGTTTAAGACTTTATAGATAGTGATATAAAAGGTCTTAACTAAAGACACCTTAGGAGATAGAGATCTCTAGAAATAAGGATATTCTTATAAGGATTATGGAAATACTGGTTATGATAATTGTTAAGCTGTAGTGTCAAAGACACTGTAACTAACTAGATTGAGTATTGGTTGCATAAGATGCAACATTCGCATTGGATGCGAGCACTGTTAATGGGGATATGCAAGTGCCGTAAAAGGACTTGGCGTAGTCTCGCGGGAACAGAGTGACTGATCAGCTTACCTAGCTATTTTCCAAATAGTCTATGATTGTCACATGAGTGCGGGTTTAAATGATTAGCCCATTAATGGCTCTTTGGGCTAGTGGGAGATTGTTGGAAATACGAACCCACGGCGAGCCATTATGCAATAAATGTTATTGCACATATCATTCCCTGATCTGAAATGAAGAATGAATAATTTGTATAATAGGTCCCTTAGTACAATTAGGGTTATGTACCATGGCCATCTTAAATAATCATACAGCTGTTGATTCAACTATTGAATCATAGAGGCTGGTGCTTGGATGAATATCTAAAGAGTTAGATTGAGGACTCATCAAGCACCGTCAAATGATTGTTAAGAGATGATCTCCAGCCTGAGTAGGAGATGGCAATCCTTATCTCTGAAGGCTGATATCTGACCGACCTCTTGATGCAGGTCCTCTGCATAGGAATAGAGATTCGGAGGTGTCAGATTAGTTAGGTCAAAGAGTTGACTTAACGAGATCGAGATAACCAAAGTCCTATATCATATGCTGTCATGATATAGGCACGCATCCTCTGACCGGAGACAGATGTGTTGCTATATGTCTAAGTATGTACATTTGGCAGACCAATAGGTTGATGACCTAATCAAGGTCTATACACCGGCGCGCTGGTGTGCATATAAGGGCATATGAGTAATACGATCTCTCAAAGGGATCATACAGGTTCAGTTACTGAACCGGAAGACATGAGCTCACTCATGAGATATTGGGAAGAATCAAATTCCATGCGCATGGTCGTCTCGCTTTGGAAGCTTGACTGAATTTGTAGGTTTGATATATACTTCTAGTATATGATCAAGACCTGGTATGATATACGCTTTTGGAAAGTGTATGATCGATACCAACTCCCAATGATCGAATGAGAAACTTACTGATAAAACCATGAAGTAGACAGTATAAAGTTGATCCGATACTTCGGGTTTAGTCTAAGTCTTCCAGTATGCAGGATGTACAGGTATTGGGAATACCTGAGGGTGATTTGATCATAAACGATTGTATAACCATGACGCTTCCATTCCTAGGGAGTGATGAAACGGGTATGGATTTTAGTGACTCCTCTCAGTAGAGAAGTGATCTGATCTTGGTCCAAGTGTTGGACATTGATCTGAATGTGATTCAGATACAATGAGAAGATTAGATTTACGGTCTTGATTTAATCAAGCATCTATGGGAGGCCCGCGATCTGGATTTGAGATATGATCTCAATATCCATGTCACTATACGTGGAACAATACAATCGCCCTGTCCTTATCTCCAAGTATCTGCGGAGAGATTGCATTATTCTTGAAGGGTTCAAGAATAATTCCATACGATCTAAGCAATGAAGAAATAATGATTAAATGTGATTTAATCATCTTGAATGTGTGAAGAAATTATCCAATTTAATTAAATGTGATTTAATTAATGTGGATAAGAATAATGTGGATAGAAATATCCAATTATTCATAATATATTATAAATGTGATTTATAATGTATTAGAGAGAGCAAATTATAATTTATATGTGTTGATTAATTATTATGTGTATTGGATACACATTGTGTAATTAATTAACAATATGAATTACATGTTGTTTTGGGTTGTGAATATGATTCACAATTTTTTCCATGGCAAGATTGCAATATTCTCAAAGATAATTGTGAATTATTGTTTGAGAAATAAAACCCAAATTATTTTGTTGCAAATAAATAAGAGAAGGATTACATGGAGATTACAATCTCCATGCCATCCAAGGTGGGTGGCACACCACTCCTAATTGGAGTGGGTGTGCGCCTACATGGAAGGCACATGGAGATGAAATCTCCATGTGTCTTCTCTCCTTATTTGTTGGGATAATTTAGGAGCAAATTATATTTGATTTTATTAAATATATTTTGACCTAAATTTGTTGCTTTTGACAACAACAATCTCAGCCATTGGATGAACATAAATCAATCTCATCCATTGATTTTATGTGTCCCATGGATTGAGATCCATGGATCCCAAAACCCTATAAATAGAGAGGCATACTTGGCTCTCTCTTTACAAATAATATGGGAGCTCTCTCTCTCTCTTTCTTCTCTACACACGTCAGCCCTCTCTCCCTCTAATTGGTGGCCGACCACCAAACCCTAGAGGAGAGAACCGTCGTCGCCTTCGCCACCGTGCCGCCGCTTCGACGTTCTTCGGTTCTCCGTCTTCTTGGAAAGTTCCTCTCATGAAGGAGACGTTTTGATCTCGTGCGACGAGATCAGGAGCAACCATGCTTGGATCATCTTCTTGGATTGCGAGGACAATGCGGTTCATCCCCGCGCTCGCAAGCGGTCTCGCCGACGATCGGACTTGAGACAGGAGGTCTCTTTCTTTAGAGACTTGATCAACCACGCTTCAAGAGGTATTTCATTATACTTGTTGTGGTTATAGATGAAACGATCTGAGAATGGTTCTCGGATCATGTGGTTTCATCGAACAAAATTTTTTAAATTCCGCTGCACCGAACAACTAGTACGACTAGTCGTTCTTCGTCGTATCCGATACGACGATCACGCTTCCGTGATGCGCTTGAGGATAATTCCATATCCTTCAAATGGATGGTATCCAATGTAGTTAACTATCCCAGGATGCTTGACCAGTGTTGCCAAGTCACCTGGTTGTAGGCTCTCAAATATGACTGTGAAGCTCAAGCTTGCTTATTGATTAAAAAAATGTACACTCCGGAAGGCATTTTATTTTCAATCAGGCATATCCAGTTTTTTTAGAGTTTTTGGTTTTGCATTTCTTTAACACTATATAAGACAGCATTTACATATGGACTTTTTCCTCTTGAGCTAGTATATTATCCCTCTTTTATAGCTTTATTACAACCCACAACTTCTATCTTTAGACCTCGTCTCCATTGGATCGAGTTGGGGTATAATGACCAAAAATGTGTGACTTTAGATGTTTCCATTGGCTTGTGTCTCATACCGGAAAATCCATCCCTCTAGTACTTCAACTGAGGGGAGCAAAGTGTAAAGTTTGGGTGTAAAAGCTAGGTCATTATCAACAAGAGTCATGAGTGTGCTATGAAATACTCTACTTAGGCAGTCAAGACAACATTTAACCAAGTCTCGTGATTTCAAAGAATTAAGTCAACAAGACCTAAAGTACCTCAATTCCAGATCCTGTAACGATCCTGTGATTAGGTATATTAAAGGTCCAACCAAGCTCCAATCTTCGGATTTTTCTCAGACATGTTCAATTATCAAACTTAATACAAAATATGCAAATGTTACGCAGAATGCAGAAAAAAATTTGTGATGCAATTTCAAATTTTGAAGTTTTTATGAATTTTTGAAAAAGGTTTTGCAAATTTTATGCAATTTTTAGAAAGATTTTGCAAAATTGTTTGTAATTTTTAATTTTGTAAATTTTAGGGATTTTCAAAACAAAGTTTTTTTGGAAAAAAGAAGTGGGTATAAATATTTACACAGTAGTGCATTAATTATTTACAAGAATTGGGGTTCAAAGGATTTACAAAAGATATATGTTAGTTGTTTTTATAAATATATATACATTTTGTGAAAATGCTAATTTAATTAGATGATGTATTTATTCCTCAAACTTATTTGAAAATTATTTTACAAATAATTTTGAAAATTATAGTTCAAAATAATTTTTTAAAATAATTCTTACAAACATTTTGAAAAGATTTTAAAACAGCATATAGAGATTTTTCAAATATTTCTACAACCATTTTCAAAACTATTTGCAAATAGATTTTAAGAACATTTTTATTTCACACAAATAAAAGAAATTTTTACAAACAAAACATTTTACAATTGTTAAAGACATTTTACAAAATGTTTTTCAAAAAGTTTTCAAAAGATTTTCCAAATAGATTTTCAAAATTATTTTTCAAACATTTTACAACATATTTTTACCTGATTTATTAATCAATATATGCAAAAATAATTTGATGAATAATTTACATCTTTTTATTAATTGATTTAATGAATTTTGTATGTATATATAGTATTTTATCCATACTTATTGAAAATATGAAAGTATGAGTTATGTCTAAGGTATATACCAAGTATATATGACCCCCCTATACTTAGCTTGAGTTGTGCCCCCATAGATTAAAGACAAAAAGAGAAGACATAACTCGTACTGAGTATAGAAAAGCCTAAAAAATAAACGAATGAAAGAATGGAGAAATGAATGATGAGAAGTCAATGTCCCTCCTATACTTGGGATGAAAAAATCATAAGTATAGGAGAGTGTACACAAGGCAGGGAGGGTCAAGGGTGGGAATGAACAGATCACACTTAGACTGTCTCCCCCTATACTTAGGGTAAGATATCCCTAAGTATAGACAAGGAAATCAATAGGAGAAGAGACTGTGGAGGGGATCAAAGAATGAATAACTCAGGGTGCACACCCCATATACCTAGGACAAAGTATGTCCCAAGTATAGCAATGAAAAAGGGGTGACACCTATTTTGGACGAAAAAGAAAAATGAAAACGAAAAGAAGAAAAGAAGAAAGATCTCTCAACTCATCCACCTCCCCTATACTTAGAATAGAGTACTAACTAAGTAAGGCAAAACACACAAAGTGAGATGGATTAGAAAAAATGGGAGATGTAAGGAAATAAAATGAAAGCGGATATACAAAGAGGTGGATGTACATAGATAAATACTATAGAAAGAGAACCTTCTTGCATGACTGTTGAGGAATGGATCTGACAAGGTGCATGTCGATATTGGAGACATTAGCAGACACAAACCAATCAAGATTGACCTGATGAAGATCCTCAGTGGTATCAAAGCGAAAAGGCACAAACCAATCAGTAGAAGTAGTGTGGTCGTGCTTGGCCTGTGATGTCTCCACTAGGTCACAATCAAAACGCATAAATTCCTTGATGAAAGAAGTAAGGTCAAATTCGGCCTCTGCAATCTCTACTAAGTCAGCCCTCCGTACAAAGGTGTCTACAATGTAAATCTCATGGATGTCATCAATACGTCGCCACTCACAAGAAGGGGGAACTCCAACATCTATGCTTTTTGAGTCTTCCTCCCTAAAGAGGAATCCTTGGGTCTCAATCTCATCCATCAAAAAGAAAACCTCTTTGGTATCAGTATCAATGTCATAGTCCTCGGGGTTGGCTAACACGGGCACACTCTCGTGGGATGCGAGTATTTGGTCAACAGTACATGCAATGATCAACACATTGCTCCTGACATCAGAACAGAAGCGAATCTCTCTAGATCTATAATCAATGATGGCTCTCGCAGAGGCGAGGAAAGGCCATTCTAGGATAATTGGAGGATGCTCCATAAGGGTAGAGGTATCCATGGGCAAAACAACAATGTCAGTAGTGAAGCTCATGCCCTGAATCTAAATGACAACGTTCTCTAGAATACCCCTCAGTCTCTTTATCGATCCATCGGCAAATTAACAAATCATCCTTGTTTTCTTGAGAGTCCCTAAGTGAAGAGATTGTACCAACGAGAAGGATATTATATTAATTGAAGAATCGTCGTCAAGGAGAGTGTTATCACAAGAATAGTCAGAGATAGTGCAACTCACAAGAGGTGTGACAGCGTTCCCTTTCCTAATGTGTGGATGGTGAGTGATGGCGTAGGTAGTGTCCATGGTCAATATGTAATGCTCAGAATTTCTCCTTTGCTTTCTCTTCTTAGGTTTAGGAGCAAATAATTGGGTCATAGCTTAGAAAATTGGGGCCTCAATAATCTCATGAATAGTTGCCACCATTTCTGGTCCAATCAACATTTTTTCAGATTTTGGATCTCCTCCATACAAGGGAGAAGATTAGAATCATCATCTACACAAGGATGACTAAGAGAAATATGTACATTGCCATCCTTGGGTCAAAGGTGGGAACTATGGTGTGTGTGTGTGTGTGTGTGTGTGTGTGTGTGTGTGTGTGTGTGGTCAAAGGGTCAGGTAGGTATGCTCTCTCCTCACAAGCTAACTCAACATTGTGTCTCCAAAGATCTTTTGTATTTTTAAATTTTTCTCATTTTGTTTATTTTGGGTGATTGCAAGGTCTCATAAGAATCCTCGAATGGACCCATATCATCAAATGGTGAAGCAACATTGTGGTTTTTATTTATACTAGTGAGGCCATCAATCCTCTACTTCATCTTCTCCATCATCTCGGTAAAGTGCTCAAGAGTGGACTCCATGAGAGATAACTCCAATAGGTCAGTCTCAGGTGAGTAGAATGGTGGGAAATTTAAGGGTGTGATAGTGGGTAAAAATCTGAGGTCTGACACTGTGGATGAGTCGGATATGTACAAAAAGAACAATCAGGACAAAGTCCTCCTGGTAAAATGGAGGTGGATCAGCTGGAGGGTACGAGGGATCTGTAAAGTTCATAAATCACTCCAGTCGACCATCGCTGAAGCAAAAGGAAGGGATCAGGGAGAACACGAAGGTTAAATCAAGATATGTGAGAAAAAGGTGCAACTTTGTAGAGAAAATATGGTATGCACATAAAAAACAAACTCCTTAATTCACCTACGCAACACAATGAGGATCGTGAAAGCTCGGTCTTTTTATCTTTTCGGTTTTAGAGTTAGGTGAGCAACACAAAGATGTACAAGCACATAGGAATGCCTAGGATGGGGGCACTAATCCTTAGTGTGTACGTATGAATAAAATGCACAAATAATGAGGGGGTTACTCCCCCCAAGATAAGAATTTTTGTTTTTGATTTTAGGATCGAGTAGAGTTAGTAGTCCCAATTTTATTGGTTATCACTTTTTTATAATTTTAATGAGAATGCACAATCCTAATGATGAGCCAATTCTTTTTAGATCCTATGTGATCAAAATCAGAGGGAGAGAATGGAAAAGAAATGCAAGCGAAATCGGTGATAATTGCTAAATAGAACTGCTCACCTTGCCTATAGCTCTCTTCATGCAAGGATGCTAAGCAGAATTGAAACCTATTTATATGCACATGCAATCTAATGAAATCACCCTATAGTGGTAATTGTTATTATTGTGAAGAACAAGAGTTAAACATCGAGACAAGAAACCAAAGGTCTGGTCTTCGAAACCTCTCGGTGCCCACCATAATGGGCCATGCAAGCGTTGTATGAGGTTTATCACAGTACGCGGTCTCAAGTCAAAATAATCAACTAATTAATTTTACTAAGTCCAAAAAGAAAACTATAGGTACATGCAATTATATTTAGGTCTTTGTACCTTAATCTATCAACAAGAAACTCCTAAGCTAGGGCTCAATCACACAAAACAATTAAAAATAAAAAAGAAAAACAAAGAAAATAAAAGCATTGAAAACACGATAAAAACAACGAGGCCCCCAAGCGGACAATTACTCGGGCACTAGACCTCGTGAAGTGTGAAGAGTCTTGGGGAGTCCAAGTTATTACAAATATAAGTCTCACTCTCACTTGAATTACAAAATTAAAATCAAATGCAATAAAGGACAAAAAATTATGCCTTTAAAAATTCTCAAAGTCCTCCTCTGCTGCTAGGTCAAAAGGCTGAGCTTACTTCACATGGGTGCAAAGGCACTCCTGGAATAGCCTCCCTCGATCTGTGTTCCCTCGCAACAAATTCAAATAAGGAGAAGGTTAGACAATTCAACAAAGATATCAAATAAAATAGAAAATAAATAAAGGAAAAATAAAAGTGGTAAGAAGGCATAAATGAAGAAATCCAATCTATACGGTGTTGCTCCCTGGCAACGGTGCCATTTGATAAAAGAAGATTTTTCACATGTCAGAAAATATCCTCATAGAATGCAAAGATAAATTGTCATTGAAGCGACCCGCAATAAATCAATGGTTAATCAACAATTAACCAACAATATAAATCAAGCAATGAAAAATAAGATGTGGAGTTAAAATTTATTATAACTCAACAAATGTCTGCATAGGTGTTAGTATATGTAGAGTGTCAAACACAAAGAGCAAACTCGATTGATCAGGCAATAAACACACAAATTTTGTGTTCTTCTTATATATCTATTTTTTGTATGGTTTTTTACTTTATAAATTTTATGGATTTTAGTTTTTTTATTTTTAATTTTATATTTTTTTCTTTTATATATATTTTTTTATTCCTTTTTCTCATTAAATATATAATATAAAAATACATAAGGTTATATATACAATATAAGGTAAGATAATTATAAATACTACTAAAAATAATCAAGATATAGGAAATAAAATGTCTTTGTATTTTATATAATTTTCACTGTATTTGTGATTTTTAGATAATTTTGCTAATTTTTATATATTTTAAAGTCAAAATATCCCAAATTAGTTATAAAATAAATAGGTCGAATTGTTTTCAAATTTAAAAATAGAAAATAAAGTCGTAATTTTCTAAAGCTATTTTTAATTAATATTATATAGTAAAAACAATATTCAGGTAGAAATAAAATTTTGGAATTTTAGTTATTTTGAATATTTTTATGAATGATTTTGGAGCTTTTAAGTTTTTAGACTTTTTCTTTATCTATTTTTAGGTATTTTTGGCATGGGGTTAGAAAATACTATAATAAGCAAAATACATTTTTAGGGGGAATTTTTCAAAATGTTTTTACATTTTTTTGGTACTTTATAACTCAAACGGGGCCAAAATGTGCTCTTTTGATTTTTAATAAATAGTTAAATGCCTAAAATGCCAAAATAAAAAAATAGCATGAATGTGTACACTAGCAGGTACTTAATCCTATTTTTTGAGAATTTTTAGAGAACATATGATATTTTTAATACATGGAAAATAAGCACGAAAATTTATGAACTAGCAGGGGCATAAATGTAAATAAAAATAAAGGCAAGGGCTAAAGTGCAATTTTCAATGAAAGGTTATGTACTAAACATAAATACAAAAACATGCGAGAGGTTCCCTGCAAAATCGCCACCTCACGTGGGATCACACGTGAGGTGATGTGGATCGGACTAAAAAGTAACAAATTTGAAATTTTAGGTACCACATTGTTCCTTTTTAAAGTTTAGATAAGACATCAAAATTGGGTGTATAGTTCAGGGACTTTTTGTAATTTACTCTATAATAAAAGGCAGGGATTCCAATGCAACTATGGAAAACTTTTAAAAATCAGATGAAAGTTTAAGTATTGAACAATAAATTACAAAAAAGAGGGGGTGAATATTGAAAAATACCCTCTATAAGGCGCGATCTAGTGAGTGAGAATCGCCACTTATCCACGTGTCATGCGGAGGATGCGCGATGATGGTTCGCAGATGGCCAACTGAGATCAATTCTTCAAGTGAAGATCGATAGTGGAGAAGTGGGCGCATCCAACCGTTGCCAAACGATCTGGAAGGCGGATGCAATCGGATGGTTGTTGCTCCGCACAAAGAAGGTCTCCTTCCCCGAGCTTCAATCAATGATTCGAGGCTTGTCTGACCTCCTCCCTCACAGCGAGATGGCTTCAAAGCTTTCAGGAGGTGTCTTCTGTATGTCGCATGCTCAAAAAGCTCTGCGGGGCTAGAGTGCTTCCTTGACTCCAAAATAACCCTCAATTGGAGTACTAGGCTCGAAACCTACATGGGAAGAAAGTAGAGTCGAGGAGAAATGCCTCGACCCATTAGCAGGCAAGATGGGTGGATGATGGTGTTGGACATGCGAGCCCACGGTGAGCCATTATGCAACAAATGTTATTGCAAATATCATTCCCTGATCTGAAATGAAGAATAACTAATTTGCATAATAGGTCCCTTAGTATAATTAGGGTTCTATACCAGGGCAATCTTAATAACCATACATCTGTTGATTCAGTTATTGAACCATAGAGGTTGGTGCTTGGATGAATATTTAAAGAGTTAGATTGAGGACTCATCGAGCACCGTTAAATGATTATTAAAAGACGATTTCCAGCTTGAGGAGGAGATGGCAATCCTCTCTTTGAAAGTTGATATCTAAATGACCTCTTAATGTAGGTCCTCTGCATAAGAATAGAGATTCAGAGGTGTTAGATAAGTTAGGTCAAAGAGTTGACTTAATGAGATCGAGATAACAAAGTCCTATGTTGTATGCTGTCACGATATAGGCACACATCCTCTGACCGGAGACAGATATGTTACTATATGTCTAAATATGTACATTTGGCAGATCAATAGGTTGATGACCTAATCATATACACCGGCACGCTGGTGTGCATACAAGGGCATATGAGTAAATACGATCTCTCAATGGGATCATACAGGTTTATTACTGAATCGGAAGACATGATCTTACTCATGAGATATTGGGAAGAATTAAATTCCATGCACGGTCGTCTCACTTTGGAAGCTTGACTGAATTTGTAGGTTTGATATATACTTTTGGAAAGTATATGATCAAGACCTAAGTATGATATACACTTTTGGAAAGTATATGATCGATATTGACTCCCAATGATCAAGTGAGAAACTTAATGATAAAACCATTAGTAGACAATATAAAATTGATCTAATACTTCGGGTTTATTCTGAGTCTCCCAGTATGCAGGATGTACAGGTATTGGGAATACCTGAGGGTGATGTGATCATAAACGATTGTATAACCATGACGCTTCCATTCCTAGGGAGTGATAAAATGGGTCTGGATTTTAGTGACTCCTCTCAACATAGAAGTAATCTCATCTTGGACCAAATGTTGGACATTGATCTGAATATGATCCAGATGCAATGAGAAGATTAGATTTGTGGTCTTGATTTAATCAAGCATCTGTGGGAGGCCCAAGATCTGGATTTGAGATGTTATCTCAATATCCAAGTCACTATACGTGGAACAATATAATCGCCATGTCCTAATCTCCAAGTATTCGCGGAGAAAGCGCATTATCCTTGAAATAGTTCATGATAATTTCATTGTTGATATTATGTATCTGAGCATTGAGAAAATTGATAATTAAATGTGATTTAATTATCATGAATAATATGAATTTGATTCATATTATAAAGAGAGTTATATAAGATAATTAAATGAGATTTAATTATCAAAGATGTGAATAATGTGAATGTGATTCTTATTATTTGGGAACATAAGAATAGAGATCCAAGATGATTAAATGTGATTTAATTATCATGGATAGGAATAGTGTGGATAGCACTATCCATATTAATCGTATATATTATGAATGTGATTTATAATATGTAAGAGAGAGCAATTTGTAATTTATATTTGTTAATTAAATGTTGATATGAATTTGATTCATATTGGACATTAAATTGAAAATGTAATTTATATTTCATTTTGGGTTTTGAATGCGATTCACAAATTTCAATGGCATAATTGCAATGTTCACAAAATAATTATGAAGTATTTGTAAGAATAATTTACTACAACAGTTGTTGTGAATCATGGAGATTTTCATGAGATATGAAATCTCATTAAAAAGGAATAGGAGTGACTCCCTCCCTTTAAGGAGGATGGACGGCCACCTTGAATTGGAATTCAAGGTGTGCCACCCTCCCCTTTATGGAAGGGAGGCATGCCTCCTTCCTATTATCTCCTATGTTGATTTGATTTAATTAATTTATATATTGATGATTTATTCATTATATATTAAATTAAATTAAATTAATTATTGTTGTATTTTTAACAACAAGATCATGGCCGGTAAAAGAAACACAAATCATTGTGAGCCATTCGATTTGTGTTGTCCATGGATTGAGATCCATGGATCCTAATATATTATAAAAGGACAGGTACTCCCTTTGCTCTTCTTTAGACAAGACAACAAAACATGAGAACATACAGCTCTCCCTCTCTCTCTTCTCTCTACACACCCTCTCTCTCATATGGTCGTCCTCCATTGAAGCCCTATAGAGAGTCTCCATCGCCATAGCGTTGTCGTTATGTTGCCCGATCATTTGCTCGTCGATCTCCACCTCCTTCAGTGTGCCTCACTCGTGAAGAAGACGTCGGATTTCGTGTGACGAGATCAGGAGATTCGTTGCTTGGATCATCAACATGGATTGCGAGAAGCACGCATCTCATCCACGCACTCGCAAGCGTCTCCTCCGTCGGATCGGACTTGAGACAGGAGGTCTCTTCGTTTAGAGACTCGATCGCAACCACACTTCAAGAGATTATACTATTACTTGTTTGTGGTTTGGACAAAACGATCTAAGAAGTGTTCTTAGATCATGTGGATTCGTCGTATGAAAAAAATTTATTTTTCGAAGTCCGGAGCAACTAGTACGTCTAGTCGCTCCCGATCGCATACGATGCGATCCTCACGCTTCCGTGATTCTCTTAAGGATATTTTCATATCCTTCAAGTGACATCAGAGCCTTAGGTTGGAGTTTTTGTATGTGATCCATAAACCTAGGAAGGCTTGGGTTTGTTAGGTTTTGCGAAAGTTTTGTCGGATTTCATTTTCGCATCTCTATTTTGTGATTATTTATGGCCCTTTATAAATTGTTTAAACACAAAAATAAAAATTGTATTTTGTTCTTCATTAAATAAGAAAATCGTGGGATTTGAGTTTGCATGATTTCGAATATGTTTGCTCAAGTTATGATCATTTTAGTGAACATGTATCCATTGTTTCGGGGACTGCGAATCTTAACGTAATTAAGGAGTTAATTGCGGTTTTTGAAACACCTTGAAATGCATAAAAACCATATAAGTTCTGTTGTAAATAAAATTAACAAACTTTGGTAACTTATTTTTCTTAATTTGGATTTAAATTGATTGAGATATGGTAATTTTAGCAAGTGAGAGTCGCTGGTGGAAATTACTTTCCTAATCAAGAACCTTGGTTATTGTCATTTAAATAATTATTGAAATTAAATGGTTTAATTTTCTGGAATAATTATAGATAAATATTTGTGAAATATTTGATTATAATTATTTCCTTAAATGATATTACCTTAACCAATAATTGATTAGATGTGATCTGGATCACAAATTGGTTACATGATCTACTTTCCAACAAACGTAGTTGCTTGAATAGGATTGGGGATTTGTCTAGCAAATCTCCTTATAATTTTAATCAAAATGGTTTTGATTAATATTATATGGTATAACTTCGGTTGAAAGATCGATTATCATCTCAAGTACACACTGATCAATTTTGCATTATCCTTCCCTGAGGTGGACATGGTGTCTAGTCGGGGAGCGTTGGGGTAGTGCACCGAGTACGGTCTGTCCCACTCCCGTCGGTACTGGACATGACAGCGGGTAGGGATTCGATAATGTTGGAGAGATCACGGTGTATTTTTCTAATTATTAAAATTCGAAATAATACGTATTTGAGATAATACCCTATTTCAAGTAACAATAAAGAATGTTTGTTGGATATTAATTGGATCATTAATTTAATATGATTAGATTAATTGGAATCCAATTAAAAATTAAACACTATTTTTAATAGAGATGTTATTTCCCTTGGAAGAATTAATCGTAAAGAATATGATTCATTATGATTAAATAGAATTTGAATTTGATATGGCGGATCACATAAGTGACACCCATAGTCTCCCATCAAGGTGAAGGGTTCTGTTGCCAATGATTGTATGTAGGAGACGTCTGTCCGAAGTGAAAGCTCATGTATGCAAACGCATCTAAATCGGTCTCTTCACTTCTCGAAAGAGTAAGGACATATGCGTATTGACCCCAATATCGGGTCCTCATATTATTGGGGTGATATTGGATTGTGCATAGCGAGTTGTATTCATGTTGACGATTGGTTCAATTAACGACGGGTCAACATCACCTTAGGTGTGGTGGGCCCAGGTGTTAAAGACCGAATTGGGAGTGCAAGTTGGACTTGTAAGGCGGAATGTGTTCCTGCTTCTTTTTATCCGAGTTACATATTCTCATATTATTGGGATGTAACAAAGATAAGGAAGCAGATCCCATATCTTTCTTGAGATATAATGGTAATTATATCTCTTACATTGAAAGTAATTAAGGGAATGAACTTTCAGTGTTAACAAGGCAAGACAACTTTAATATAAAAATTCCTAAATCAAAGTAAAACATATATTTATATATATTTATGCAAATTTCTTACTTCGGATTATCCTTTATTAAACCCACTCAATGCTATACTCAATAATAAATAGTATAATGTCATGAATTGGATTCGTGATCAATATATTGTACTTGCAGTTGGACACATAATGTATATGGTTGCAGTGTTCAAGTTTCCTCATAAGAATGAGGAATGACAATTAAATAGATAAACAGACTACAACCCTAGGGTTTGTATATCTCTATAGTCTTGATGTCATCGAATGTACTTTGGAAGTGACATGTCGATGATGATCATAATTGTCAAATAATCCTTATAGAACTCTAAGAAGATGTCATGGCATATATATGTGCTCTCAACATTTAATCATGAATGACATGGTTCACTGCATTGTGCAGAATGGTAGATCTATAAGAGAAGTTGTACTCGAAATGTTTGAGTACCTACCTGAACCAATGTCTTTTAGAGTCTAGATGGATGTAGGTACGATGAGTTTCATCAATCTAGTATCTATACTCTAGTCATTCATAAGGCTTCATAATATTCATATTGTATGAATTGATAGAAGCATGTATAAATGTTGAAATACTTTTACATTGAATTCTTTTGAGTTCAACATAAGAGATACTTTGTCTTAATTAATGGTTGCTTATAGATGAAAGGAGCGCAGTGGAAGCACGGTTCAGACCCAAGTTGAAAAGGAAAGTCAAAGAGTTGACTGTACATTTATAACTTCCGTATGACATCCAAAGAATTGTATGAATGCCAATACTACAATAAGCTAATGTGTTGATAGTATGACTATCAAGTCTATCTAGAATCCTTAGAGAAGGACTCAGATAGTGCATCAGAATAATCAATATCTACGTTTAATCATTGAAATTGACTTTCTTATTTGATATGATCAAATTCTAATAATTGTATCTCATTCTTCTAATAACACTTGCAATTGGTTGCATATGTATTAGACGACCGAAATTTAATCTTCAGGTTTAATAGTCATCTACATGGATATTGATACAATTGTTGCAACAATCTCTATTGGATAGATAGACCTCACATTTTCAGTGAGAGATTCCTTAGTCATAGAGAATGTCTCTATGACCTGGATATCACAATACACTCATAGTTTATTTCTAAATGTTGGAAATAAACATGAATTCTGGAATAAACCTATCATAGAGTTATGATGGATATATTTCAGATAATAATCTAACATCTAGTAGACTCTACTAAATTAGAAATTAATGAATGGTTCATTAAGATTTTAGATACAAATCAATAGGAATATGAATATCATTTGACGGTGATCTGGCATCAAACCTTGGACATATGTCTATTGATGAGATAAACAGACTAATAAGAGATGAAACTTTAGAATGTCTAGAATTTCAAAAACTTACATACTTATGAATATTGTATTCCAAAGTAGAAATTGTCCAATGCACCCTACTCTGGGAATGGTGTAAGATGTCAAGGTATTCAAGATCTCATACATATTGATGTATGTGGATCATCTATATCATAATAAACATTATGGATATGTGATATCTATTGATGATTATGTATGATATGAGATTTCTTCTCTTCACCTAAGAAACCTTTGAAATGTTCATTTCACAATTTTGGTTTATAACTAAAGTTTAAAGGAAGATGAAAATGAATTTGATCTAACCTAGGTAGCATGTACTTGTTAGATGAATTCAAGGAATACCTTATGGAGATATGAATATCATTTCTATCTCACTCCTCTTAATAAACCTAAACACAAGAGAGTTGTAGAGAGAACAATTGATCATGTGTGACATGATTTAATCAATGATAAATTTTAGCATAATTACCTCTTAGTTTCCAAGGTATATTTGTAGTAGAGACTGCAATATATATCCTTAATATGGTTCCATGCATAAGAGCTGGAATCTAGCACCAGAGCATGCTACTTCATTAGGAAAATAAACGATGGTATTGGATACCTACTTTATGACATTGACATTCTTAAAAGATCTCACCTCTGAGAACGTGATTCTTAGAGGATGAGACTCTCTCAAGAATCAAGATGAAAATGAAGTGAAGGATCTCATTTAATCTTGAGAAGATAATAAGGCTCCTAAAATCAGAAACTAAAAGGACAATTAAAGATGAAACACTAATACCCCTTCAAATGAGTTTGAGGATGTATTCCATGTGTCAGTTAAGTCTGACAATGATCGGACTTCATGTGATGAAGATCTTGAGGATCATGACATGGAAAGATGGATTTTAGCAATAAAGTTTAAGGTAGACTTCATATACAAGTGTTGTATAAGGACCCTCAAGGATCCACCTATAAGGGTAAAACCTGTTAGGTGTAAATGGATCTTCAAGAGAAAGAGGGAACCTTGTAAGAAGGTAGAGACCTTCAAAGCACGGCTTGTAGCCATGTTCTAGACACCGAAGAGAAGACATCGCTTGCAATGAGACTTGCTCTTCAATAATTATGCTTAAACCCATCAGAACATTGCTAACTATAACTACACAACTGACTTTGACATCTTCAAGATGGAAGTCAAGATTGCATTCCTCTATGAATACCTCTCTGAGGATATTCATATGAAGTAGCCCAGGGCTTCATAGTTGAGGAAAGCAAAATGTGCAATCTAAAGAGCTCCATCTATGGACTCAAATAGGCTTCTTGAAGTTGGAACATAAGAATTGATGAAATTATAAATGGTATGATTTCAGATAGAATCTTGATGAATCCCCATTCATCACTCTTTATTCTTTTATTTTAGCCAATTATCTTGGCAATGCATTATGTAAATAGGTGTAAATACAATAACTTAGCAATATGCATGCATGTGTTAATAGTGCATAATTAGCATGTATTTGTGCAAAAATAAAAAAAAATAAAGAATAAAGAGAAAAAGAAGGAAGTATTTAGAATAAATACTGAGTGACCCGAACCCCAAGAGAGGGCCAAGCATTGGCCTGATCGCCAAATAAAATAAGTAGAGAGAGATAAGGCCACTTCACCATATGTGTGTGTGTGTCATGGGTGTACATAATTTATTTTTGCAAAAATAAAAATAAAAGTATGTTTTTACCTCCTTGTATATGTTTCTAAAAAAATAAAAATCAGAAAAAGAAAATAAAAACTCTCTCTCACTTGTACATAATACATGTATATATATTTCCTTATCTATATATTAAATACCTATACATATATAATAAAAATAAAACAAAAATTGTTTTATACTCCAAAAATTATTTTGTAAATAAATAAAATATAAAAATGGCGTATTTTTGAAAAAATAACAAATTAAAAATAATTGTACAAAATACATAGGTATATTATACCTGTATATAAGACATTATACTGTATATATAATAATTTATTTTTCATAAAAGTAAATAAAAATCACAACAAAATAGTTTGAAAAATAACAAACATGTTTCATTTTATACACTTTTTAATTTAAAATCATTTATTATTTTTTAGTGAATTTGTAAATATTTTTGTAAATCTGATTTTCTGATTGGTCAATGGTGGATCGTTGACTCGGGTCAACCCCCTCTTCCTAGTGCTTGACCCGACCCAATCCCTCTGTCGGAACTCTTTGTCGACATTCTCTAGGCCAGATCATGCTCCTGTTTGCCCTAAAATTCCGCCCGTGCCTTCCTCATGGATACAAGATCCTCGAGGATCCCTAAGGAAGCGTGGATCCTTCTCATATTTTGTGCACTAGCCCGATCTATCCAGCCACCTGGGACTGCTATAAATTCCTTCATCCGCTTCCCTAGGTCAAGAGCTCGCGCCTCACTCCCTCTCGATACCCTAGAACCCTTCAACGTGGTGACAGCCGTCTGAGGAGCCCTTCGGTGGTTGATTTGGTGCAGTATAGTTGAGGCTCGCTCTTCGTGGCCGGACCTCCGTCACGAGAAGCCTCCCTCGCTTGTTGTTGCTTGGTCGTGGCCATAACCCCATCAATCATCTTACCTGGAGCTAAGGAATGTGTGTGGACCTTAAGGTAACCCTTTAGCCCTTCCTATCTCTTTAGTGATTAAATCTTTCATCTGTACGCCGCCTTCGCTCTGCCAGCTTCGACCAGCCGGTTGGAGCTCCTTCACCCACACCCATCCATTCAGATACCGTCACACGTTCACCCTCCATCATCCTACGCAACCTTATCACCCTGATCTTAGCCCTAGTCGCCAGGATTAGGTCCACGATCTCCCTCTATCGTGACCACCGGAGATCGAGCCCCATTCGCCACCGCTTCTTTGCTTTTCATCCCTAATAACCTAGATCGGAGTTTACCTCCGAGTCAGAGCAACTCACTGTAGGTCTTGTCATGCACGGAGAGCCCCGAGATCACCCTCGTCAAACCTCGTCAGAGCAACTCCGGGTCCCCTACATCGTCTCGTCGATCATACCAGTGGAGCATCCATCCGAGCTAGTTACCTGACACGGAATAGGCCCACAATTTCACCGGTTCCTCCTGATCCTTCATCGGATCTAAGGATCGCATCCTTGGGTCCGGCAAAGTTCGTTCAAGCATAGTTCTTCCAGACGCCTCCTCCGTCGTTGGATCCTACATCACCTACCAGATTCCATCTCAATCAATCATCCATCTGAGGTGTCAGGATGTTAGATGTCAGATCTAACAGGCCCGTACGTCCCACATCCCCAACCAGCCGACATCGTCAGATCTGACATCTGACGCCTGCAGAGCCGTACGATCACGCCCTACCAGCGGCCGACACGTGGCCATCCCACGCACGACTCGCATGCCTTTGAGGGTATATTGCTCTTTTTACCCTCCATTTCTTTTAGTTTATGTTAAAGTCTGTAAAATAAAAGTGATAGTTGGACCTTTTTGCATATTAGTCCTTGTAGTTTTTAGTATTTGCAGTTTAGTCTTTCATGTTTGGAGACACGTGTCTGATCACATGCGTAGTGGGTTATTTGCAATATATGTACTAAACCTTTCATGTGTTAATGATTGAATGAATGTTTTTCAAATTGTATATATGCCCCTGTGAATGTAGATTTAGAGCATGTGCGTATTTTATTGGAAAAAACTGCAGATTTGACCCTGTGCTTTTATTGCTTGTTATTATTTAGTCCCAAAACTTAACTAAATTTCATTTAGGTCCATGTTATCTGTGTGTCTTGTTTTTAATCAAATAAATATCAAAGTTATTCCAAAAAATCCAAAATTTTTACACATAGCACCCGCTACTGTGTAGTATTTTTGGTCATTTTTGTGTCTCATTTGATTTTATTTATTATTTTCTAAAATTCAAAAACCCTAAAAAGTGTCTTTGTGATTTTCTGAAAATCAACTAAAAATATAAAAATAGCTTTAAAAATTCCAAAAAATTTCTAGATGCTTGTTTTGTCTTGCTTTAGTATTAGTGTGATTTATGTTTCATTCCCTCTTATAAAACCCCTAAAATTGAAAAAGACTAAAAACCTTATAAAAATATTAAAAATTCATAAAAATAAAAAAATGTGTTTTCAATTTTTTTAGGTAGATTTTACTTTATATTTGCACATAAAATTGTTGTTCAAATTTTATAGGCACTTTAGATATTTTTAAAGTGTTTGTCAATCTCGGTAGCACATTGTTTGCATTTTTCTTCCTTCTCTTATTTTTAGAAAATTATGTAAAAATCAGAAAAAACCTTAAAATTCCCAAAAAAATCTGAAAATTTTTAAAACATAAAAATATTTTTGTTTTGAATTTTTGAGTACTTTTGGGCTCTCAAATAATTGCTTGAGTGTTACTTTTGTCATTTCTCTAGTCCTTTTCTTAAAAGAAAATCATAAAAAAATTAAAAACCACCAAAAATACTTTTATTTCTTGGATTACCTTATTACTCCGTAGGTTTCATTCTATGCTCCTTGTGTTCGACCCTGGTGGCTATACAAGGTTAAATAATTAGCAAGATCGCTTACTTTTCTTTCTCATGCTTGATTGATTTCTATGGTGATCTGATTTTTCTCGTTGAGCCTTGTTCGAGTGATTTGAGGTCGCAACGACCTTTAATATCACTTAACCTTAGTCGCTCAGGCCGCTCATCAGAATGGCACCGTTGCCGGGGAGCACGGCTTAGTAGTCAGTTTTCTTGATTTCTTATTTCCTTCTAGAGGTGTTTGATTTTCTGACTGTGATCTGATAGATCTTCTGTTTCTCTCTTTATTGCGGGGGCTTGACGAGCGAGGGTGGTGTTCCTAGAAGTGTCGGTGCACCCGAGCGAAGTGGAGGCGGCTCGTTTCTTCATCGAGCAGCAGGAGAACGTAGGAGAGCGGGAGCAGAAGATTTGGAGGATTTGTGTTGTTTAGAACTTTTAGCTTGATTATTATTGT
Source organism: Ottelia alismoides (assembly GCA_037367405.1). Lineage (NCBI taxonomy): Eukaryota > Viridiplantae > Streptophyta > Magnoliopsida > Alismatales > Hydrocharitaceae > Ottelia > Ottelia alismoides. Next base: position 374,589 of record JAZKJV010009294.1, on the reverse strand, counting down.
AAAAATTGTGGACTTTGGACTTGGCCTATCAGGATCTGTTTCGCCGAGCACCGATGTGCTCGGGGAACCTCACCACGGCTTTCGCCGGTTTTGTTTTATTGCATTTTATTTCATTTTGATTCTTGAAGGATTTGGCCCCTAGACTTAGGAATTCCATTGATTATGATGTAATTAATAAAGGCCCGATCCTAATTATCTGCCTGTACATATATATCGTAATTGGACCTAATTAATTAAATCACAAGAAAAAGTTAGTTTAATTAGGCTCGAGTCCACATACCGTGAGGAACCACATACAACGTTGAAAGGACCCATTGTGGCGGGCACCGAGTGGTTCCCAAGATTGGACTCTGGACTTGGTCTGATTAGCTAGTTATTGTTCTTCTCATGTAGAAATTGCTTCGTCTAAGGCCGATTTCATCTTGCATCATATAGGTAGTTTTATTCTTGTCTTTTAATTTATGTGTGGATCACCATGCATGTAGAGAGCTGGAGTCGGGTATGCATTTCTTACTTTGCATGCATCATCGTGTTTGATCGTGCATCGGCTTTTTTGACTTCTCCCCTTGTTTTGGACTTAAAATAATCATGAGATCAAAAAATTCGTTAGGTGTTACTTGCTACTGAAAAATACCTAAAAATAAAAAACATAAAATTGTGACTGCTAAACATACTTGATCATAAAAGACTCACCGAAAAATTTATCTTGGGAGAGCAATCCCCTCCTTGTTTGGTTTGGATGAGCGAGAGAGTGACGTGCACACCAGGATAGAGCCACACCCGAACTCTTGGCAGACTACTAACCTTTTATACAGGACAGACTATTGAGAGCATTGGGTTCCTACCAGCTCGCTTAACTGCTCTGATAGACTGAATTATCACCTAATAAAATTGACAAGATAAAAGACCGAACTTTTACGGTCATCATCTCAGTGTTGAATATGTGAATAGGGGGTTTGTTTCATGATCTTATTTGTTTCCATATCTCATCTGCCTTCCTCTCCATATCACGATGATGGGCAGGAGATCCCTTAGGTAGTCTTTGGTTGCACCGCTTTCAAGCACTCCACCCCATTCATCTAAGTTGGTTCGTGAGAGCCCAGACCCGCTCTCCGAACCCGAGTTTGACTCCACCCTGTTCCCCCTCAACCACCCTTCTACCAATCCTGCGGTGCCAAAGCAGAGACCGCAGCATATGTATATTCATTTGACGGCACCCAAGTTCGGATCTTTTGCTTTTGTAGAGACCATGGCCAGCAGCGAGGAGCGCATTAATGGACCCAATCAGACACATACGTATGTTGTTGATCAGGGTTCCATCAACAACACCATGTTAGCCTCCCTGGAGACTATGCAGCAACAGATTAAATATAAGGGGGCTTTCATTGCCGACATGCACAGGGAGATGGCTCAGATGCGAGAAGACAGAGAGCAGAACAGAGTCGATGGAGGAGGAGATATTCCAGAGCGAGGAGAAGGAGATGGACCACTTTCAGATGAGCCAGCAGAGCCAGTCCGACCAGCACGCCCCATGAGAGAGTTGCACAACCCTGGTGCAACTCTAACACACCGTTGGATTCATATGTCTGCCATTCTGGGAGACTTCAAGCTCCCTCCTCAAACCATTTAGATACTGCCCAGATTTCACAAGCAAGCCACTGAGGAGCCACATCTCCATCTTCAAGAGTTTGAGATGATCTGCATTACGGTCCACGATTGATTCGTGGATGAGGATACCATCAAGATGATGGCCTTTTTGTTCTCCCTCGTCGATAGGGCAGCCAATTGGCTGAAGCATTTAGGGAGATACGTGACATCGTGGGAACAGCTTCGGAATAAGTACTTGAATAAGTACTATCCACTCGGCTGGAAGAATGCAATACGAGCCCTCATCAACAACTTCTCTACGCTTCCCAACGAGCAATTTCATGAAGCATGGGACCGATTCAGAAAGCTTATCGACCGGTGTCCATATCACAACATATCCAAGCCCAACTTAGTGTAGAGCTTCTTTTGTGGGATGACATCGGAGCTGCAGGGACTTGTGAACGCATCTTGTGGTGGATCCTATTTTGCCAAGGATGAGGATCAGGTCTAGGCTATCTATAAGGAGATGGCTGAGAACTACACTGTCATGTCCCAGACCCGAATCTACACTCAGAGGAAGCCCCATCCACAGGTTGTGTCCTATCAGAGGATCGCACGGATCGATGCAGGTCCATCCACTTCATCAGCAGTTGCAGCATAGGTAGAGTCACCCACTGTTGATATGTGCATCATCAGCGAGAAGTTGGACGCATCGATCTCATTGAGAAGAAGCAGTGCCAAGGTCTGACACAGATGGATCAGATGGCACATATGCCGAGTGACCTGAAGACCCAGATCATGTGTCTTCAGGGGGAACAAACGGCTCCTCAGCCTAGTCTCAAGTCACGGGCGGATCCTAGTAGCAGCCGCTCGACCCAGTATTCTGGCTAGCATAGACAGGTTCACCATGTTCAGGCAGAGTCTTTCTAGCAACCGCAGCATCAGTACTTCCATCCACCACCGTCTCAAGACACTCAGATGGTGGTGTACCAATAGGATCAGCCCCTGGTAGTCCTTCCCACCATCTCTTTATGAGCAGGAGTCGTTGATGGATGTCAACGGGATTTGGTATGACCGACCACAGCCTGGGATCCACCGGGACCATCCCGGATTCCGTTGGTCAGCCGGAGGTACCTCTTCCCAGTAGCAACCTCCAGTTTAGGGTTGGCAATATAACCAGCAGCAGTAGCCCCATTCCCACAGCCACAGCAGCACTACCAGCAGGGTCCTCGTCCTACCAGCAGGGACAATCGTGGAGGCAGCAGCAACATCCTCGGCAGTATTCTCACCAGTATCCCCCTCATCCTTCCCAGTAGCATCCTCACTTCCAGAGAGGCAACCTGTCCGGTTCTCATGGGCCAACATATGAGAACCTAGCACTTGACGACTTGGCCCGCCTTGTTTCTAAGCAGCAGGCCACTTTTAGACAGGAGATGGATGAGTTCTGTCAGGAGATGAGGGACATCATCAAGGGCAAAGCTGCCATACCCTCTCAGATGGAGCCCCATTCGAACAATCTGAAGAGAAAGTCTAAGTAGGTACAGTTTACAGAGACCACCACTCATAGTGATTCTTTGGGTGATATTGCTTCATATACATTTGATGCTGACTTTTTCACACTTAGGAGCGGTAGGATGCCAGCCGACGGTGCCTCGTTTGAGCGACGACACCATGAGGACTCAAGAGCGCCAGACGATGAAGGAAGTGGTGCTGATGCCGCTCATGATGATGATGGCAATGGTGTTGACGCCCCCAAGGATGTAGATCCAGCTGATGGTACTGAGGTCATCGCTTCACCAGTTGCAAGAGGTGGTGCTGATGCCACCAGCCATTCAAATGTTGAGCCAGAGAGCGGTATTGATGATGTAGTTCGTGATGCCGTGGGTGGTATTGAGGACACTCCTTCTATTCCGATTGCATCTCCCAGGGTTTCTGTATCTCGGGACTATTTAGAAAAATCCAAAAAAATAATAAAGGAAAGGGTTCTTTATTTACGAGTCCATCTGTGATTCCTGGAAATTCTTGTATGGATTCTATTTCATCCCAATAGCAGGGACCCATTCCTAGCCCTCCATCTGAGGAGAGCCCAGCCATCCCCTTCCCTCAAGCACTCCGCTTAGCTAAGGGGAATAAAAAAGAAAATCCAAAAAAATCTCAGCAGTTAGATTTCAGCCAGTAGATGATAGACAGATTCTAGATTCATTTGACTCTACAGGAGGCCCTTGAGCACATCCCTCTCTTCCAGAGGAACCATGGAGAGAAGACTACCATTCGTAGGAAGAAGAGGAACTACCATGCAGAGATCCATGTGCTCACTAGGGCCACCTGCTTCACCATTCAGAACCGTCTGCCAACCATGAGGCCAGATGTAGGAGCTCCCTATGTCAGATGTCACATTCATGAGCAGAGATTCGATCGGACTCTACTAGATAGCGGCTCTTCCATCAACCTACTTCTGGCAGCCTTACTCGACCGACTCGAGTTTGGCCCTCTACGACAGAGCAGGACAGTCCTTCAGTTTGCTGATAGATCTGCCAAGAGGTTGAAGGGGTTGTTGAAGGATGTGGTCGTCACAATTCAGGGCCTGCAATTCCTCGTGGACTTCGTTGTGTTGGACATGGAGACCTTAGTCTGTGATTGATACCTCCATCATTTTGGGACGCCCATTCTTGGCCACAGCCAAGGCAGTGTTCGATCATGATAGCGGGAAGGTGTACTTTCACGTCGAGGGCAAGAGTATACAAATAGAGATGATCGATGAGACCAGAGCACGAGATTCAGCCTGCTCAGAGCAGCTCAGCGATTCAGAGAAGATGACAAAGGTAGAGCGAGACATCCACTAGGAGTGCGATTTTGTGATTATTAATGATGAAGCTACTTGGTCTGATCCTGCTTCACGATACATCCTCTCACATTCAGATACTGTTGAGTCGCATATTTTAGCAGAGGAGGGCTTGGAGAGCACACTCTTGTTGGAGGACACATTCGAGGCTGTAGACCTCGTTCTAGATAGTGAGGCAGATTCTTTCCCTTGTGATTCAGATTCAAATCCCATGGAGTCAGATATTGATTGGGCAGAGTTTCATAAGTCGATACTATGTTTGATTCCTACAGAGCCAGCAGCTAGGGTGGATACTGATCCGATATAGAGCACAGATGCACCAGCAGAGCAGTCTACACCAGTTTTACATGATCATCGAGAGTTCTCCCATGGAGATTTGGTCACCTTCACTCAGACTTTTCAGATACCAGATTTGCCAGCCCCAGTTGCCCAAGGTTGAAGCCCTTGCTGCAGTCGTTGAAGTATAGATTCCTTGCAGGTGAGCATTAGATGTACCCAGTCATTATCTCAGCAGATTTGACTAGAGAGCAAGAATCTCGTTTGATGGAGGTTTTTGAAAGGAACCACACGGCAATAGGATGGAGTGTATCTGATCTCCAGGGGATAAGTATGGCCTTGTGCTCCCACCATATCTATCTCGAAGAGGACGCTAGGCCATCACGTGAGTTCCAGCGACGGTTGAACCTGAACCTTCGAGAGGTTGTCATGAAGGAGATCTCGAAATGGTGGAGCATCAATTTTATCTACCCCATCTCCAACACCAAGTGGGTTAGTCCAATACATGTGGTGCCTAAGAAGACGGGCATCACTACAATTGTGGGTGATGTTGGACATGCGAGCCCACGGCGAGCCGTTATGCAATAATGTTATTGCACATATCATTCCCTGATCTGAAATGAAGAATAAATAGTTTGCATAATAGGTCCCTTAATACAATTAGGGTTATGTACAATGGCCATCTTAATAATCATACAGCTGTTGATTCACCTATTGAATCATAGAGGCTGGTGCTTGGATGAATATCTAAAGAGTTAGATTGAGGACTCATCAAGCACCATCAAATGATTGTTAAGATATGATCTCTAGCCTGAGTAGGAGATGGCAATCCTTTCTCATTTAGGCTGATATTTGACCGACCTCTTGATGCAGGTCCTCTGCATAGGAATAGAGATTCGGAGGTGTCAGATTAATTAGGTCAAAGAGTTGACTTAACGAGATCGAGATAACCAAAGTCCTATATCGTATGTTGTCACGATACAGGCACGCATCCTCTGACCGGAGACAGATGTGTTACTATATGTCTAAGTATGTACATTTGGCAGACCAATAGGTTGATGACCTAACCAAGGTCTATACACCGGCGCGATGGTGTGCATATAAGGGCATATGAGTAATACGATCTCTCAAAGGGATCATACAGGTTCATTTATTGAACCGGAAGGCATGAGCTCACTCATGAGATATTGGGAAGAATCAAATTCCGTGCGCACGGTCGTCTCGCTTTGGAAACTTGACTGAATTTGTAGGTTTGATATATACTTTTGGAAATTATATGATCAAGACCTAGGTATGATATACGCATTTGGAAAGTATATGATCGATACCGACTCCCAATGATCAAATGAGAAACTTACTGATAGAACCCTAAAGTAGACAGTGTAAAGTTGATATAATACTTCGGGTTTATTCTGAGTCTTCCAGTATGAAGGATGTACAGCTATTGGGAATACCTGAGGGTGATGTGATCATAAACGATTGTATAACCATTATGCTTACATTCCTAGGGAGTGACGAAACGGGTCTGGATTTTAGTGACTCCTCTCAGTAGAGAAGTAATCTGATTTTGGTCCAAATGTTGGACATTGATCTGAATGTGATTCAGATGCAATGAGAAGATTAGATTTGTTGTCTTGATTTAATCAAGCATCTATGGGAGGCCCGCGATCTGGATTTGAGATATGATCTCAATATCAAAGTCACTATACGTGGAACAATACAATCGCCCTGTCCTTATCTCCAAGTATTCACGGAGAAAGTGCATTATCCTTGAATGAGTTCATGGATAATTCTATTGTTGATATATATATATATATATATATATATATATATATATATATATATATATCCAAGTATTGAGAAAATGGATAATTAAAGGTGATTTAATTATCACGAGTAATGTGAATTTGATTCATATTATAAAGAGAGTTATCTGAGATAATGTGATTTAATTATCAAAGATGTGAGTAATATGAATGTGATTCATATTATTTGAGAACTAGAGAAAAGAGATCCAAGATGATTAAATATGATTAAATTATCATGGATATGAATAATATGGATAACAATATCCATATTAGTCATATATATTATAAATGTGATTTATAATATATAAGAGAGAGCTATTTGTAATTTACATTTGTTAATTAAATGTTGATGTGAATTGGATTCACATTGGACATTAAATTGAAAATGTAATTTACATTTTATTTTGGGTTGTGAATGTGATTCACAATTTTCCAATGGCAAGATTGCAATGTTTACAAAATAATTATGAATTATTTTGTAGAATAATTTACAAAATTGTTGTTGTAATAAATTGGAGATGCATGGAATAATGTAATCAAGGGAGATTACATTTGGAGATGCTCCTTCCATAGGAGGGACGGCCACCTATTCCTATTAGGAAAGGGAGGCCGTCCACTCCATGTATATGGAAGGAGGCATTCTCTCTTTCCCATTATCTCCATATTTGGTTGATTTAATTTGAGGATTAAATTATGTTGATTTATCAATATATATTTAATCTCAGTTAAATTAATTGTTGTTGATTTTTCCAACACAAATCTTAGCCATTGAAAGAAACACAATCAATGAGAGCCATTGGATTTGTGTTGTCCATGGATGGAGATCCATGGATCCCAAAATATTAGAAAAGGAGAGGCACCCCTTTGCTCTTCTTTACACAACACAATGCTTTTGAAGCACATCTCTCTCTCTCTATTTCTCTCTACACGTCAGCCCTCTTTCTTCCTCTCATGGCCGTCCACCATGGATGCCCTAGAGAGACTCTCCATCGCCGCAGCGTCGTCATGCTGCCCGATCATTTGCTCGTGGATCTCCATCTCCTTCAGTGCGCCTCGCTCGTGAAGAAGATGATGGATCTCGTGTGTCGAGATTAGGAGATCCACTGCTTGGATCATCAACATGGATTGCGAGAAGCACGCGGTTCGTCCCCGCGCTCGCAAGCGTCTCCTCCGTCGGATCGGACTTGAGACAGGAAGTCTCTTCGTTTAGAGACTCGATCGCAACCACGCTTCAATAGGTAATCCTATTACTTGTTTGTGGTTTAGACAAAATGATTCGAGAAGTGTTCTTGGATCATGTGGTTTCGTTGCATGAAAATTTTTAAATTTCCACTGCATAGAACAACTAGTGAGACTAGTCGGTCTTCGTCGTATACAATACGATGCTCACGCTTCTGGGATGCGCTTGAGGATCTAACCATATCCTTCAAGTGGTATTAGAGCCTTAGGTCGGTGGTTTTAGATACGATCCATGAACCGAGAACGACTTGGATTCATTTGGGTTTGCGAAAGTTTTCTTGCATTTTATTTTCGCATCTCTATTTTGATGTTATTTTAGGCACTGTCTAAATTGTTTAAACACGAAAATAATAATTGAATTTTTTTCCTCATTAAATAAGGAAACCGTAGGATCTGAGTTTACGTGATTTCGATTCCGTTTGCTCAAGTTATGCTCATTTTATTGAACATGTATCCACAGTTTCGGGGACTGTGAATCTCAACGTAATTAAAGAGTTAATTGCGGATTTGAAACGCCTTGAAATGCATGAAAATCACTTAGGTTCTGTTGTAAATCAAATTAGCAAACTTTACGAACTTACTTTGCTTAATTTGGATTTAAGTTGATTGAGATATGGTATTTTTAGTAAGTGTGGGTCACTGCTGGAAATACTTTCCTAATCAAGAACCTAATGATTGTCATTTACTCAATTAGTGAAATTAAATTGTTTAATTTCCTGTAATAATTGTGTATAAATATTTGTGAAATATTTGATGATAATTATTTCCTTAAATGACATTGTCTTAACCAATATTTGATTAGATGTGATCTAGATCACTAATTGGTTACATGATCTACATGATCTACATTCCAACAAACATGTTGCTTGAATAGGATTTGGGATTTGTTTAGCAAATCTCATTATAATGTAAATCAAAATTGTTTTGATTATTATTATATGGTATAATTTCGGTTGAAGAACCAATGATCATCTCAAGTACAAATTGATCTATTTGGCATTATCCTTTCCTGTGGTGGATATGGTGTCTAGTCGGAGAGCATTAGGGTAGCGGGTTGCAACGTATGTGGTTCGTCCCACTCTCGTCGCTACTGGCCATGACAGCGGGTAGGGACTCGATAATGCCAGAGAAATCAAGATGTATTATTCTAATTATTAAAATTCGAAATAATACGTATTTGAGATAATACCATAATTCAAGTAACAATAAGGATTGTTTGTTGGATACTAATTGGGTCATTAATTTAATATGATTAGATTAATTGGAATCCAATTAAAATTAAAACACTCTATTTATGAATAGAGATGTTATTTTCCTTGGAAGAATTAATCATAATGAATATGATTCATAATGATTAATTAGAATTTGAATATGATATGGAGAATCACATAAGTGACATCCATGGTCTCCCGTCAAGGAGGAGGGTTCCGTCGCTAGGGATTGTATGCAGGAGACGCTTGTACGAAGTGACAGCTCTTGTATGCAAGCGCATCTGGATCGGGCTCTTCGCTTCTCGAAAGAGTAAGGACGTATGCGTAGTGACTCCAATATCGAGTCCTCATATTATTGGGGTGATATTGGATTGCGCATAGCGAGTTGTATTCATGTTGACGGTTGTTTCAATTAATGACGGGTCAACATCGCCTAAGGGGTAGTGGGCCCGGGTGTTAAAGACCGAATTGGGAGATGCAAGTTGGATTTGCAAGGCGGAATGTGTTCCCGCTTCTTTTTATCCGAGTTTTAGGTTCTCATATTATTGGGATGCAACAAAGATAAGGAAGGAGATCCCAGATCTTGCTTGAGATAAAATGGTAAGTATATCTCTTACATTGAAAGTGATTAAGGGAATGAACTTTCAATATTGACAAGGCAAGACAACTTTGATATAAAAATTCCTAAATCAAAGTAAAATATGTATATATATACACTTATGCAAATTTCTTATTTCAGATAATCCTTATTAAACCCACTCAATGTTATACTCAATGATAACCAGTAAAATATCATGGATTAGACTCATGATCCAGATATTGTACTTGCAGTTGGACATGCAAGTCTCCTCATACTAATGAGGAATGACAATTAAATGGATAATAGGACTACAACCCTAGGGTTTGTATGTCTCTATAGTTTTGATCTCTCATCAAATGTACTTTGGAAGTGACATGTCGATGATGATCGCAATTGTCAAATAATCCTTATAAAGACTTAAGAAGATGTCCTGGCATACATATGTGCTCTCAACATTTAATTATGAATGACATGGTTCTCTGCATCATGCAGAATGGTGGCTCCATAAGAGATGATGTATTCAAAATGTTTGAATAACTACCTGAACCAATGTTTCAAGAGTCTAGATGGATGTAGACATGATGAGTGTCATCATTCTACTGTTTATACTCTACTCATTCATGAAGCTTCATAATATTCATATTGTATGAATTTAATGAAGCATGTGTAAATGTTGAAATACTCTTACTTTGAATTCTTTTGAATTCAACATAAGAGATCCTTTGTCTTGAGCAATGGTTGTTTATAGATAAAGGGAGCGCAGTGGAAGCATGGGTCGGACCCAAGATGAAAAGGATAGTCAAAGAGTTGACCGTACTTCTATGACTTCCATATGACATCCAAAGAGTTGGATGGATGTCAATACTGCAATAAGTTGATGTATTGATAGTATGACTGTCAAATCTATCTAGAATCCTTAGAGAAGGACTCGGATAATGCATCAAAATAATCTACATATAATCATTGAAATTGACTTTCTTATTTGATAAGATAAAGTCTAATAATTGTATCTCAATCTTCTAACAACACTTGCAATATGTTGCATATGTTTTAGAAGATTGGAAAATTTGATCTTAAGGTTTATAGTTATCCACATGGATATTGATGCAATTGTTGCAACAATCTCTGTTGGATTGATAGACTTGTTAATTTCAGTGGGATATCCCTTTGTCTTAGAGAATGTCTCTATGACCTAGACATTGGAATACACTCAATGTTTGTTTCTAAATGTTGGAAATAAACATGAATTCTGGAATAGATCTATCATAAAGAGTTATGATGGAGATATTTCAGATAGTAATCTAAAATCTTGTGGACTCTACTGAATTAGAAAATTGAGGAATGGTTCATTAACATTTCTAATACTGAAATTAAACCTTAAAAGATCAATAAGAGAATGAAGATCATTTGATAATGATCTGGCATCAACCCTTGGACATTTGTTTGTTGATTTGATCAATAGACTAGTAAGAGATGAAACTTTAGAATGTCTAAAATTTCAAAACTTACATACTTATGAATATTGTATTCAAAGAAAAAATGTCCAATACACCCTCATTTGGAAGGGGTGTAAAATGTCAAGGTATTCAGGATCTCATACATATTGATGTATGCGGATCATCTATATCATAGTAAACATTATGGATATGTGATATCTACGGATGATTATGTATGATATGAGATTTCTTCTCTTCACTTAGAAACCTTTGAAATGTTCAAAGATTTCACATAATTTTGGTTTACAACCAAAGTTTGAAGGAAGATAAAATGAATTTGATCGAATCTAGGTAGCATGTACCTGTTAGATGAATTGAAAGGATACCTTATGGAGATATGAATATAATTTCTATCTCAATCCTCCTAACACACCTTAACTCAATAGAGTTATAGGGAGATACAATTGGATCATGTGTGACATGATCTAATCAATGATGACTTTTAGCATAATTATCCCTTAGTTTCCAGGTATATATGTGTAGTAGAGACTACAATGTATATCCTTAATAAGGTTCCATGTATGCTGGAATCTAGCACTTGAGAGTGTTGCTTCATTAGGAAAATAAAGGATGGTATTGGATACCTACTTTATGACCTTGAGATTCTTAAAGTATCTCATCTCTGAGAATGTGGTTCTTAGAGGTTGAGACTCTTGAGAATCAAGATGAAAATGAAATTTAGGAACTCATTTAATCTTGAGAAGAAAATGAGGCTCCTGAAATTGGAAACTAAAAGGACAATTAAAGATGAAACATTAATACCTTTTCAAATGAGTTTGAGGAAGGATTCCATGTGTTAGAGAAATCTGACAATGATCAAACTTCATGTGATGAAACTTCTGAAGATCATAGCATGGATAGGTGGATGTTAGCAATAAAAGTCTAAAGTAGACTTCATATACAAGTGTTGTATATGGACCCTCGAGGATCAACCTATATGGGTAAGACCCATAAAAGTGTAAATGGATCTTTAAGAGATGTAAGTCAAGATTGCATTCCTCTATGAATACCTCTCTGAGGATATTCACATGAAGTAGCCCCAGGGCTTCATGGTTGAGGAAATCAAGGTGTGCAAGCTAAGGAATCCATCTTTGGACTCAAAATAAGCTTCTTGAAGTTGGATCATAAGATTTGATGAAACTATAAATGTTATGATTTTAGATAAAATCTTGATGAGCCATGTGAAGCTTAGTAGGAGTGCCTTTGTGTTCATCGTGCTAAATGTAGATGATATCCTAATCATTTAAAATGATATAAGGATAATAATAAGTGTTTTATAATCTGGTTGTTCCATAACTTGAGATATGATTTCAAGGATATCTCTTAGATCTTAGTTCTGAAGTTGTTCAGAAGCAAAGAAAAGAGGATGCCGGGACTGTCACATTTGTAGTACACCTTGGACATATTCCATTTTTTTTGGAAAATTCCAAGAAAGTCTTCCATCCCTTAAGATATGGTACTGACCTATCTAAAGGGATAGCACCTCAAAGAGTTGAGGAAGTCAATGCTAGAACTACTTGCACTTGTGCATTAGTTACGAGAAGCTGAATGTATGCTAGATGTGTACAAAAGCCAGATAACTGTCATGCAGTGGGAGTAGTAAAGTGTTGCTAATCCTCCTATGGAGATGAAACACTTGATTGCATTAATAACAAAATCTTCAAAGATGAGAAGATTTTTGAGATAGTGATCTCAAAGAATTAAGACTATATAGATAGTGATCTAAAAGGTATTAACTTTGGATACCTTTGGAGATAGAGATCTCCAGGAATAAGGGTATTCTGATAAGGATTATGAAAATACTGGTTATAACAATTATTAAGCTATAGTGTCAAGGACAATATAATAGTGTTAACAAGATTGAGTATTGGTTGCATGAGATGCAACATTCACATTAGATGCGAGCGCTATTACTGGGGATATGCAAGCGCCATAAAAGGACTTGGCATAGTCTCACAGAACAGAGTGACTGATCAGCTTACCTAGCTATTTTCTAAATAGGCTATGATTGTCACATGAGTGTGGGTTTAAATGATTAGCCCATTAATGGCTCTTTGGGCTAGTGGGAGATTGTTGGACATGCGAGCCCACGGCGAGCCATTATGCAATAAATGTTATTGCACATATCATTCCTGATCTGAAATGAAGAATAAATAGTTTGCATAATAGGTCCCTTAGTACAATTAGGGTTATGTACCATGGCCATCTTAATAATCATACAGCTGTTGATTCAACTATTGAATCATAGAGGCTGGTATTTGGATGAATATCTAAAGAGTTAGATTGAGAACTCATCAAGCACCGTCAAATGATTGTTAAGAGATGATCTCCAGCCTGAGTAGGAGATGGCAATCCTTTCTCATTTAGGCTGATATCTGACCGACCTCTTGATGCAGGTCCTCTGCATAGGAATAGAGATTCGGAGGTGTCATATTAGTTAGGTCAAAGATTTGAGTTAACGAGATCGAGATAACCAAAGTCCTATATCATATGATGTCACGATACAGGCACGCATCCTCTGATCGGAGATAGATGTGTTACTATATGTCTAAGTATGTACATTTGGCAGACCAATAGGATGATGACCTAACCAAGGTCTATACACCGGCGCGCTGGTGTGCATATAAGGGCATATGAGTAATACGATCTCTCAAAGGGATCATACAGGTTCATTTATTTAAACGGAAGGCGTGAGCTCACTCATGAGATATTGGGAAGAATCAAATTTCTGTACGCACGGTCGTCTCTCTTTGGAAGCTTGACTGAATTTGTAGGTTTGATATATACTTTTGGAAAGTATATGATCAAGACCTAGGCATGATATACGCTTTTGGAAAGTATATGATCGATACCGACTCCCAATGATTGAATGAGAAACTTACTGATAGAACCCTGAAGTAGACAGTGTAAAGTTGATCTAATATTTTGGGTTTATTCTGAGTCTTCCAATATGCTGGATGTATAGGTATTGGGAATACCTGAGGGTGGTGTGATCATAAACGATTGTATAACCATGACGTTTCCATTCCTAGGGAGTAATGAAACGGGTCTAGATTTTAGTGACTCCTCTCAGTAGAGAAGTAATCTGATTTTGGTCCAAATGTTGGACATTGATCTGAATGTGATTCAGATGCAATGAGAAGATTAGATTTGTGGTCTTGATTTAATCAAGCATCTATGGGCGGCCCGTGATCTGGATTTGAGATATGATCTCAATATCCAAGTCACTATACGTGGAACAATACAATCGCCATGTCCTTATCTCCAAGTATTCGTGGAGAAAGCGCATTATCCTTGATGGAGTTCATGGATAATTCTATTGTTGATATATATGTATATATATATATATCCAAGTATTGAGAAAATGGATAATTAAAGGTGATTTAATTATCACGAGTAATGTGAATTTGATTCATATTATAAAGAGAGTTATCTGAGATAATTAAATGTGATTTAATTATCAAAGATGTGAGTAATATGAATGTGATTCATATTATTTGAGAACTAGAGAAAAGAGATCCAAGATGATTAAATATGATTAAATTATCATGGATATGAATAATATGGATAACTATATCCATATTAGTCATATATATTATAAATGTGATTTATAATATATAAGAGAGAGCTATTTGTAATTTACATTTTTTAATTAAATGTTGATGTGAATTGGATTCACATTGGACACTAAATTGAAAATGTAATTTACATTTTATTTTGGGTTTTGAATGTGATTCACAATTTTCTAATGGCAAGATTGCAATGTTGACAAAATAATTATGAATTATTTTGTAGAATAATTTACAAAATTGTTGTTGTAATAAATTGGTGATACATGGAATAATGTAATCAAGGGAGATTACATTTGGAGATGCTCCTTCCATAGGAGGGACGGCCACCTATTCCTATTAGGAAAGGGAGGTCGTCCACTCCGTGTATATGGAAGGAGGCATTCTCTCTTTCCCATTATCTCCATATTTGGTTGATTTAATTTGAGGATTAAATTATGTTGATTTATCAATATATATTTAATCTCAATTAAATTAATTGTTGTTGGTTTTACCAACACAAATCTTAGCCATTGAAAGAAACACAATCAATGAGAGCCATTGGATTTGTGTTGTCCATGTATTGAGATCCATGGATCCCAAAATATTATAAAAGGAGAGGCACCCCTTTGTTCTTCTTTACACAACACAATGCTTTTGAAGCACATCTCTCTCTCTATTTCTCTCTACACATCAGCCCTCTTTCTTCCTCTCATGGCCGTCCACCATGGATGCCCTAGAGAGACTCTCCATCGCCGCAGCGTCGTCGTCATGCTGCCCGATCGTTTGCTCGTGGATGTCCGTCTCCTTCAGTGCGCCTTGCTCGTGAAGAAGATGATGGATCTCACGTGTCGAATCAGGAGATCCACCGCTTGGATCATCAACATGGATTGCAAGAAGCACATGGTTCATCCCCGCGCTCGCAAGCGTCTCCTCTGTCGGATTGGACTTGAGACAGGAGGTCTCTTCATTTAGAGACTCGATCGCAACCACGCTTCAAGAGGTAATCCTATTACTTGTTTGTGGTTTAGATGAAACAATCCGAGAAGTGTTCTTAGATCTTGTGGTTTCGTCGCATGAAAATTTTTTAATTTCTGCTGCATAGAACAACTAGTACGACTAGTCGTTCTTCATCATATTCGATACGATGCTTACACTTTTGTGATGCGCTTGAGGATCTAACCATATCCTTCAAATGAGTCTGGAGAGGAGATAGCTACCTGGGTACCCACTTCTTGGAGGGTCTGTGTGCACTACAGACGATTGAATCAGGACACTAAGAAGGATCACTTCCCGCTGCCTTTTATTGATCAGATTATAGTGGGGCTAGCTGGGAAGAGTCATTACTATTTTCTTGACGGATACTCCGGCTACAATCAAGTGGCCATTGTGCCCGAAGACCAGGACAAGACTACATTCACTTGTTCGTTCGGGACATATGCTTTCAGACAGATGTCCTTTGGTCTATGTAACGCTCCGGTGACATTCCAAAGGTGAATGTTATCCATCTTTTCGGACATGGTGGGTGAGTGCTTAGAGGTCTTCATGGATGATTTTTCGGTATATGGCAATGGGTTTGATGCTTCTCTTGATTGCCTAGACCGTATCCTTTAGCGTTGTATTGAGGTCCATCTTGTTCTATCTTGGGAGAAGAGTCACTTAATGTGACTCAAGGGACGGTGCTTGGTCATATCATCTCCAACAGGGGCATGGAGGTTGATCCGGTCAAGGTGGATATCATCAGGAAACTCAATCCACCGTCCAACTTGTGACAGTTACGGTCTTTTGTGGGGCACATCGGTTTCTACCAACGATTCATTCATGATTTCAGTAGGATTGCCCGACAGTTGAATGGTTTGCTGACTAAAGACATCGAGTTCATTGTAGATGATAAGTGTCTTGCGTCATTTGATACTCTCAAGAGTCTAGTTGTTCAGGCTCTTATCCTTCAGCCGCATGATTGGTCTCTCCCATTTGAGATCATGACAGATGCCTCCGATTTTGCCGTGGAGGTCGGGCTAGGACAGAGGAGGGATGGAGTACCTTTTGCCATTCATTATGCTAGCTATACATTGGATGTCGCGCAGCAGAACTATACTGTCATTGAGAAGGAGATGCTAGCTGTATTTTTTGCCTTGGATAAGTTTAGATCATATATCATTAGATCCAGAGTGACTATCTTTACTAATCATACCGCCATCAGATACCTCATGGCAAAGAAGGATGCCAAAGAGAGATTGACTAGATGGATCCTTCTACTCCAAAAGTTTGATATTGAGATTAAGGATAAGCCTGGAGTCAAGAATGCGATGGCGGATCATCTCTCCCGATTAGAGCATCTTGAGGAATCTGAGCAGACTGATCCCATTTCTGAGACCTTTCCAGATGAGGCGATCCTTGCCATCGCCTCGCTCCCGTGGTATGTCGGCATTGTGAACTATATTGTTGCCAAGAAAGTTCCACAAGTTTACCCTAGACAGCGACTTGAGACCTTCCTAGCGAAGGCCAAGTCTTACCATTGGGAGGATCCCATCCTTTATCATGGAGGAGGGGATTGTGTCTGGCGTCGATGCATTCCTTAGGAGAAGCACCATAGCGTCCTCACCTACTGCTACAAGCTGGAGGCAGGGGGACATCACTCTAGGAGGAGAACGACACAGAAAGTGCTCTAATCTAGCCTATGGTGGCCTACCCACTTCAAGAATTTTGTGAGGATGGGCACTTGTGGAAAGCATGATATGATGTCGATGCAGCCCATTCACTTTTGTGAGGTTTTTAATGCATGGGGCATCGATTTCATGGGTCCATTCCCTAAGAGTCAGGGATTTGAGTATATTTTGTTGGTCATGGATTATGTTAGTAGTTGGGTTGAGGCCATCCCCGCCCAAACCGCAGATGCTAGGACTACTTGTAGATTTTTTAGGAGGAATATCATTTCACGGTTCGAGGTGCCTAGAGTTTTGATATCTGACGGGGGGTCTCATATCGTCAACGACAAGGTAAAGGCCCTTGCTAGCGAATTCAGCATTAACCATCGTGTAGCCATTTCATATCACCCTCAGACCAATGGTCTTGTTGAAGTATAAAACATGGAGATCAAGACGATATTGCAGAAGGTAGTTCGCCCACACCGAAAGGATTGGTCACAGCTTTTGGACTCGATCTTGTGGGTATATCGGACTTCCTTCAAGACTCCTTTAGGCACATCTCCCTTTCGTCTCGTTTATAGAAAGCCCTGCCATTTACCTGTTGAGATTAGGCACAAGTCACTTTGGGTTGTCACAGATATATTATTGGATCCAGTGAGTATAGGAGATCAAAGGAAGGCAGAATTGGCAGCCCTTGAGGAGACTTAGAGACTCAGCCTTTTTGAGAAGCCTACAGTACAAAGAGAGAGTAAAGGAATGGCATAATTCTCATATCAGCCATAAGCATTTTGAGCCATATCAGATAGTATGGTTGTTTGATTATTTCCAGGGAAGTTGCAGAGCAAGTGGAAGGGACCATACCTGATCCAAAAGGTACATGACAGTGGGAGTATTGACATATCTGAGATGTCATCTGAGTATACCTTTCATGTTAACGGGCAGCGGCTCAAACCATATCTAGATCATGAGCCACTGGTTGTTGACATCGCCCCTATTCATTTTTCATGAGATGTGGTCTTTAACTCAAATCTATTTCATCTCAAGCCCGATTATCACTGTCTTCTGCCTTGTATAGATCCAGATGTCCATATCATCCCATTCTTTAGTCCAACACCCCATTTGCATCTTATGATTATGCTATACTTAGGGTGTACCTTACCCTAAGTATAGGGAGGGTGTCAGACTCTTGATTATTCTTTTGATTCTTTTTACCTCTATTTTGTTGTCTATATGTAGGGACCTTTCACCCTAAGTATAGGAGAGGTAAACCCTATACATCCTATCACTCGGGTTTCCCTTTATGTACAACCTACTATACTTAGGATTACTTGATCCTAAGTATAGGGGGAAAACACCGAGCTCTCTCCATTCTATTCTTTGATTCATCATTGTAGTATAGCTTTCCTCTTCACGTCCCTATACTAAGCACGAGTTATGTCTTCTTCATCGCTCTTGATCCACTCTGAGGACATCGTTCGAGCTAAGTATAGGGGGTGTCATATATATTTCATATATACTTTAGCCATAACTCGTACTTTGTGTGAGTGTGTTAACAAATAAAATGGCTAAAAACCTTTGCCTAAAAGCCATAAAAATTTAAATTTTTTCTTGTACATTAAATTCTTTCTTGCACATACATATCTATTTATAAAAATTATTTTTGTACAAATGTTTGTAAAAATGTTTTGATTGTAAAAAGTTTGTAAATATTTTGATATCAAAACTATGTATATAGTACAAACTTTTTGTAAAATTTTTGCAAAATAAAAGTTTTCAAAAACCCTTGTGTATAGTTGTGTAAATAGTTTGCAAAACTTTTGCATGCATTCATTCAAACATTTTGCAAAAATTGTGCACATTTTCAAAATTTTGCATAAAAATATTTTTGTATATACTTGTACAGTTTTCTAGATCATGATTGACATTTAAACTAGCCTGGAATTAAATTGAAAAATAGAGCTTGGTTAAGAGCTTAATCCACCTAATTCTAAGTGGAACCTTATAGGGCTTAGGGGTAAGACTCTTCAGGTCCACCTGGGACTTAATTTTTGAGTCCACTAGGCTATGAGCACATGTCATCTTGATGAACCTAAGTAGAACACTTAACAACGCACACATGACTCTCATAGACAATGTCTTTACTTGCACCAGCACCTTACACATGGCTCTCTACGGATGAGGTGGTGAGGATGCAACTTCCTTTGGATTGGGGTAGCATACGAGGCTAGTACTTCTAGGAGGAACCTCTCGTCTTCTTTTAGTGAAGGAAGTGATCTCAACTTGGTCTGGCGGTGTTGAGGTCTAAAGACAGGACTTGTGGGTTGCAATAAAGCTTCAAAAGAGGGATAGTCTACTAGCTCAAGAGGAAAAAGTCCTTATATATATGTTGCACCATGTAGATATGTTGTACATATGCACATCAAAAAAATGTGCAAAAGAAAGAAAAACTCCAAAAAAGTGGTGGGTCTGATTGAAAATAAAATACCCATCGGAGTGTATATAGCCAAATAAAGCAAAGCTTATGTTACCCATTCTTGTCTCATGAAGCTTGCAGCGGGAGACTTAGCTACACTGATTGGGCTCCCAAGGATACATGACTACACTGGTCATGGTCCATTCTCTTATTCTTCCTCCTCTTCTTGAGCCGGTTGCACTTAAACTTAGAAGGGAATACCCCGCTCCTCGAGGAAAGAGTTGATGGACTAGGGCATTAGAGTTACCTTGTTAAGGGGGGTTGTTACTTTGCCATTTCTGAGGTGGGGAGCTACATATCACTTACACAGTACAAGAAAAGATTCATGGTCATTAGAGTTTGTGTATGTAGACTTGTTCTGATCTGGAACATTGAGAAGTCTTGACCATAGATTGGTGGAACTTAGAGGATGTTGAGTTTTAAACCTAGATCCAAATAAAGTTCTGACAAACTAATAATCCAAAGACCTGACTGAGCTCCATACTTCAATTTTATGAAGACAAGTTTAATAATCAATCTTGATTCTCCTTCTTTTTCTTTTCTTTTATCTTTCACTTCTTTTCGGAATAAGTGTTTGCTAAGGGACTAGAAAAGGTAAAGTATAGGGGGTGATGAATCCCCATTCATCACTCTTTATTCTTTTATTTTATCTAATTATCTTGGCAATGTATTATGTAAATAGGTGTAAATACAATAACTTAGCAATATGCATGCATGTGTTAATAGTGCATAATTAGCATGTATTTGTGTAAAAATAAAAGAATAAAGAATAAAGAGAAAAAGAAGGAAGTATTTAGAATAAATACTAAGTGACCTGAACCCCAAGAGAAGGCCAAGCATTGGCCTGATCGCCTAATAAAATAAGTAGAGAGAGATAGGGCCACTTCAACATATAAATATATGTATATATATATATGTATATGTATCATGGGTGTACATAATTTATTTTTGCAAAAAATAAAAATAAAAATATGTTTTTACCTCCTTGTATATATTTCTAAAAATAAAATAAAAATCAGAAAAAGAAAATAAAAATAAAATAAAAACTCTCTCTCACTTGTACATAATACATGCATATATATTTCCTTCTCTATTTATAATATACTTGTAAATATATAATAAAAATAAAACAAAAAATTTTTATACTCCAAAAATTATTTTTTAAATAAATAAAATATAAAATTGTAGTATTTGTGCAAAAATAACAAATTAAAAATAATTGTACAAAATACATAGGTATATTATACATGTATATAAGACATTATACTTTATATACGATAATTTATTTTTCAAATAACAAAAAAACATAGAAAATTAGTTTGAAAAAAATAACAAACATTTTTCATTGTATACACTTTTTAATTTAAAATCGTTATTATTTTTTATTGAATTTGTAAATATTTTTGTAAATCTGATTTTCTGATTGGTCCATGGCGGATCGTTGACTCGGGTCAACCCCCTCTTCCTGGGGCTTGACCCGACCCCTCTACCGGACCTCTTTCTTGACATTATCTAGGCCGGATCATGCGCTCGTTTGCCCTGAAATTCCGCTCGTGCCTTCCCCATGGATCCAAGATCCCCGCAGATCCTTAGGGAAGTACGGATCCTTCTTGGATTGCGTACCCTGGCTGGATCTATCCAGCCACCTGGGACTGCTATAAATGCCTTCATCCGCCTCCCTAGGTCAGGAGCTCACGCCTCACTCCCTCTCGATATCCTATAACCCTTCAGCGTGGTGACAGATGTCTGAGGAGCCCTTCGGTGGTTGATTCAGTGCAGTGTAGCTGACGCTCGCTCTTCGTGGTCGGACCTCCGCCGTGAGAAGCCTCCCTCGCTTGTTGTCGCTTGGTAGAGGCCATAACCCCGCCGATCATCTTGCCTGGATCTAAGGAACGTGTATGGAACTTCAGGTAACCTTTAGCCCTTCCTAGCTCTTTATTGATTCAATCTTTCATCCATACGCCTCCTTCGTTCCACTAGCTCCGGCCAGCCGGTCAGAGCTCCTTCACCCACACCCATCCGTTCGGATACCGTCACACGCTCACCCTCCATCATCTTACGCAGCTGGTCACCCTAATCTTTGCCCTAATCGCCAGGAGTAGGTCAATGATCTCCCTCTATTACGACCGTCGGAGATCGAGCCCAATTTGCCACCTCTTCTTTTCTTTTCATCCCTAATAACCTAGAACAGAGTTACCTCCGAGTCAGAGCAACTCACTACAGGTCTGTCGTGCGCAGAGAGCCCCCAGATCACCCTCTCCGAACCTCGCTGGAGCATCTCCAGGTCCCCTATGTCGTCTCACCGATCAGACCGTTGGAGCGTCCATTCGTGCTAGTCACCTGACGCAGAATAGGCCCACGATTTCATCGGTGCCTCCTGATCCTTCATCGGAGCCAAGGATCGCATCCATAGGTCCGGCGAAGTTCGTCCAGGCATAGTTCTTCCAGACGCCTCCTCCACCGTTGGATCTACACCACCTACCAGATTCCATCTCGATCGCTCATCCATCTGAGGTGTCAAGTCGTTAGATGTCAAATCTAACGGTCTTGTACGTCCCACGTCCCTGACCAGCCGACACCGTCAGATATGACATTTGGCGCCTGTAGAGCCGCACGATCATGACCTACCAGCGGCCGACACGTGGCCCTCCCACGCACGACTCACGTGCCTTTGAGGGTATATTGCTCTTTTTACCCTGCATTTCTTTTATTTTATGTTTTAATCTGTAAAATAAAAGTGATAGTTTGACCTTTTTGCATATTAGTCCTTGTAGTTTTTGGTATTTGCAGTTTAGTCCTTCCTGTTTGGAGACGCGTGTCTGATCACGTGTGTAGTGGATTATTTGCAATATCTATCCTGAACCTTTCATGTGTTAATGATTGAATGTTTTTTTTCAAATTTGCATATATGCCCCTGTGAACGTGGATTTAGAGCATGTGTGTATTTTATTGGAAAAAACTGTAGATTTGACAAAGTGCTTTTATTGTCTGTTATTATTTAGTCCCAAAACTTACTAAATTGCATTTAGGTCCCTGTTATCTGTGTTTTGGTAATTTTTGTGACTTATTTTGATCTTATTTGATATTTTTTAAAATTAAAAAACCTTAAAAAGTATCTATGTGAGTTTTGAAAAATTAACTAAAAATATAAAAATAGCTTTAAAAATTCCAAACAAAATTCTGATTGCTTGTTTTGTCTTGCTTTAGTTTCAATGTGATTTTTGTTTCATTCCCTCTTATAAAAGCCCTAAAAATTGAAAAAGACTAAAAACCTTATAAAATTATTAAAAAATTATAAAAAAATCGAAAAATGCATTTTCAGTTTCTGTAGGTAGATTTTACCTTATATTTTCACATAAAATTATTGCACAGATTTTATAGGCAGTTTAGATATTTTTAAAGTGCTTGTCAATCTCGGCTGCACACTGTTTACATTTTTCTTCCTTATTTTAATTTTAGAAAATTAAGTAAAAATCAGAAAAACATCATAAAATTTCCAAAAAACATCTGAAATTTTTTAAAACATAAAACAAAATTCTTTTAAATTTTTGAGTAGTTTTGGGCTCGCAAATAATTGCTTGAGTGTTGCTTTTGTCATTTCTCTAATCCTTTTCTTAAAAGAAAATCATAAAAAAATTAAAAATTAAAAATTAAAAACCATCAAAAATAATTTTATTTCTTAGATTATCTGACTACTTCGTAGGTTTCATTCTGTTCTCCTTGTGTTCGATCCTGGTGGCTATACCATGTTAAATAATTAGCAATACCGCTTGCTTTGCTTTCTCATGCTTGATTGATTTCTATGGTGGTATGATTTTTCTCATTGATCCCGGTTCGAGTGATTGAGGTCGCAACGACCTTTGATATCACTTAACATTAGTCACTCAGGCTGCTCATCAGAGTGCCAATGTGTTCATCATGCTAAATGTAGATAATATCCTAATGGAATGATATAAGGGTGATAATGAGTGTTTTATAATCTGGTTGTTCCATAACTTGAGATATGATCTCAAGGATGCCTCTTGGATCTTAATTCTGAAGGTGTTCAGAAGAAAAGAGAAGAGGGTATTGAGACTGTCACATTAGTAATACGCCTTGGATATGTTCCATCTTCTGGAAAATTCCAAGAAAGGCTTCCATCCCTTAAGATGTGGTACCGATCTCTCTAAAGGGATATCACCTCAAAGAGTTGAAGAAGTGAATGCTAGAACTGCTTACCCTTGTGCGTCAGTTTCAAGAAGACGAGTGTATGCTAGATATGTACAAAAGCCAGATGTCTGCCATGTAGTGGGAGTAGTAAATTGTTACTAGTCCTACTATGGAGATATAACACTTGATTACAGTAATGACAATATCTTCAAAGATGACGAAACATAGAGATAGTGATCTAAAAGTCTTATCTTCACAAGTTTAAAACCTTGTAGATAGTGATCTATAAGGGTCTTAACTGTAGATACCTTAGAAGATAGAGATCTCCAGGAATAAAGGTATTCTGATAAGGATTATGGGAATACTTACAATAATAATAATTTAGCTATAGTGTCAAGGACACTATAATTGCTTTAACAAGATTGAGTAATGGTTGCATAAGATGCAACCTTCGCATTGGATACGAGCACTATTACTGGGGGATATGCAAGTGTCGTAAAAGGACTTGGCATAGTCTTTTGGGAACAGAGTGACTAATTAGCTTACCTAGCTATTTTTCTAAATAACCTATGATTGTCATGTGGATTTAATGATTAACCCATTAATGGCTCTTTGGGATAGTGGGAGATTGTTGGACATGCGAGCCCATGGTGAGACATTATGCAATAAATGTTATTGCAAATATCATTCCTTGATCTGAAATGAAGAATAACTAATTTGCATAATAGATCCCTTAGTACAATTACGGTTATGTATCATGGCCATCTTAGTAATCATACAGCTGTTGATTCAATTATTGAATCATAGAGGTCGGTGCTTGGATGAATATCTAAAGAGTTAGATTGAGGATTCATCAAGCACCGTAAAATGATTATTAAGAGATGATCTCCAGCTTGAGGAGGAGATGGCAATCCTCTCTCTGAAGGCTGGTATCTAACTGACCTCTTAATACAGGTCCTCTGCATAGGAATAAAGATTCAGAGATGTTAGATAAGTTAGGTCAAAGAGTTGACTTAATGAGATCGAGATAACCAAGTCCTATGTTGTATGTTGTCACGATATAGGCACACATCCTCTGACTGGAGACAAATGTGTTACTATATTTCTAAGTATGTATATTTGGCAGACCAATAGGTTGATGACCTAATCAAGGTTTATACACCGGCGCGCTGGTGTGCATACAAGGTCATATGAGTAATATGATCTCTCAAAGGGATCATACAGGTTCATTATTGAACCAGAAGACATGAGCTCATCATGAGATATTGGGAAGAATCAAATTCCGTGCACGGTCGTCTCACTTTGGAAGCTTGACTGAATTTGTAGGTTTGATATATACTTTTGGAAAGTATATGATCAAGACCTAGGTATGATATATGCTTTTTGGAAAGTATATGATCGATACTGACTCCCAATGATCAAATGAGAAATTTAATGATAAAACCATGAAGTAGACAGTGCAAAATTGATCTAATACTTCGGTTTAATTCTGAGTCTTCGACTATGCAGGATGTACAGGTATTGGGAATACCTAAGGGTGATGTAATCATAAACGATTGTATAACCATGACGTTTCCATTCCTAGAGAGTAACGAAACGGGTCTGGATTTTAGTGACTCCTCTCAGCAGAGAAGTAATTTATTCTTGGTCCAAATGTTGGACATTGATCTGAATATGATTCAGATGCAATGAGAAGATTTGATTTGCGGTCTTGATTTAGTCAAGCATCTGTGGGAGGCTCGGGATCTGGATTTGAGATGTTATCTCAATATCCAAGTCACTATACATGAAACAATACAATCGCTCTGTCCTTATCTCCAAGTATCCGTGGAGAAAGCGTATTATCCTTGAAAGAGTTAAGGATAATTTCATTGTTGATATTATGTATCCGAGCATTGAGAAAATTGATAATTAAATTTGATTTAATTATCATGAATAATATGAATTTGATTCATATTATAAAGACAGTTATCTAAGATAATTAAATGAGATTTAATTATCAAAGATGTGAATAATGTGAATGTGATTCATATTATTTGGGAACATAAGAATAGAGATCCAAGATGATTAAATGTGATTTAATTATCATGGATAAGGATAATGTGGATAGCACTGTCCATATTGATCGTATATATTATAAATGTAATTTATAATATGTAAGAGAGAGCAATTTGTAATTTACGTTTGTTAATTAAATGTTGATGTGAATTAGATTCACATTGGACATTAAATTGAAAATGTAATTTACATTTTATTTTGGGTTTTGAATGTGATTCACAAATTTCAATGGCATGATTGCAATGTTCACAAAATTATTATGAATATTTGTGTGAATAATTTACAACAAGAGTTGTTGTGAATAATGGAGATTTTCATGAGATATGAAATCTTATGAAAAAGGAAGAGCAGTGCTTTCTTCCCTTTAAAGAGGATGGACGACCACCTTGAATTGGAATTCAAGGTGTGCCGCCCTCCCCTTTATGGAAGGGAGGCATGCCTCCTTCCTATTATCTCCTATGTTGATTTGATTTAATTAATTTATATAATGATGATTTATTCAATATATATTTAATTTAGTTAAATTAATTATTGTTGTGTTTTAAACAACAAGATCATGGCCATTAAAATAAACACAAATCAATGTGAGCCATTGGATTTGTGTTGTCCATGGATTGAGATCCATGGATCCCAAAATATTATAAAAGAAGAGGCACCCCTTTGCTCTTCTTTAGACAAGACAACACAACATGAGAACATAAAGCTCTCTCTCTCTTTTCTCTCTACACGCCATCTCTCTCTCTCTTATATGGCTGTCCACCATGGAATCCCTATAGGGAGTCTCCATCGCTGCAACGGTGTCGTTGTGTTGCCCGATCGTTTGCTCATGGATCTCCATCTCCTTCAGTGTGCCTCGCTCGTGAAGAAGACGACAGATCTTGTGTGACGAGATCAAGAGATTCGTTGCTCAGATCATCAACATGGATTGCGAGAAGCACGCGTCTCATCCACGTGCTCGCAAGAATTTCCTCCATCAGATCGGACTTGAGACAGGAGGTCTCTTCGTTTAGAGACACGATCGCAACCACGCTTCCAGAGGTATTCCTATTACTTGTTTGTGGTTTAGACGGACCGATCCGAGAAGTGTTCTTGGATCATGTGGTTTCATCATGTGAAAAATTTTAATTTTCGTTGCCCAGAGCAACTAGTGTAACTAGTTGCTCCCGATCGCATACAATGCGATCCTCACGCTTCTGTGATGCGTTTAAGGATCTTCCCATATCCTTCAGATGGGGTGTAGTAGAGGTGTTCCGGAAAGGCGGCGGAGGTGGAACACCCAAATCTTAACCTAACGAGGGCCGAGTGATCTAGAGGCGTATGGTATGTATGAGAAGCGAAGGGGAAAGAAGTGAGGTAATCCGCGGGGTCGGGATAGTGAGGTGTATGGTGGAGGTGTTCGTCGGAGTTAAGCTCCAACAAACTATAAGCTTGATAATCTAAGCTATAACAAGAATTAAAATAATAATTAAATGAAGAAAATTAAACCTAATGTTAGTGGATATCTAAAATGCAAAGAAAAGAACCACGACCTAGCCAGAACCAAGGAGATGGGGACCTCACACCGACGAGCGGTGGAGATGGTGGAAGAACCTTCTACACCTCTTCCTCGATTCGATTCAAAGCAAGGCGAACCTCTTATCACAAGGCTCGAGCCTTTGGATGAAAGAAGGGGAGAGAAATCGGAGAAAATGGGACTCAAAATCGAAAAATGGAGAAGAGGTAGGTTTTGTACAGGCGACTGGAGCAACTGGAAGATCGAGGTGGCGTGGGTGATGCAGTGATGGAGAGCTCGATGTAATGATCCAACGTGATAGTGGATGATTGAGGCAAAAAGTCAAAGAAGAAATCAACCCAAAAGGATGAAGGGATCCTTGGGGAAAATCAATGAAGATGGGTCAAACACTAGGTTTAACAGAGGGTACACCTGGGGAGAAGGGTTGATTGGGGTATCTTGACTCCCCCTAGTTGCTCCACGTGGACAAACCAGAAAAAGGTGAGTCAAAATTATTTGAAAATTAAATAATAAATATAAAATGAATTAATTAATTTTAGGTTATAAAATAAAAAATATTTATTATTTCTATAGTATTTTAATATGATTTTTTATGGACCTATTTATTACAAGTTAGTTTTTAAGGATATATCTATAGGTATATTTATCTATTATGTATTTTTTATTTTTATTTTGTATTTTTTATTTTGTTATTTTATTTTCTTAATTTATATATTTATAACTTATTTTTATATATAAAAAATTATTTTTTATATAATATGTACACATAAATAAATATAGGTATATATATTATATCGGTATAAGTATAGGTATTTCATATTTGTGTGTATATATACAATTTTATTTTTGTGTATTGTTTATGGTCTTCTGAATATGTATATATATAATAAATATTATTTACAAAATTATAAAATATAAAAATATAAAAAGAATAAAGAATAAATAAAATGTTGTTTTTAGCTAGGTATATTGTACAATAAGGTCTAAAACCTAACTTTTGCATCTTAACTCCAAATTAAATGAAAACACCTTCATTAAATAGGTTATTAAAAGTTATTTCAATTAAATGTGATTTTGGTGCATTTTGAATTTTTATTTAGAGATATGGGTTTGGGAAATTTGGATTTTGGCTTTTTATTCTAAGTATAAAAAGTACATTGCATATTATTTTTGTATGAAATAAATTTAGTATTTTATTTGTTTTTTATCTACAACTTTTATATACAAAGTTTCTTTATTTGAGATGTAGAAAATAGAAAATAAATTAAGTCTTAGAAATCAATATTAATGACTATAAATTAGTATTTTTATTGGTTTATTGGCCCTTATCTCCTCCTACTTTATTCCTTGTCGACCCAGTCATCAAGATGCCTAGGTCTCGGGTTTAGGGTGATAAAATACCTTTGGTATTTTATTATTTTATTTTCTTTTCTTTTCTTTATTCTATAATTTTGGTATTAAAATAATATTCTATAGACAATAAATGGAATAAATAATGAATGTTAATTTGTACAAAATAGTGTTATATACATTTCATAGCTAGGGTTTTTAAGGCCAAAATGATAGAATAAAGGTGATGAAATGGAGATTCATCAATGCCTCTCTCTATTGCTCCCTCCTAATGTCCCAACAAGAGAAGGGGCCAATCTCCTTGCAGCTCGGGTGCATCCCCTCCTAAGAAGTATCGATTGCCACACGGTCCCTTGCAAGAAAATTAAGAAAGAGACAATGGGTTTGAATAGATAAACAATTATTAAAAATAAAAGAGCAAAAATGAAAGTATGATACACAATATACAAAATACTATACTATATGTTGCTCCTCGACAACAAGTCTATCTGATTAATCAAGAATCCATGGGACAGTTGTGTGGTCCACACAAGGCGGGACCACAGTCCCTGAAGAGATCACTCATGAAGACCTCAATTAAATCAACAATCAACCCACAATAAGTAAACAAATAATCAAAGTAATGTGGATCAAAATTTCTTGTAAAATCCTACAAACAAATGTAGTGGACAAGTATGGTAGGGTGTTGAATTCAGAGAACAAGGGGTGTAGCATGTATATTATTTAGGGATAATTACACCCATAACCCTGAGTAATTCCTCAATCTCAATCATGATCCTGCATAATCGCGAATTACACGGGAAACCCTGAATAGTCACTCCGTCTCACACTCATGACCCTCCGTTAGTTTTCTCCTTAACCCAACCATATTGTTGGGTTAATCTAACCCCTAACCTATCCAACGGCTGTTAAATTAAAAAAAATAAAAACATTCTTCGTCCGGATCCTCTCCCCTTCTTCCTCCTCTATCCCTCGTCGGCAACCACCCACTCTGAAGCCCGCCCGCTCTCATCGGCAGACTCCCACCTCCCTTCCCCGCCCCGACCTGCAGAGCCCCCGCATCCCCACCTTCTTGCTTGCAGCTCCACCAGCATCAACTACGAGGTGAGACTTTGGTGAATATATCATCTTCGTAATATGTAATGATGGTAAGAAAGGGAGTGCCCCTCTGGTTGATGCACTGGAAGCTAATGCGAGATGAGACAGCATGTTTCCATGTTCCAGCACATAATAGAGGCAGAGCTGCACCTCCACTTCTCTCTCGCCTCATCGGTCTGGAGCCATTCCTTCACGATTCCGCTGAGCTTCCAGAGATGGATGATCTCTTCTTCCCAGAGGGGTCCATATTGGAAGGTAAGCGACTGGCATACGAGCTATTGGGATCGTGTGAGATGCGGTTCCTCGTCGGCGGGAGCACCTGCAGATTCCTGGCGGCGATCACCGGCACCTGCTCGCTCGGAGACACGCTTATCCTGCCGAGGAACATGCACATCTCTGGGGTATCTGGCATGATCTTGTCTGCCGCTCGTCTAAAGTATATCCTGCCGGAGTACATCCCTGAATGGGATCTCTGGTTCCATATAGCGATGTCTGGATAAGGTTGACCCCAGGGGGAGGTGGGGCGGAGTAGGGTAGGACAGGCTGGCAACGGTGGGCGAGGCACCACTACCCGGGTTTGGTTGGTGTTCGCGCACGGGAGGAGGGTTGTTGGTGGACTGGAAGGTGGGTGGTTGGCTCTCTGGCCGGGCTTGATTGGTGTTCAGGAGGGGGGGTGCGCTGCACTGGAAGGTGGGTGGCTGGGGAACGTCGACCTGGGCTGCCCAGGGAGCCGAGGGTGGGGGCAGCTGCCCAGGGAGCGGGGGGTGGGGGCCGCTGCCCAAGATGAGGCTCGCCTACGGTAGCGGGGGCAGTCTGAGCTCGGCGCGCGGGAGAAGGTGATGAGCCGTAGGGAGGAAGCTCGCGGCGGAGGAGAAACTCAGCCCGTCGGGTTAGGGGGAGGGAGAAGGATAGCATGGTTTATAGATAAGAATGGATATTGGGGATATTTTTGTATTTTTTTAACGGAATCCGTTAAACATAACGCTCATCCCAAACGGAACTTGACACAGGGGTATGTCATGTAAGAGTTAAGCATTACTCAGGGTTTCTCGTGTAAATCGCGATTATACAGGGTCATGATTGAGATTGAGGAATTACTCAGGGTTATGGGTGTAATTATCCCTATTATTTATCTATACATAATATAGGTACGTGTATGTATGTATATGCACAAAAGTCACTCAATCTTTTATTGGTTTTTAATTAATTATGTTTTAGTTTTTAAATTTTATAGTTGTTTTAATTTTTTATATATTTAATCAGAAAATAAAGACAAGAATAGTCCTTTTTATTTTTTAAAGGATTTAAAATATATTTAGGGTGTTTATAATAATTAGTAATAATATAAACTATATATAATAATATATGGATATATATGCTATATAGGGTATTAATTTATAAATATAGCTATATGTAGTAAAATTTTCAAAATAAAATATTTTTGTGTTTTCAAATAATCTTCTACTTTTGTGAATTTTTAGGGAATTTTAACGATTATTGTATTTTTAAAATCAGAAATATGGTAAATCGGGAATATTTAAATAGGCTGGATTGTTTTGAGAATTAAAAATAGTAATAGCTCCAAAATTTCTCAAAACTAATTTTAGTATATAGTAATAGACATTATAACAATCAGGACAGAAACTAATTTTTTGGTATTTTTGAAAATATTTTGTATTTTTTTAGTGTTAGCAATGGTTTACTATTTTTTGAGTTCCTTTTGATATTTTTGTGATTTTCGATCTGTAGTGATAAAATAAGATAATAAAGATTAAGTAATTTTTATGGAATTTTTAATAAAAGGTTTTATATTTTTTGGATTTTTAAGGCAAACAAGGAATAAAAAGTGCTCTGTTGATTTTTAATAAATAGCAAATGTAAGATAAATCCCAAATAAACACATGGTGTTAATAAGCATCCGATCAATCATCTACACCTATTTTTGTAATATTCTAGAGCATAGGAACTATTTTTAGAATATAGAAATGCACAAAATGAAAATCAAGCAGCTGGTAGGGCTATATTTGCAATATAAAATATTTGTGAGGGGTCTCAAGCAAAATATCTAAAGCTTTAAAACTACAACTTGATTTTTAAAGACTAAATAAAAATTACAAAACCCAAAGGGTTATATATGCAAAGTATAAACTCATGTGGGGGGGCATGTGAGATGACCTAACAGAGAACTAAAGTGTAATATTCGAAAGTTCCAAGGGTTTTGTTACATTTTTCCCAAAAGTTACACCTAATTAAAATATTACAGGACCTTTTACAAAATACAAAGTATGAGGAGGGGGTATATGATATTTTCCCTACTTAAATCCTTCCAATCCAATCGTCGCCTAGCTGCCACATGTTTGATTCGATGGTTGAGGGAAGACAACGATTCAAATACAATGGATGGCCTATAGTAGATTTGGGTTGTGTTCTTAATCCTACTATCATCAAACCCTCTAGATGAAATGTTGAAGAACATCGATCGGCCTCGCTTAGATCTCTTTGTTCTCCATCCTCCAACAATGGATCTTTGATCTGATGGCTGCTATGAACTGATGGAACGCCTCCGCACGTGCGGGTGACCTCCGACGAGGCCCAACTAGCCTCTAGGTGGATCTAGGGGTCAATTTAGCTCCAGGTGACCTGGAGTTGTTATTCATTGATCTTCGGCTCCAGAAGGGTTTTCAATGCGTCAAACGTGCATTCAAATGTTCTTGGGCTCGAGTTCTATAACCTCAACCTTTGGATGAACCTGAGATGTACAGGAATGAGCAGAGCAATGAGCCTCTGGTGAGGGATAGCGGAGAGAGGCTCAGTTTGCCAAATCTCGAGGGATTTGGATTGAGCACATGGGGGATATGATAAAGCAAATTGTGGGGAGAGATATGCGATGAAGATCGAGGTGTAAGTATGACTGGAGACAGGCGATTTTGGCCTGGAGCTTAAGCTCCAGATCAAAGAGGGATTTTAAAATTAAATCTAATAACACGACTAAGGAGAAATAAAATGCAAGAATCAAATCTAGAACCTAAAGATCACCTAATAAGGACGGAAAATTGCCTCGACCTAGCCTGGAAACCAAGGAAGCGGAACCAGCTAGCGGAGCTCTGACGATTAATATGGATAACCTCCACATTCGCTCATCCTCACTGCAAATCCTCCCAATCCGAAGCTGTCACCAAGGGAAAGGGTTTGGTCTGGATCTGAGGGGCTAAGATTGGTTGTAGAGGAATCAAATCTAGAACAGAGGCGGAGGAGCTTATTTTATAAGCTAGACGAGGAGTGAGATTGGGAAGTAGATATTGATCGATTAGATTAAGATCTGTCAGATCTTCAACATTGGCATGAAATAGGGACATCATGTCTCTAGGAAAAGCTCACCACAAGGAAAATTGGGAGAAGTTGCAAGCTTTGACAGTTCAAGGTTCGAGGAAGAGAGAGGGGTCTAGTTGACCGAGGTCAACTAGGGTTAGCTTCTCGTTGGTTCACGTGAACCAACCAGAAAAATCTAAGACCTAAATTCTTTATTAATTAGGTAAAAATTAACAAATGATTTTATTAATTTAGTGAAAATATGAAAAATATTTGTATTCAAATAGTATTTTATTCCTAATTATAATTATTTTTTGAGTCTATTTATTGTAAGTTAATATTTACATGTATAATTATAGGTAAATGTACTTATATTTTGGTATTTTTATTTTAAATTTGTATTATGAATTTTATTGATCTATACATGTATTTTATATATTTTTAATTTATTTAAATACACTCTTAGGTATTTTCTTTGTATTTGTCTGAATTTATATGTTTCATTAATAAGATACACATATTATAGGTATATATAGGTATACTTATCTATGTATTGGAATGCTTTATTTATTTTATTTTTATTTTTGGTGATTTTATTTTATTTTAATTATCTGCATATGTTTTACATAATATATTCAATTTTGCATAAAAAGAAAATGAAAATACAAAGAATAAATATAATGAATATAATATGCATGTATACTACACAATGAGGGCTCAAAACCAAACTTTTGCATCTTTACTCCAAATTGAATGAAAATACCTTCATTAAAATAACTTGTTAAATTTTATATACAATTAAAGTGAGATTATTCAATTTTGATAAAGTACGGATGATATAGGTCTGCAAAGTTTTTATTTTGGCGTTTTAATTTGTGTGTCTCGGGCACACTATGCATTATTTTTCCATGAAATAAATTTTGAATTTTTCTTTGTATTTTTATCTATAATTCTATGTTAAGGATTTTATTATTTGATTTGTAAAAATGATAAAATAAAATAGGTCCCAAAATGGAATTATTGATGGATTAAAAATTAGGTTTTTGATGTATTTTTGTGCCACTTCTCTACCTATCTCCCCCTACTTTATTCCTTGTTGACCATGTCATCATGATGATTGGGTCTTAGGGTATATGCTCATTTAATACCTTTAGTATCTCATTTACTTTTTTTTCTTTATTTATTCTTTTATTTTGGAATTAAATATAATATTTGTACAATATTTTGTACAGTTTACAGAGTGCTTATTTTTTTAAATTAATGATATATACATGTATTTAGCTAGGGATTTAAGCCCAAAATGAAAGAATAAAAGTGATTAAATGAGGATTCATCAGTATCTGACTACTCATGTCTAATTACTCTAAGATGTATACCAGATCCTGGAGAAGAATCCTTAGAAAGATCCATCTATATAGCTATGTACTTAGCTGGTTTGCAAGAACCTGAAGAAAGGAGAGGAGGAAGGTCAGAGCACTTCTTCCTTCCCTAACAATCAGATTAGAGGATGTGAACCCTTTGAATTGAGTTTGTGAGGTGATGACCATGAGTTTTGATTTGGTTGGCGATCTAGATATGGGGTTCATAGGTTCCTCATCAAATGAATCCGATTGTTCATTGAGCATCTCTTGAAAGGTTTGTACCTGTCTTGGGTATGTGGTATTGTTCTTAGTTGTATTGGGCTTTGTAGGATCATGTGTAGGATAACAACAAGATCATGGAAGTTTGAAACAACTGTGTTTGAATTTGGTGTATTGGATATGTCTAAGTTAAGATCATTCACTTCGGTGGCAGCATTGGTCGGCTCCTTAGGTGTCCCTCAATGTCTTGAATTGGTGATTCTTGAGGAGAGGTCTGATCGTGTGAAGGTCTTCTTGATCGCGTCCGCTAGTACCTTATTCAGTTGTCTTAGGGTTGGGTGTGTCCTCAAGAATTTGATCTGGTCATGGTTCGAAAATTTTATGTATCGAGTCTCACAATCTATTGTTCTTATAGTAGAGGCTAATAATGATTTTCCAAAATAATTAGAAAATCAATCAACTCTCCTCGGTGCTCAATGTACATGATAATAAAGTCCACACTATGTTTGACACATTGGAAGTTCATGGCGATAGAAACAATTACTCTTGGTTTTTTGATGGATTAATCAAGTAGTTGAAAGATCACTCTAGTCTTCTTAAGCAGTTTGAGTTTGAGTTGGTTTAACACGGACTTCGGGAGGATGTTTAGGGTGGAGTCATCATTTATTTGAACATGAGTAAACTCGGTATCCTCAATTTCACAATTAACCCCGGTCAACTGCTTAACTTTGTGTTTTTTGTTTTTCGAGTCATCACCAATGAACTAGCCATAGTAATTAGATGAAACTCAATTCTTGGTCATTTCTTGCCCGTCTTCTTAGGTGATAATCTATGCTTCACAAATATCTAAAGAAAATGCACATACATTATAACTTTAATTAATGGAAGCTCTAAGATAGGGCTCTTGCATAATGCTTCCATTTCTATGTTGTCCATTTTTTATTTTTCTGATTTCTTTTATTTTTTTTCATTTTTATTAGAGTCAGAGGAATAGTCAATGGGTTGGCTAGTGGTATCGGGTATCTATGGTAGATGTGTTTGAATATGTCGCACGTGATGTGTTTCAGGTTCAATTTGTGGTATACTTATTCCTCCTTGGTTGTTAATCATTTCTTTTACCATCTAGATGACACTATCAAGTTGATCAGTTAAAGCATCGACTCTTTGGTTAATTCGAGCAATATCATTCACATCGTCTCATGATTTTGAGAAGAACAACCGTATTCGGCATGATATGACTCTAACATGCAAGCTTGAGTCAAGTAATAGTTATTCCTTGTGGTTGTGGTGCGGTTGTGAGTCCATTTTCCCTAATTTTGGAGTTCAAGTGTATGGTCAAAGGAAAAGTGGTCATACTTGGAAAGAGAGTCGTCTTGAGTAGTGGTTGGTTCAAATAATGAATTATCAATTGTAATCGTGAATCGTGTTTCTCTTTCAAGTTTGGTTACACTCCTTTCTATTCTTGAATTTTCTTGCTCCATGGTGTCCACATAATATTCATTTGATTCTACATTTGTGCGTGATTCATAACTTAAAGTCTTAATCAAGGAATAAGTGGGGCAGTGAAGAGGACTATGTCAGTATAAAGGAAATGATGGCTGGGGAAGAACCACCTTAAAGAGAGGGTTCTTTTGAAGTGAAAATGATGATGAAGATGGTTGGGATACTATCGTCTATGCTCAATCCACGAAGTCTGGGTATGACTACCAATATTCCATCATCTTTGAAAATAAAGTGGGTAATGATTCACAAACCACGATCATTGTTTTGCAAGTGCAATATCTTGAACGCACATAATATAATAAGAAATGAAATCCCCAAGTTCACCAACTTAAAGATTGCAATGATCTGGTCGAGTATCTTTTCAATTTTAAATTAGTGATAAAACAATCTTTGAATACGTTACGCACATGTATGTCTCCCTGACACCCAGATGTGGTTTTCTATTCCTCAATCAAAGGAGTGATATATCTGACTTGTCAGGTTATATCATACCCCTAAAGGAAATAGTAGACTTGCACAGCCAAAACATCTCTCTATGGTCATAGGAGAGTTCTTGTTGCTCACAAACCCACAAGAGTTGGATCTGGAGACTTAGAGTGCATGTCCAGGGAGTTGGGCTCTAACCTTAAGGCTATATCCTCACCCACTCATAGTCTAGAGGTAAGCATCTACGTACAAGGATCAGGGTTACTCTCCTACAATATAATTATATTAAATTTTATTTGATTTTTATTTAAACAACAGTGTTTAGCAATATTGATTTTATTAAGTGAACATTTCTTTAAAGTCCAAAACAAAGCATGTATACCAAACAATCCCAATCTCCTTTAATCCTAAGTGAGAAAGCATGGAAGAAGGAGTCGGAAAAAATGATGTGTAGATACTTACAATGATCCTCGTAATATTTTTGTAATATGCTAAATAGGATTGAAAATGTGCACTATAGGTATGAACCAAAAAATAAATCCTAGATAGATAGTTATATTAACGAGTTTGGCTAAGTAGGATGTCTAGTGCATCTATTAAGAGTGAATTTGTGATCACAAAACTATGAGCATAAT
Organism: Ottelia alismoides; assembly: GCA_037367405.1. Lineage (NCBI taxonomy): Eukaryota > Viridiplantae > Streptophyta > Magnoliopsida > Alismatales > Hydrocharitaceae > Ottelia > Ottelia alismoides. The sequence continues at coordinate 337,260 of JAZKJV010009294.1, read as the reverse complement.
AAATAAACCTAGTAGCTCTAATAATAATTGTGCAGTCCTACATCTATATCTAATTTCACGAATAAGGGGCCCGATGGTCCAAATGTCCAGTCTGGGTACAAATGCGAGAACCCAAATAGGAACTATCGGAAATGAGCATTTATTACAAATTATTTACAAGAATAGATGTTTGAATAATAAAATGAAAATCACTCTCTCCAAAAAACCAAAAAAATGAAAATGTTTATTCGTGCCTCCTCAACGAGCTCGATCCACAAGATCACCCACCTCTTGTTGCTTCAAGTTGCATCGGACTCCAATAAAGACGCTCCAAGTCCACCTAGTCCCTTGCATGAAAAAATAAATATTAGAGATATATTCAAAAAATATTTATAGAATATAAAATAAAGAAAAATGCTGAGAAAAATAAACCGAGAGAAATATGTACAAGAAAATCAGGGTTCAGAATACTTGAGGATGGAAAACCTAAATTCTAAATTGTCTAAGAAACAACCCTAAATCGTATACATCCCTAAAAATGGTGCAATTTAACAGATTGTTGAAACCCCTTATTAATCTACCATTTTTATTGTAGCACAAAAATCCAACGATCAATCAAAAATCACAAAGAAATAATCATGAAATTAATGCCTATGTCACAATTGTTTTATTTTACTTGAGCAAGGTCCAAAGTCTAACTAAATGAAGTAATATTAGGGTCTAGAGTCAATTTCCAAACAATCTAGGGTTTAGGTTTTCAAAGAAGTATTTTTAGGTTTTCGATTTTTGCATATTTTTATGGGTTACAAATAAAAGATGTAATTAATTGAAACAAATATGATGCATAAACTTTACAAATATTCTATGCAAGGAAATAATGTTATGCAATGTATGAGAATAAAATAAATAAATACATTTATTATGAGTTTTGAATGATGAAAAAAATGAATGCAAGATGATGGAGCAAGCAGGTCAAGACAATCAATTTAATCAATGGGCAAGTAATGTAATCAATAAGCCCTCCCCTTTAATTTCAGATAATAGAAGCTCGACGATGGTCTTCCCCACTCCTCCTTCTAGCGCCCGACACATGAGCAAGGGCCGCCTATGGAGAGTGTTGCTGTCGTGATAGTTCTTCCTAGGCTCTGCAGTACCTGCAAGTGCGGATGAGGTTCCACCTTAAAGGCTTGTTCTGACTTGATGTGTAGAAGAAGAGTAATGAAGGGGCTCCTTTGCATGTAAAGGAAGAGGAGCAAAGTGTTGAGAGGTTGTAGAGAGATAAAGAGAAAATGGGAAGGAAGGAAGGAGATGAGGGCGATGAGTCGTCATTGGTCGGAGGGGTGATTATTGAAGGATCGGCAATGAAGATGCAGATGAACGAATAAGACCATGAGGAGGTTTACACGATGATGGAGGGTAGCAGATGGAATGAAAGAGGAAAGAAGATGAGTATCGGGGAGTCACCTGGAAGTGTACGGGATGCGAGAGTCCTCTCTGGTTGTTGCTCAAGTTGTCCGGCAGATGAATGTCAAGCTCAACAACGCTTGGAGCTGCTTTGTGGTTTGGAGACCATGGATCTTACCTCAAGATGGAGTCTTCTCCTTGCTAGAGGATTATTTTCATCACCAACAATCTGCGGCCATCTCTCTCTCTCTCTCTCTCTCTCTCTCTTTCTTTATCTGTGGAAGATGACTAACAACGACGGATAAATCGATCGAAGGAGGAGTTAGGTCTTAAATGAAGGGATCGATTTAGGTCTTTTAGATAAGGTTGTTGGAGAATATAGAGGCATTTGGTTGGTGGTTGGCTTAGGTGTTAGAATTGAAAGGGTTAAGGGGCTTGGGCTGTTTAGGTTTTACTGCAAAGAATGATTATGGGTCTGGATCATTGGGGTTTCAGTTGGGGGTTGCTGGAGGTTACATGGAAGGAAGGTGGAAGGGATAAGGAGAGAGGTGTACAGAGGTGGAGATCTGGCGATGGAGGGGATAAGGACCATTAGAGGGGTTGCTTGGAGAATCGGATAGGGGATAAGGGAGGAGGAGACGTTGGGGGTTATGTTGTGTCGTTGGTTGGGAAGGTGGGGATGATGTTGGTTGGTCAACAGGCGTTGGATGCGTAGATGGAGGCTGATCAGAGAGGCTATAGAGGTAGTGAAGGCAGTGCGGCGTTGGGTGGAGGTTAGGGATGAGAAGCAACGCCTATTGGATCAATTGCGATAGAACAGTGGGAACACATCATGTGTAGATCACGTGGGGGCTGAGAGATAGAAAGGAAATAGGGATGGTTGTTGGATCGTGGTCGATCCACCTGTCGGGATTAAGTGTGTTACAAGACAACGAACATTGACTGGGGAGAAATGGGTCTAACCAAGGTGCAAACATGGACCAATGAGGAGCTAACACAATTAGGTTGACAATTGATCAGCATCTAAATGCAAAGAAAAATAGGAAATAAATAACAAATGGCATTAAATGAAAAAATGGTCAGAACGAAATTTTAGATCTAAATGTATTCAACATTCTTTATGAGGATTCACATGCAAATGAAACCAACTGTGCAAGTTATGGATTTTTTGGTGATATTTTATGTATATAAAATATCAGTTTTTTAGTTTTGTGATTTTTATTTGGTTTTCTATAGATTAATAATGTATGTAAAAAACAAAAATTTGGTAAAATAATGTAATAGACATAAAATGTAATTTTTGAGATTTTTCTATGAATTAAGAAAAGGTCAGAATAATTGAATGATGTGGGTTATTTGTAGATTAATAGGTCAAAAGGGCTCAAGTCGGAATGTATCTTTTCTTTGCTTTATTTTGATTTTTTTGGAATTTATTTTTATGTAATTAGATAAAACATGGAATTAAATAAAAATGATAAAGAAATAAATAAAAAAGAGTCAAGTATGTACATGAAATAATAAGTCAAAGATCAGTAAATATATGTAATATATAGTTAGGCCCCGAACCCATATTTCATAAATGAACTCCGATTCTTTCGAATTTGATCTTGATTTGTAGGTAACTAAATACACATTAAATCAAAAGTAAGTAGAGTGAAATTGACATTGTATGTGAGAGATATCAGCAATTACGACTTTTTGTCATGGAATTTGGGTTTGGGTTTATTTCAAATATATACAAGTTAGTATTTTTTAGGATTTTCATTGGTGAATATTAGTCATATTTATACAATGGAATTAGTTTTAGATCAATTGAAGTTAAGATGAATTAATTAATTAAAAATGGGTGAAGTTAGGTGAATATTTACAAAGGAACATGAATGAAAAATGAGATACTAATTTATGTGAATTATTTACAAATGCATGGATGTCAATTTTGAGATATAAACATATGAATGCATCTAATTTCTTGATATGAAGCTCTATTTTCAACTAATTCGAGTGATAAATCACAGATTCATCGTTGACCTGGGTCAACTTCCCATCCTCCTTCTAGCCCGATTCAGATGCCTGAGTCCGCATCTTCTCATATTTTTCTTGATCGATTCGCTCACCCATCTAACATGTTTTCTTTTCCCTTTGATCCATTAGGATCCACATCCATGCTCGTCTAGTTTCCTCCAGATCCTACTCCATATTCACGCCCAAATTTTCGTTTCATTCTTCAAATTTCCGCCAACTATTTAGTCCCCTTCTAAGTCCATTGTTAAGCTCAAATCTGCATTTGCTCCATTTTCTCCTCAAGATTGAGCTTCAAGTGTGAGTGATTGATGACAAGAATCATTCCCCTTTGAGTAGGAGCATCAGAGAAAGGACATCAATGACATCCGGTGCTGGAGGGGCTCCTCTCCAATGTGCTGAGCTTCTGCGACCATTCCATTACTGCATCGAGGCAAGAACCTTCCCATTCCATTCCCCTTCCAATTCCAGATGATTCCAATGAATGGGAGCATGAAAGTAGAAGGATAAGGCTAGATCCACCAAATGTTGGAGCCTTCTCTGTTGTATCAAGATTTTGGCCATCTCCATTAGGATGTTGAGGTGAAGACCTATAGATTACCCCCTTTCCATTGTAAGTAATCATAGCATAGAATTAGTTTTAATTTATTTCAATTTCGTTTAGCTTTAGTTTTATTTCAGATCTATAGCATAAGGTCCCATTCTAGACTCTGATCTGCTCGGTCGGAGGTCCATACCTTTAAGTTTAGCCCCAATTCAAATTGCATCTCCATCCTTGATCTTTTCCGCTTCTCCATTCCTCGGTATGCAACCCAATCACCTCAAATTGAATAACTTGAGTCTGATCTCCACTCCTCCACTTCACTGAAGATCACCATGTCCATTCCACTCTATTTCTTCATTGAATAACGTCCGATCGAGGTTTACAAGACTTCGAGCCTCTTAATAATCACCTGTAGGTGTCTGGAGCATCATTTGGAGTGTCGAGTGAACCAGTAGGACACGGTCAGGTCGCAACATCTCCATATCTCTTCCTAGTGAGATATGGACTCGATCATCATCACATCTCAAAGTGGAAGATCAATAGGAATTGATTGGACCCATCATAACTAAGTTCCAAGTGTTATCGACCAAGATCCATAGGATTGAATTTCGCATCAAACACCTTTCATCGGAGTTCTTCTAAGCCCCTTTGTTAATTGCATACCTGGAGAGAGGAGTTCCAGATCTGATCTCAACCATCAATCATCACCCAAATAGAGCCCTTAGATCAAATATGGAGCAGTCGATCCCAGTCACACATTGCCTACGTGCCTTGCACGCCCAAACTCAGTGCAATTACAACATTTATGTCATTTGCTTTTATTATTGCATTTTTATCATTCATCTATTAATAAAGTATTGAAATAATTGCATAGTTCCACCTGTAAGTGTTTGTATTTGCATTTCAGTCCCTTTTGAACTAGAAGCACATGGTACTTCACGTGTTGTGGGTTATTTGCAACATATTGCTTGAACTTCCATCATTTGTTAATAAATTGATATGAAGCTTTTAGTTAATTACTTTTTAGTCCTTGTCACTGCAGATCATGTGGTACTCTATGTGTGATCTTGGTTTAATTGAGTAGTTTGCCCTGAAACTCTTTTAGTTGTTAATACATGCATAAATAGTTTTCTTGATTTGCATTTAGGTCCATATTATGATGTATTTTCTTTTATTCTTAGATTGCTTAGATAAAATAGGTTTCATTATTAAAAACTCTATAGAAATTCTCTTAATCCCTAACTCACAACTCTAGTAATTTTGATTTCACAAATTTATTTTACTTTTTATTTTAAAAATACAAAAAGAATGACCATTTTCATTGTTTAAATTTTAAAAATACATAGACATTCGAAAAATATTAAAAAAATCCAAAAATAGTAGCTTATTTTTATAATATTTTATCATAAAGTCAAACAAAAATACAAATAGAAAATCCTAAAAATTCAAATATTTAAAAACCTTATAAAAAAACTATATAAAACACACACAAATCACATAAAATTCTAGTCTCATTTTTAAGATTAATAAAAAAATATTTTAGGTAAAATTTGTTTTCAGAAAGTTCATTTTGGTTTTATATTTCAAAAATATAAAAGATATTAACTCGGTTGACTTTATAAATTATTTTCAAATTTAATTCAATTTAAAATCCATAAAAATGTAAAAATACAACAAAAATCATTATAAATAGAGAAAAATTATATCAAACATAAAAAGTATTTTATTTTGTTAATTTCACCTTATTTCACATATTTTTAAAGTCTAAAAAGGTTTTTATTTACTTCTTAGATATACTTTATGCATAAAGTGTTTTGAAAATTAAAAAGACTTAGAATTTTACAAAAAAATTAATTAAAAATCATGAAAATATAAATATATAAATATTTATTAATTACAAAATATATAAAATTTGAAAATCCATAAAAAATCACAAAAAAGTCATTAAAAATCCTTAGTATTTGTAGAAAATTTCCGATTAATGACTACACAACTACACAGTTGAAAGTTTACCTCCTTGAGTTCGATTGTCCCTATACTTACTATTATACATTTGTCAGGAGTATAAATAAAAAAATCAAAAGAACACATCATTCTTTGAATTACACTTTGTCACCACAACATCACAACTTCTTCTTTTAGAGTAGTTGACCAAGATTTAGTTGAGTTTCAATAGGTAACCCCCCTCCCCCATGGGGGTTGAAAGGTACAATGCCCTGTATTGGATATTTTCAATATGGGTATTTGGATTCGTCTATATCTGGGGTCTGTTTGTACATGATTAGTATATAAACTTCATAGAGTTATGTCTCTCTACATCCTCTGTATTATTCTTTCTCCCCATTGTGAAAATCAATCACCATTGATCATGGGCGTAGCCCAGTTACAAGGGAACCTTGTAAAATATATGTATTACATCTTGCTTGATTGGTCGTGTTTGTGTGTATTTGCTTCTGCTACTCGCAACAAGGACTATGTGGAGCTCAAGGCCAAGGGCACTATGGTCATGGGAACTCATGGGGAGGGGGTTGCAGACAAAGGATGGTAGGGGTGGCAGGCATTGTGGGTAGGGGACATGGGGAAAGCGATGTGGGTAGGGGGCTCGGGGCGGAGTGGTTGCGGGATGTGGCATTGAAGAGCTCCATGGAGGTGATGTAATGTCACCCTTGTCCCAGCCTATATAAACACATATTACAAGTTGTAGCATTTTAGAAGGTCAATTTCCACATTATCTATTGCACTACCATATACGTAACAAATTACTTTAAGACAAGCATGGATTTTATGTCATGCTCATCTCAAGAATAACTTATGAGGGTCATGACAAGTGAGGTGGGACGAGGGGTCTGCTGGTAGAGGGAGCTGCATGCGGGTAATGGAGAGCTCGGGGTGGATGGAGGGGGTTGTTGGTAGAGTAACAAGGGGTCGAGGTGCTTGAGTAGAGGGACAAAAAGAGTTGCGGCTAGGGGTGGCTGAGTGCTCAGGGCAAAGGGGCAGGGGGGGTTGCAGGGATGGAGGATTGGTTGGGAGTTGTGGGCGAGGGGGCTCAAGCGACGGGAAGCTGTTGATGGATGGAGGAGATGGTGGATGATCTAGGGATGGACATTGGGCTAGGTTGACCCATCCCAGCCCAAAGCCCAGCCTAAAAAGTCTGGCCCAACCCATGTCCAAATGAACAATGGTCCGATCTTGGGCTAAAACTTTACGCCTAAACTTTTTTGGGGCCAGGCTCGGGCTTTGCTCGACCCAGCATGACCCGGCCCGAGGGCCCGTCCTGAGGAGTCGACCCCAATGGAGGCCCAAAAGTAAGCCTGATTTTAATCTATTTAATATAAAACTTGGGTGTAGCCTTCATGGTATATCTACTGAAGGTGACTAATCTATGCAATAGCTCTCAGTTAATATGGAAAAAAGATCCGGTTTTACTTTGACTTTGGGTTCAACTAATTTTGGTTTCTACAAGATTATTCACAAGTTTTTATTATTCTAAATTTTTTAATTAACCTTATAATTTAAAACTAAATATGTAGATTCATATATATTTGATATCATCCATCAATTTATGAATATTGTGTTATTACTTCAAAAGTTCATGAAATAGGATGGTGCTTGCGTCTTGAAGAAACACTTGATTAAAGGCTGTGCTTTTTGTTTTTATGTTTAAGGATTCACCTTTTGTTGGCTGCAAAACTGTAGCGAAAGATACTTTGGAACAAGTAATGACTGAAGCACTACAGAATTTTGGAGTTGGGCATTCTGATATCTAAGCACTTAGCTTAGCTGTTTCAGGGGTAAATCATCCCTCAGATCAAAGTGATTTAGGGACAAGCTAAAGTTAGTGTTATTAGTTGATTTGGTTGTTCTGAAATATACATAAGCTGAAATATACACATGACCAAACATGTATTATCCTTGCTATATACACCACACAGAGTATTTAAAGCTTATAATATATCACATTTTTCACATGTATTTTGTATATACCAAAGATATACAAAAAGACATCCCTAATACCCTATTACAGGAGTAGCATACTCGCCATAGTTATTGTGTCTTCAAAATTATAGACCTTAGTTCTCAATATATAATTAACATTACCTATTACGAGAGTGGGAAGAATTAATAGTAATCAACTATGATATTAATTATTTTACAAGTGGAGATGGGTCGGCCCAAAGAAATTGGGTCGGGCTTGAGCTAGGGCTGAAGGACAAAATAATTTGTGGGTCAAAGCATGGCCTAAGGCCCAAATTTTAAAGATGGGCTTTGGCTTGGGCCCTTGAGGGCCTGGCCTAGCTCAACCTATGCCCATCTCTAGGTGGATCCAAGGAGGAAAGTGAAGAAGAATGAGTTGAACTGCACTTATGCCTCTACCTTTAATATCCATTTGGAATGAGAACGGATAATAATTAGCAGAAGAATGTAAACATTGTTTGGTAGGTTTGTTAGGGGACACAAGTATTAGAGGTAAACCATAACAATATGGAAGAATTTAAGTACAAAAACCAAAATTTATTTCGTCTCTCTCTCTCTCTCTCTCTCTCTATCTATATATATATATATGGGAAAAGGGAGCCTACACCCATGTGTAGGTAACTTTCCTACACCCGCCCTTTCTCTCCATTATTTTTTTTGATTTTTTAATTGAATCCTTAGGGGATTTAGATCACAATATCTCACTGTCGTGTCATGTAAATTTCAACTTATTTCAAAACTTCTAACTTATCCATCAAGACAATCAAATTTTAACGATCTCAGATTTGGTTAAACCAACTCATTCCGATGGACATATTAAGAATGTCTATTTTACACGAAATTTGAAAGACATATTCCACTTAATATTCTAAGTAAATCCTCTAAGGATACATTTCAAAAAAAATCAAAAAAATTGAAGGGAAAATGGGTAGGCGTAGGAAAGTTACCTACACACGGGTGTAGGCTCCCCAATCCCTACACACACATACACGGTTGGAAAGTATGCACCAAGGTGCATGTAATTTTACAAGCACCGAGGCCTATATCTTCCTTATTTTTTTTACATTTTTGGGAAATATCACCACGTATATTCATCCCTATATCTCTCTTATATGTCATTCGAATTTCGTCAAAAATAGAAACTCCTATGCCTTCCATCTAGAAAAGGTAATTTTAATGATCTTAGAATTGTTGTAATCGATCTATTCTAAATGGAGGGCATAGGAGTCCATGTTTCTGACGAAATTTGAATGGCATAATGGAGGGATATATAGATGAATATACATATGATATTTTTAAAAAAAATTAAAAAATGTGAAAGATATAGGCTCCAATGCAAGTAAAATTAAATGCACCTATGTGCATGCTCCTCGACCCCTATATATAGGATTGATCCAGTGAGAGGCCAAAACTGTGACCATTAGATTCTGCTCATATCTTATAGGATCAACCCTCTCTCTCTACAACCAACATGGCTGCTCCTGCCCCTATTTTTCTGTAATTTTTTTTATTTTTTATTGAAAAAATACCATGTATATTCATCTATATATCCCTCCAATATGTCATTCGAATTTCATCAGAAATAGAGACTCATATTCCCTCTAAGGCAGTTAATTGAACTGAACATGTTCGTATTCAATTAGAGTTCATTCGATAATAGTTAGAAAAATGTTCGTCGTTTCTAAACGAATTGAAAATCAACTACAAATTTTAGTTCAATAGCTTAACGAATCAAACATGAACATAACATATGTTTGTTCGATAATAGTTTGAGTTCGATATATGTATGTGTATTTATGCATGTAACTTCATATTTATACACATGATAAATTTTGAGGTTAAAGAAATCGTGGTATTTATTGGGCTTTGTACCACTTTAATTTTGAATATTTCTTATTTTTACTGCTTATCGAACCTTATTATCAAACTCCAGTTTCTAACTTGTTCACATAAATACGTTTTAGTTAAGATAAATCCTTAACAAAGTATTATCGAACCGAACTCGAATGTTCGTTTTCTAAACGAACCCAAACTCGAACATATTCTATCGAACCGAACTTGAACTTTCAAACTTCCTTATCAAACCAAACTCGAACATAGGTTTGTTCATTATAGTTCGGTATAATTAGCAGCCCTAATACCCTCCATCTAGAAAATGTTGATTACAACAATATTTAGACTGTTAAAATTACACATTCTAGATGGAGGGCATAAGATTCTCCGTTTCTGATGAAATTCTAATGACATATAGGAGTGATATATAGATAACTATACATGGTGATATTCTTCAAAAAATAAAAAAAGTGCAGAAAAATGAGGTGGAGTTTTTTCCCATATATGTATATATATGCACAGTGGCATACCCAGGATTTTACAATAGGTGGGATACTCATGTCAATAAAATGATGGATTCTACATCATTTTAGTATTGAAGAAAATACTTTTTTGAAGTAAGAATATCAAAATTCAACATATATTATCAATAAAAACATAAGTCTCATCATTTTATTTTTTTGTATACATCATAACTACATAAATTTAATGTAATCAAATTTAGATACATAGAGAAAATCACAGCTGCCACGACAAGGTCTATGAAAAGTTCACCCGTTTACAATGTAAATGGAAGATACCTACCACATAGAATGATAAAACAATTATAGATATATAAAGAGACAAAAATATTCAAGAAAAAATAATTTTTTAGTACGAAAAATCTGTACAATATTGGATATTTGTAAGTCAAGTTGAAATCAAAACCTGCTTGAGATGATATCAAAATAAATAAAGAAGTTATACCTACAATCATTCGGTGATGCATCATTGAAAGCTTTTTTCATCCGATATGATAGAGAAATGAAATTAATTAAGAAAAAAAGAGTCCGAGGAAAATAAATAGATGCTCGAGTATGGAAGATGAAGAGAGTAAATTGGGAAATGGAATAATTGGAAGGATTCAATTTAGAAATGTTCTCATCATTAACAAGTTAAATATTATTGCATGCAAATAAATTATTAGGACCGAGAAATTTAATGATAGGGGTATAAAGTAAGATAGTATTAATTGCAATCATGAACGTGTTTGGAAAGAAGTGGGGGATTAGTTAGATGTATGTAAGGATTATTGAAGGTGGAATGTGATACAAATTGGAAGTCGGTGAAATAATTGGAGTAATTAATTAAAATATAAGAGAATTATGGGGGTGTTTAATAGACTTAGACATAATATTTTAAATATTTGCATTAAAGATAGGATGTGTGCATTGAATTTTAAGAGGGGAGGGGGGGCCTGTGCCCGGACTCACATATATATGAGGGATATAAACTGACGGATACATATGTGGATATAGGTATTACCGTATCCTTATCCGTTTTTGAATACGAATACGTATGCAGATATTGAAAGATATTAAAGCCATCTTACCATATCCTCAAAAAACGGATACGAATGTAAAACAGATACTGATCGCGTATGAGTAATATTAAAAATACTCTATAAAATCGACTTAAATATATACGAATTGGATAGAAAACACAAGATATAAATTTACTAAATGCGTCTGTATCATAAAAAGTATACAAATGTGGTAAAAGAAGGTATAGAATTATGCTATATAAGGTTTAAAATAAATCTATGAATATAATTATATATGAAAACAAATATAGATATTTGCGGATATCAAAATGATATCCATCCGTATCCATTTTAAAGATACAGATATCAAAAATCATGTGAAACAGATACGACGACTGATCGGTTAGGAATATATCCGGAATCGTTTGTAGTATCCACGTGAGTTGTATGCATTCACAATTTTGCATTCGTACTTTAAAGAGATAAAAGATACCAACGTAAATATGTTTATCCGAGCTTTTTATCTTCCGTGTACTCAATCCACGATCTAAACCCTCGTCAAAGAAAAGAAAAACCAACCGAATTCTCCTCCACCTCGACTGCGAGACCGGCATCAGCTGCCATGGGCGACCGGCTGGCGGAGCTCGAGAGCCGTCAGATGGCAATCCTGCGGCGCATATCGCAGCTCGAGCTTGCGCTCCTGCCCGCAGAGACCACTCCCCCCGACGGCTCGACCGAGTCGCGGCTCTCGTCTATACTGAGGTCGATGGGCGTTTCGGACTTTTCCTTCAGAAGGGTTCCGGAGGATTACTACGACCGCACGTTGGAGTACCGGAGGGAATGCCTCGACGCCCATTCTATCGAGCACCTCTGCAAGAGCATCGTAATGGTATTGTGAACATTTCCTCTTCTCTTCTTCATTGCATTTGATCTTTACCGGTATTACCCACATTGGTAGTTGATGCTTTGTGTCCATTGCGTGAATGATATTGAGATGTCATTATGGTCGCATCGAAAACCGGTTAGCTGATCTCAGGCTCCTCGAATGAAGATAAGGACTAGGAATGTAGCTGGATTATGTTTGAAACTTGTTGCAAGCTCTCTCCATTTTAAACGTGCGCCGGAATGCTTGCTCGCTCGGTCTGCCAGGTCGCTCCTGCGGTGCAGGCATTGAGCTCCACATTGATCTGTCACCGATTGAGTCAACCATTTGTGTTCAGCATGGAATTCAATTGCTTTTCTAAAAAGAAGTTTTTATCAATGGATAGATTTGGATTGCTTTTGAAAAAGAGAGGAGATGCTGGTTTCGCACCTAGATCTACCATGTCATGCATCTTGTTACATTTGAATGACCTATCTAAAAATGTGAATCCAACAATTATAGCCCATGTGCCTAACATAATCTTGAAACAACTTTTGCCATGTCCTTGTATATTCATATATTTCTTCTTGCTATTTCCATGGGCCTAATATTATCATGATACAAAATATCGAGCTCTTCCATGCTGTGGCCCGTAGAAGGCAGAGGCGTAACCTTATTGACTCACTTTTGGTGGATAGCACCAATATAAAAGGGGATCGACATGTGGACATGGTCTTGATGGATCACTTTTGTCGTCAAAGCAGGGGGACCACGTGTGGTCGTTGGAGGTGGCTTGGCATTGGTGCATATAAGTTGCAGCAATGAAAGACAAAGGGTCTAATTAGGTTATTTGAGTTGGACGAGGTCCAAACAATGATTTTTGAACCGAGTGCAGACGACTCCCTTGGTTTGTATGGCTCCTCGATCTTTTCTTTCAAGAATTCGAGGATGTTGTCTTATATGATATCATATGACTTATTGATGTATAATATTCTGGGAATTTTGATTTCGATCGTAGTAACATGACTCTCATTTCCCCTACCCAAGAAGGAGGTATCTGAGCATGTAGAAGATTTAATGCCCATTGCGGTTTCGAATGTTATGTATGCCAATGTTGTGAAGGTTCTGACAAATGTGTTGCATTCCGTTTTTTGAATGGCATTATTTATCCAGTTCAAACAACCTTTATTGAGGGTAGGTGAGATGATACATTATGCCATTGTGGTGATGTCTATTGAGATGGTGGCAGAGTGGAAAAGGCACAATGTGAAGGCGATACTTATTAAAATTGACTTTTTCAAAGCATATGATTGTGTAAACACGTGCTTTATTTGGACTTCTCTCATGTGGAGAGAGTTTCCCTATATTTAGATTGCTTTGACAAATCGATGCACTCCACATCATACTTGTTTTAAGTGAATGATAATCAAGAGGGGGGATTTTACCAACCTCAATAGGGGGTTCGACATGGATGCCCCATTAGCCCTCTTCTTTTTGTGACGGTTGGGTAAGCGGTTCAACACGGTATCTATTCTAGTTGTTTGCTCAATAACATCTTTGTTTTAATGTTTCAATATGTAGATGATGACATCTTTTTTTATTGAGGATGGTGTTAAGCAAGTTAGAGGGATCTCCACAACAGTGTATAATTCTGGAGAGTTTTCAGGCCTTTGTATTAATGTGGCAAAGTATGTTTCATTCCTTTTGGTTCTCTCAGTTGGAAATTATGAATTGTGTCCGGTTAATTGTTATGCCTCATTTACAAAAGTATTCCAAATTTGGAATATTTGGAGTTGCTCTTGGTGTGTGGTTGCCTTTGAAATTCATATTGGTCACCTTTGGTTGAGAAGATGGAGCGTAATCTATCTATATGAACTATGAAGGCGTGGTGTTTTTCAACTTGGTACTAGAGGAAGTCGATTCTAAGTTTTTCTCCAAGCTTGATTTGATTTGGATTATTTCATTTGGTTGGAGAAAGAAGATCTGCTCATAAGATCATACATCAACAAGATCTATTCCAGATCAATGATGTTGCAAGTTTTCTAAACCCTAACAGAAATCCTTTGTGAAATATCTTGAGATTTGTGTTGCAATCAGAGCAAGTTTTTTGGGTTCATATTCAAGATTATTGTTCAAGTTATGAAGATCAAATTATCGCGAAGTTGATGGAACCCTAGTTCTGCATGTCACGACTCGTCTCCAAGTGATGCTGGGTATCTCCAGCCAATGCCCTCGCCGCACCTTCATGTGTAGAACATCAAACAGTAGGTGGCGAAACTCCCTCCATCCCTCAAAAAAATGACCTAGCCCCCTCCTTGCGCATGGTTTCAGACCGAAACCCCCAAGCGACCTTCTCCAAATGGATCGCCCATAGGCTCATGACAACATCATCAACAACCCTTGTAGAGGGGGGCCCCTCCATCTCCAACGCCCACGGTTTGCCGCCTGGAGAGGCCTCATGCGAGCTCGCCAAAGATCCCTCACGAAGGTGGTGCATCACCCATGATGACGCACGAAGGCCATATCCCCAGACGACATCCACATGCTGCATTGCCCACGCGAGCTCTAGCACCTCCCACGTCGTCACTCACCTCCCGCTTGCCCCTGGGAACCCGTAAGCGACATCCAAGCTGTACCCTCCTCCATGCGGCGTCAACCAAGCACACCCCACCTTTTCGTCGCGTTAGGTGAACTCACGGAGGTTCTCTGGTGGCACAACACCTCCTCGGGTATTGCAACCTCTTCTCCATCCACATGCGAGAATCCTATGACGATAGTGATGGGTTCCTATTTGTACAACACCTCCTCAGGTAGCACGACCTCTCCTCTCTCTACACGGGAGACTCTTATAGCAGTGACGTTGGGTTCCCTTTGGGGAACCCTAGTCATGCATAACAAAATGGGGATGATACCCATTCCTTTTATTAAAAAAGAGTAAGAATATAAAGATAGAGGCTGACTATTAAAAAAAGAGGGATTTGGGCACAAATTGGCTACTATCTTATTTTAGGCCCAAATCCAATGGACTTATTGCTAATACATTTCAAAAAGAAGAGAATGAAAGTAAAAAAAAGGGAAGAGGCTGCTACATGTGAAACATGGGTGCAAAAGGAGGCTGAGTAAAAAAAGAAAAATAAAAAAGAAGAGATAAAAAAGAGGGTGATTTGTGCAAAAAAGAGAGCACAAAAAAGAAGAGAAGGAAAAAGGTGAAGATTTTTGTTTTCCCCTTTTTAATTGTTCTCCCAACTTGGTCGAGTACCTTCCAATTTCTGACATGTATGAGAGAAAGGAGGATCATTGAGTAGAGGCTCCACGCTTTACCATTTAGGCATACCCAATCCCCACATGCTCCGTCATAACCCCTACGGGTTTCAGGAGACTCTTATTCCTGTCCCACATGGGCGTCATACATCTTCTCAAAGATTCCATTCTTAGAGACTAACTCAATATAGGCAGTGCAGACTCCAATGACCATGAACTCTAGTACAAGATTTTTTCTAGGTTCCTAAGAAAGAGAACCCACTTCGAGATCCCAATAAGAGCGGCATGCATTTAGAGATCTACATTTGGATATTACCACGACATGAAGAAACAAGCATTCAACGAAACATCCCCCATAGGCTTCGATGACATAGCCCCATGGGCTTTGACGATAGAGAACTCATTATAAAGGTCAACCCTCCAGTTCATTATTAACAACATGACATGTGAAACACTATCCTCAACAACAACCGATAAACTTTGCATTGAGCATTATAGTTCGTAATGTCATATATTCGGCGTGTGAGTGCGTGCTTTCTTATTATTTGTCCAAGATGAGCATTGCATGCTCCAACTTGAGAGGGAGTGTTGGATAATGACCTAGGTAGGTAATCGGACCTCCAGTATCCAATTATCACGCCATGAGGATTAGTCCCACAACATTTATTATTGGGACTCTAGGGAATCAGTGGGACTATATAAAGAGCCCCACACTCTTGTACTCATTGAGAGAATGGAATACGAGAATCCATCCTTTGAGGTGTTCTCCCGTGGGTTCATCATGTTCCTCAAGGAGTGGTTCTACGTAAAATCTTTTGTGTTCATGGTTTATTGTTCTTGATCTATTATCACTTTACATTGTATTTTTCAACTTCGGTAGTACCGATTACATGAATTCTTTAGCTCTTTGACTTCGTTGAAATCCATTGTAGACAACAATTGGACTTGTTTCAAATAATTCATACCATGCATACATATTCCTTCAAACACATCTTTGTTTTTCCTTAAACTCTTTTGTGAGGCTCATTGTCCGACTTTTCCGCATTCAGAGTATGATGCTAGTTAGCCTTCTTTATAGATGTTAAAAGCAACCTTTGTCATTTCTCTCTATTTTATGTTATATCAAACATGTACCAACTTCTCCTTGTAACGTCATATCTACCTTAGCGTCTTCGTTTGTGTTTACGTAACCAATCCACTCATTTTCATTCACATGTTTAACCATACATAACATGACTGTTAATGCTGATTGTAGTATTTTCCTTTATTTTTAAAGGACTTAAGTTATGTAGCTTGCTCAATAACATTACAAGCTAGTATTTATGAGCAAGGTTTTACAAAATGTGAGGCGGATCGAGATAGTTTTTTGGCATAAAGGCAAGGCATAAAGCCCTGAGGCCGTCGATGCATAAGCCTCAGTTTTAAAAAAATTATAACATCTAGAATTTGTATTAAATATTCACATACCAAAGGAAGAGGTCTGCAACGACTCACAATATGGAAAGAATGTGATACAGACAATAAGAAAGTGCAGGCGATGTGAGCTGTAGCATTGTGGCATCATATTGAAGAGAAGAGAAAGGACGAAAGGAGCAACAACAATTGATTTTGTTTTTTTTTTTTCGTGAAGAAAGAAGAGAACGGTGAGTTGTGGGTATCGTGAGTAAGGGTTTTGTAGGTATTGGGGGTGGCCCAAGTACAAATCACCTTCTTATAAAGAGACAAGTGGCCCAGGTATCGGGGGTTGCCCGTGGCTTGTCTATGGGCAATTTGGCTGGGCAGAAATGCGACTCTTTTTTTGGGACAACGCTTCTACAAGGAGAACATCGTTTTGCACTGTGAGTGTTTAGTCGGTGACTGGGTGTTGTAGAATCCTTAGTGCCCTTTCTTTCGGTACCTTTGTAATTTACTTGTTTACTTAATCTTATTTATTAATTGGGGAGAACACCACTGAGTGTCTCTCCCTCTTTTGAGCCTAAAAAAAAGAGACAAGTGAGTTAGCACCTGCAAACGCCTCAACGCTTCACCATTCTACTAATGCCTCGGAGCTATCGAGGTGCACGTTTTTATCTCAACCACCGAAGCTATATCCTCGAGGCGGTTTCGGGCGAAAAATGCCTCGACGCGGGCACCTCACCACATTGAGGCGTGATTTTTAAAAACTTGTTTCTGAGCATGCCACAAACAATAAACCATCAAGGTCCTTTAAGAGTTTTTCATATTATTGATGCTTCTTGATTTGTAACTTTGATGTGTTTAATGTATCTAACACATGAGGCGTGCACACTTGTTATCCTAAGAACTACATGGATTCTTTGCTTTCAGAGAAATCTAATATGAGCAAACCCATGTCTAAATCTAAAAGTGTTGTATCTTTTTTAATCATGTCCTTTCCAACATTCTTTAATCGTCCATGTTCCCTTATCTTTTTTAGAAGCTGAAGGATGATTATCAAACATGTAATGCTAATAATATTTATTAAAAAGACAACAAAAGTCACCCATAAGGATAGAAAGGGAGTGACAAAAGGAGCAGAAAAGGGATGCTCAATGTTCATTCAATGAAGGAAAATGAGGGATGCTCATTGTAGTAGCTCTCTTTGTAGAGTGAGATATTTTGCAATGTGTGCGGAAAGAGGGCATCTAGCACGAGATTGTTGCGATAGTATTGTCTGCTTTCATTGTAGTGGGGTAGACATCGACAATTGATGTACGACAAACAAGATGCTTGGCAGTTACAAAGAATCTAGATGGCAAAGGACCAACTACCATGAAGAAGAACTTGTTAAGGTCAAGGGGATCCTCCTAGGCAAGGTCACACATGTGCTTGAGGATGTTGATGAGGTAGTGGAAAGCATTTTTAACAAGGATGGAATCGCGTTGTAGAGATATATTTATATGTTGCTATACTCATTTATCTATTTTTTCTTTTGTTAGCATTATGTAATTTGCCTATAGGTCTCTCCTCTATATAAGAGTGTTGCTATACTCGTCTATCTATTTTTCTTTTGTCAACATTATGTAATTTCCCCATAGGTCTCTCCTCTATATAAGAGAACATAGAGCTTAAAGAAATAAACAAGTCTCTTATTTTTCCAACATGCTATCAGAGCAGCGGTCCTAGACTAGAGCTCTTGTACCCGAAACCCTAACCCTAGCCCCACCTCTTGCCCTCTCGTATACGCAGCCGCCGCTGCACTTCCTCTCACGACCGAAGTCGTACCTTCTCTCGCAGCCGAAACCACACTTCTTCCACGGTCGGAGCCACATCTCCCCTTACGACCGGAGCTACATCATCGGAGTCGCATCGTCGCTTGCGACATCCAGGCAGCAACCTGCTGCAGCGTCTGCGTCTGCAGTTGCAACTGTGGTAGCCCCTGCATGACAATCCTTGCAGGCCACACCTCTCCTGCGACAACCTCTGCGGGCAGAGTAGCCGATGCCCCAGCATCCCTCTCTCTTTGCGCTCATGCCACAACCCTCTTATTGAATGGATTGATTGCATTTTGAGTCTACACATGCAACCAAATACCCTCATATCAATGTAGACAATATATTCTCTAGTCTACTACCCCAATCTTCCTCGTCTGGCAACATGTGCAAAAGCAAGGTAGATATCTCCACCACATACGCCTTCAGAGGTCACACACCTATAGTTAAGATGGATAGGTCGAATTAGGAGTTGTGAGCCATGCAATTTATGAGTCTAATGAAGTCGATGGGTAAGAAGCATACTCTTGCCGAGGAAGAGCTAACGGAGAGGACATGGTTGTATGCCTCATGGGAGGCTGATGATGCATATGCACAAGTCTGGTTGTCTGGTACCTTGGTACCGGAGATTGTGAACGATGTCCTGCACCAGCCCACTGCCAAAGCCATGTGGGATATACTTGTTGCCACATATTCACAGGAAAAGAATAAAACAAAAAATGTAGCTTCAACATGACATTTTTACTATAAAGCAAAATGGATGACCTCTACATGCTGACTATACTGCCATACATGGGATGTTTGAGAAGCTTCATAGCTTCATGCCTCTCACAACTACTTCAGAGCAGTTGAAGGAATATCAGAATGCCACAATGGTTGGTGTCTTTCTGGCCTCCCTTGACTCACAGTACGCGATCGCTTCCTCTTAGATACTGGCGGATGCTACAATTCCTCTATGAAGGAGGCCTTCCGCAGACCGAGCCAGATTTACATTTCATCTCTTGTTTCAGCGTCGAATTCCTATTCCTCTGCCTTAGCGGCCTCTCGTAGAAGAGGTGGTCAATCTCAGTTCTGTGGATGGGGACCACGCGGTAGAGGTGGACATGGTCGTGGACCACCTTACACCTATTGTCACGATATGGTCATACAAAAGCTACATTCTTCTCCAAGCATGGCTTTTAGCATCCTCCGTGTAGCAGAGCAGATTCAACCCTATACAACTTCATCCACATCAGATCAGAGATATGATGAGCTTGTGTCTCGATTGAGAGCATGAATGGCCGTATCGCGATATATCAAAGATATATCGGTGTCGACAGATGACCGGTATATCGCCGATATGGCCGATATTGGACCTTCCAAGGCCATTTTCTTCACAATATCGATTTGATATCGGTGATATGACATCTATATATCGTCGATATATCATATCAACACGATACCGATACCGAAACTGAAACCGATATGGTCTTCCCTGACGGAGAGACATCATGCCTCCAGCTAGCATCCCTTCACACGGTTCAAAGAACAACTCAGACATTGCTGCTACTATAGGAGCTAGTACATGAGGTAGTATTCATGCATCTACTTCTTATCATGGTTCAGATATCTCGGAATGGATCATAGATTCTGGTGCAACACAACATTTGTGTGGGGATAGATATCAACTCATAGCCTACAAACATGTTTTTCTAGGAAGGACTGTGGTAATAGCTGGTGGGACTCATTCCCCGATTACGGAATAGGAGGAGATCACCTTGACACCCTCTATACGGTTGCAAAATGTGCTATATGCCCCCGATTTCTCTATGAACTTACTGTCTATTAGTCATATTACTAAGGATTTACATTGTCGAACGATATTTGACCTATCATCTCTTGTGTTTCAGTATATCCTTACGAGCAGGGTGATTGACTGTGGTAGTGAGCAGGGCGGCCTCTATTGATTGGTCCAAATGCCATATGTTGGACTATCCTCCCATTCCACTGGACCGATCTCCCCCTTCCTTTGGCATCTGCGCTTCGGTCATCTTCCACTTCAAAAACTTCATCAAATCTATCGTAGATTTCACCTCACTCGTCATTCAATTGTGAGGCATGTCAGTTAGGAAAGCATCATCGGTCTGCCTTCCCTAGTCGTCAGAGCTGGAGCAGTAGCTCCTCTTTTGAGTTTTTCCATGTTGACATTTGGGATCCAAGTCATGTTCTTGATCATAAGGGATACATATTTTATTTAGTTGTTGTAGATGATTTTAGTCGCCTGTCTTGGGTCTTTCTGTTGAAAAATAAATCGGAAGCTGGAAGTACAATTATAAAATTCATTAAAGAAGTGCAGAATGTTTTTTCCACTTCTATCAAAATTGTGAGGACCGATAATGCGTTGGAATTCTATACTCGTGTGCTCTCTTAATTCTTTTCATCTCATGGTATTATTCATCAAACATTATGCATTTATACGTGTCGCGATCCCGATTCCCGGGCCGTCGGATCCTCCCATATCCGGATCTGGTTGCTCAACAATAATTTATTCAACAATCACAACTAACATTCAGAAACAGACTGCAAATAACATACTCAAAAGAAAGTATTTCAACACTTTTCCAATACAAAATAAAGTTCAGATGATACGCTGTCCCACTATAACCATTTAAACGTACATCAACTTAAAAGGAAAATATACAAAAGATTACTAACTACCTTAAAAAGTAAAACTACTGTGGCTGGCTGGATGTCTAGTATGTAAGTTGGATGAATTTTTAAAGTCCTCGCGATGGCTCACCGACACCTGTTGGGTTTTCCATAAATCATAAGATAAAAATTAGCGAATGCTAAGTAACGAAGAAGAGAAAAGCAAACAAATTGTGTAATTTTGCAAAACTTGTTATCACAAAAGGTTTCATTCCTTCTTTTTAATTTAAGTCTTATTCCTTTCTATTCCACGTCAGGGACAGGGGAATTACCTCACCACTATAAGGACTCCGAAGCTGTGGACACTTCGGGATTGGAGATTGCGTTGATCTTGGTAAGCTTATGCCGCCGTACGTCGCCTCAATCAATCCTCCAATACTACCCTGACAATTTCCTTTTCTTTTATTAAACATGGTCTCAACCCTCGACCTGGAAAATAAATGAGCACACCGTCCTCGAGGACTCGTTTGCTTAAAACCCCAGGCTAACATTTAATCATATAACCTAGCGGCTTTAAATACATATTATCGTGACCCAGTCGCTATTAAACCACCCGTGCCTCCACATGGTACGACCACATCTTCTGTCGTTTAACCCGAAGATATTGGCTCCCGGCACCACGCGTTGTAAAACATTCATTTCGTGCGCACTTATCATAACAGGGCAACCGTGTACCACCTAGGTAGGGAAACGCCAATACGAGTTCCTTCCGACAAACCTACAGGTTGCATGTCCGACCTGTAGTTCTACTCTTAGTTATTCTTAACGTGACACACGATCATTTTCAGGATCTAACTCAAACCACATCAATTCCCATGATGTAATTCTTTCGTTAAGTCTTTGACTTGCATAATCAACAACACTTAGTATAGACTCACATATATATTATTCATAATCATATATACTCGTATTTATGTTATTTTAACTCCCAAACTCTAACTTTCAAAGCCAACGCATCAATTTGATGCTTAAACCTTATTTTAGTGGGAATCACAAAGCAATTCTTTAGAATTTTTCAAAAATAGCCAAAATTAGGATCTTCGTAGCAAAGAACACAAAATGAAGAATTTCAATAATTTCGTATGAAAACCCACAAGAGGAAGGATTTCGTTTCCTAATCGAGCCCTCTCTCGTGTATGCAAGGCTTTATCGTGTTTCGTTTTTAGAAAGACTATTTTAAGGCTCCTGAAAAGATCGAATGTCATTTTCGTACGCTAAGAACGTGTCAAGAACGCGAAAAACGAACGAAGAATGCGAAAAACATGAAGAACACCAAGAACATATTTTCTCTTAAAATTTCGGCAGAGTTTCCCCTTATATCGGGACATATCTCTCCGAAAATTTCGGCAGAGTTTCCCCTTATATCGGGACATATTTCTCGGAAAATTTCGGCAGAGTTTCCCCTTATATCGGGACATATTTCAAAATAAAAACGAAAAGAGTTTCCTCTATAAAATCAATCGAGAGGAAAATAATAACGAAACTGAAAGAATATACTCAAATAACAAGAGATGCAGAATCGGTAGACACCACGCATCTTAGGTGAGTGAACGTGTGACGAATCAAAGGGTCACTGACGTGCATAGCCGCCCGCACCTAAGTTGGGTATTATACAGATTTCTCCATCAAAATAATTATAAAAGCGTAATAGAAAGAATAGAAAAATAAACGATGGAGAATCGGTAGACACCGCGCGTCTTAGATGAGTGAACGTGTGACGAATCACAGGGTCACTGACGTGCATAGTCGCCCGCACCTAAGTAGGGGGTTACACAGATTTCTCCTCGTACCAAAACAGTAAAACGAATCGGAAAGAAATATGAATCAAACAAAACTTGGAGGAACAAGAGAACGAATTGAAAGCCTAGCTTACGAAGCAACTAAGAGAGGATCATACCTTTCTCCTACTCGTTCTCCCGGCAGCACTTCGCTAGCGCTCCTCCCTCGCCTCCCACTCCTCCTCCCGACCTCTCGACCCTAGCCCTTGGGGTGGTGGTGCTAGTGGAAGTCGTAGAGAATGAATGGGTAAGGGGGATCTATTTATAGGCCCTAGAAAACCACTAACCATGGTTAGAAAACCATGGTTTAGACCTTAACCATGGTTTAGTGGCCCATGGTTTTGGCCAAAACTTATCCCAACCTTGGGGCTTAAGTTAGAACATTCTAGAGGATTCTAGATTCGCTAATGATGCTTAATTAACACTAATCATGATTAACTTTCACAAATCGCGATTTAACTTTCGCGGCTTACGCTTATCTTTTGCTAACTATTGATTAGTGTTTGCTAATGATCATTAGTAGTTTTCAATCTGTCATTAGTTTCTTTAATCATGTTTAATTAGTCTTAATGACAATCATTATGGGTTAATGACATCTTAGCCTTCCTTACTTCTCTTTCTTCCGAAAATCATAACAATTCGAAACGAAGTCCAATTCACACGAAACAAATTTCGTTGGTTTTCTCTTGACGAGCCGGATCTTATTATATAGGATATGATATGCCAAGTTCAAGGCTTTACAATTATAACAACCTTAAATAAAGTCTCGTCATCGAGACTAGAAATGCATGCACAACAACCTTAAAGAGGATTGAAACCATAACAACCTTAAAGAGAATGAACGTCCTTTCATTTATAATGAACATATACATAATACATAGTGTTATCATTCAAATAAGTACGGGTATTTCTCTTTCATTTCTTCCTAAGGTTCCCATATGGCTTCTTCAAACTCTTACTTTCGCCACAATATTTTAACTAGAGGCACCTCTTTGTTTCTCAACTTCATGATATCCCTTTCAAGTATTTGCACAGGTATCTCTTGGTATGTCAAGTCTGGCTCAACATGTAAATCATCATAACTTATCTTATGCTCTGGACCCCTAATGTACTTTCTCAGATTTGATACATGAAATACATCATGTATTGCCGAAAGATGTGGAGGAAGCGCAAGTCTATAGGCAACTTTTCCAATCCGTTGAATAATTTCAAAGGGATCCACGAACCTGGGTGCTAACTTCCCACGCAAGCCAGACCTCTGAACACCCTTCATAGGTGATACTTTGAGAAATACAAAGTCACCTACCTCAAATTCAAGGTCTCTTCACCTGTTACAACTATAACTTTTCTGACGACTCTGGGCAGTTAATATCTTTTTCTAGAAAGCTCTACAGCTTCTCGTGTCTCCTGAAGTCTATCTGAATCATAAAGGTTCTTTATTCCGACCTCTTGCCAACACAAAGGAATAGTACACCTTCGTCCATATAGTGCTTCAAATGGTGCCATGCCGATACTTGTATGGTAACTATTATTGTAGGTGAATTCTGCAAGAGGCAAATGTTTAATCTACGATCCCTTCCATTCTAAGGCACTTGCTCGTAGCATATCCTCTAGTGTCTGAATTGTATGTTCTGACTGACCGTCTATTTGTGGATGATATGCTGTACTTAAGCATAGTTGTGTACCTAAGGCTTTCATGAAGTTCTCCCAATAGTGTGAGGTGAATCGTGAATCTCGATCAGAAACTACTTCCTTTGGGATACCATGGAGGCGAATCACATGCGTACTATATAATTCAACAAGCTAATCTGGAGTGAAAGATAAGCTTATCGGAATAAAGTGTGCTACCTTCGTCAGCCGATCTATTGTAACCCATATACTATCTTTACTACCAGTTGTCTGAGGTAAGCCAGTAACGAAATCTATGGAAATGCTTTCCCATTTCCATTCAGGTATAGGGAGGGGTTGCAATAATCCCGGTGGCTTTTGGTGTGAAGCCTTTATCTGCTGGCAAGTGAAACATGAATTCACAAACTCAACATCTTTTTTCATTCCTGGCCACCAAAAGTATGAATGAAGATTCTTATACATCTTTGTAATTCCTGGATAAATAGATAATCTTGAGCAGTGCGCTTCTCGTAAGATGTCTTTCCTTAGTTCAGGTGTGTTTGGTACACAAACTCTGTGATGGTTATATAATAAACCATCTTGTATCTGGAATCCCTCTATCTCATTCTTCTCAAGTTGTTGTCTCAAGTCTTTAAGGACTGGATCATCCTCCTGTCCTTTCTTTATTCTATCCCAGATCCCTGGTTTGTATTGGTGAGGAATAGTTATAGTATCAACACTACTATCAAATGGTTTTCATTCACTTAACGTTGATAGTAAACTCCAGAAGTGGATAGCACTTACCAACCCAGGTGAATAAGTTCTTCTGCTAAGGGCATCTGCTATAACGTTCCCCTTATCAGGGTGGTAGGAGATAGTGCAATCATAGTCTTTCAACAACTCTAGCCACCGTCTCTGTCTCATATTGAGTTCTTTCTGATCAAATAGTTATTTAAAGCTTTTATGATCAGTGAAGATTTCAAAAGTAATACCATAGAGGTAATGTCTTTATATCTTTAAAGCAAAAACTACAACAGCTAATTCAAGGTCATGTGTTGGGTAGTTCTTTTCATGTGTCCTGAGCTGTCGTGATGCATACACAACTACCTTACCATGTTGCATAAAAACTGCCCCAAGTCCTTCTTTAGACGCATCAGTGTACACTGTGAACCCTTCACTCTCAGAGGGTAGAGTAAGGATTGGTGCAGATGTTAGGCATCCTTTAGTGTCTGAAAACTAGCTTCACATGTATCAGACCATAAGAATGAGACCTCCTTCTGAGTTCTGAGTTAATCTAGTCATTGGCAATGCTATTCGTGAAAAGTCCTTCACGAATCTTCTATAATATCCAGCTAAACCCAGAAAAGATCGTATTTCTGTGACAGTCTTCGGGTGTTCCCAACTCATCACCGCACTAACCTTTGTAGGATCAACTGATATACCTTCCCCAGAAATAACATGGCCTAAGAAAGATACTTCAGATAGCCAGAAATCACATTTGCTATATTTAGCATACAATTTGTTCTTCCTTAGAGTTTCAAGTGCCCGCCTGAGATGGTGTTCATGCAGATACTTATCCTTGGAGTAAATAACCACATCATCAATAAAGACTACTACAAAGTGATCTAAGAACTCATTGAATACTCTATTCATGAGATCCATGAAGGCTGCTGGGGCATTTGTTAGTCCAAAAGGCATAACTAAGAATTCATAATGCCCGTATCTAGTTCGAAAAGCTGTCTTGGGAATATATGTATCTTTAATTTTCAACTGATGATATCCAGATCTTAAATCAATCTTGGAATACACAGTTGAACCCTGTAATTGATCAAAGAGATCATCTATTCTTGGCAGTGGATACTTATTCTTTATTGTCCTCTTGTTTAGTTGTCTATAGTCAATGCACAACCGCATTGATCCATCCTTTTTCCTAACAAATAAGACAGGTGCACCCCATGGTGAAGTACTAGGACGAATGAATCCTTTATCTAACAGTTCTTGCAATTGTACTTTTAACTCTCGCAACTCAGTTGGTGCCATTCTATACGGAGGGATAGAGATAGGCTGAGTATCAGGTATGAGAGAGATTTCAAATTCAATCTCTCGCTCAGGTGGTAATCCAGGTAGTTCCTCTGGAAATACATCAGGAAACTCGCACACTATAGGTATATCTTCCATCATTCTGTCTGACCCTGATGTAGTGGTTACATAAGCTAAATAACCTTGTAACCCTTGCTCTAATAATTGTTGTGCCTTCAATGTAGAGATATATTCGATATTGTCATTGGATGTCTTTCTAATGAACTGGAACTCTATCGAGTTAGGAAGGTGAAACGTTAGTGTCTTCTGAAAACAGTCAAGACATGCATGATGCCTTTCTAGCCAATCCATCCCTAGGATAAGATCAAAGTAATTCAATTCGATAAGTAGTAGATAAGTAGGTGACTGATGTCCTGCAATCTGTCCCACACAGTTGTCTAAGATCTTCTTGAATTATAATTGACCTCCTAGCTCCTTACTGGGATAATGGTTTTGTGCTTATATCAGAATCATATCCTTACAATAGGAATCAAGTATTCTTCTTTGTTTTGGCGTGCCTACGGAGTACTTCCTCCATTGCTCCTCCAAATGGAGTAGGAGCAACCAAATTCTATGAAATGATGGTATCTACATTCTTTCTTATGAGGATGAATAGAACCTCAACTCTATCATCCGCGGGTCTGGATGATTTTGATCTCTCATAGTGGCATTGAGTCTTCGCTCTAATGCTTATTTTCTTTGACCCATCTCATGGATCATAACCATCATAGCCGCTAATTGCCTAGACACATCTTGGTCTGCCATGATTCTGGGATGAGTCAAGTCCAAAGGTCAGATCCTATATGTCTTAGCATTATGTACGTAAGGGACAATGATTTGTTAATGGTACTGCAATCAGTTATTAAGATCAAAGGATCTTAATACAACCTTAGTTTCTGAATACCGCTCATAGTTGTCAATTACTAAATAAATTACTGGAGTAATCAGGCTCTGATACCAATCTGTCGCGACCCCGATTCCCGGGCCGTCGGATCCTCCCATATCCAGATCTGGTTACTCAGCAATAATTTATTCAGCAATCATAACTAACATTCAGAAACAGACTGCAAATAAAATACTCAGAAGAAAGTATTTCAACAATTTTCCATTCACAAAATAAAGTTCAGATGATACACTGTCCCACTATAACCATTACATTTACATCAACTTGAAAGGAAAATATACAAAAGATTACTAACTACCTTAAAAAGTAAAACTACTATGGCTGGTTGGATGTCTAGTATGTAAGTTGGATGAATTTTTAAAGTCCTTGCGATGGCTCACCGACACCTGTTGGGTTTTCCATAAATCATAGGATAAAAATTAGCGAATGCTAAGTAACGAAGAAGAGAAAAGCAAACAAATTGTATAATTTTGCAAAACTTGTTATCATAAAAGGTTTCATTCCTTCTTGTTAATTTAAGTCCTATTCCTTTATATTCCACGTCAGGGATTAGTCTAGGGGAATTACCTCACCACTATTAGGATTCCGAAGTTGTGGACACTTCGGAATTGGAGATTGCGTTGATCTTGGTAAATGCCGCCACACGTCGTCTCAACCAATCCTCCAATACTACTCTGACAATTTCCTTTTCTTTTATTAAACAGGTCTCAACCCTCAGCCTGGAAAACAAATGAGCACACCGTCCTCAAGGACTCGGTTGCTTAAAACCTCAGGCTAACATTTAATCATATAACCTAGCGGTTTTAAATACATATTATCGTGACCCAGCCGCTATTAAACCACCCATGCCTTCACATGACACGATCACATCTTCCGTCGTTCAACCCGAAGATATTGACTCCTATTACCACGCGTTGCAAAACATTCATTTCGTGCGCACTTATCATAACAGGGTAACCGTGTACCACCTAGGTAGGGAAACGCCAATACGGGTTCCGTCCGACAAACCTACATGTTGCATGCCCGACCTGTAGTTCTACTCCCAGTCATTCTTAACGTGACACACGATCATTTTCAGGATCTAACTCAAACCACATCAATTCCCATGATGTAGTTCTTTCGTTAAGTCTTCGACTTGCATAATCAACAACACTTAGTATAGACTCACATATATATTATTCATAATCATATATACTCGTATTTATGCTATTTTAACTCCCAAACCCTAACTTTCAAAGCCAACACATCAATTTGATGCTTAAACCTTATTTTAGTGGGAATCACAAAGCAATTCTTTAGACTTTTTCAAAAATAGCCAAAATTAGGGTTCTTCGTAGCAAAGAACACAAAATGAAGAATTTCAATAATTTCGTATAAAAACCCAACAGCAAAAGGAAGGATTTCGGTACCTAATCGAGCTCTCTCTCGTGTATGCAAGGCTTTATCGTGTTTCGTTTTTAGAAAGGCTATTTTAAGGCTCCTGAAAAGATTGAATTTCATTTTCGTACGCTAAGAACGTGCCAAGAACGCGAAGAACGAACGAAGAACGCGAAGAATACGAAGAACACCAAGAACATATTTTCTCTTAAAATTTCGGCAGAGTTTCCTTTTATATCGGGACATATTTCTCGGAAAAATTTCGTTAGAGTTTCCCATTATATCGGGACATATTTCTCGAAAAATGTCGACAGAGTTTCCCCTTATATCGGGACATATTTCAAAATAAAAACGAAAAGAGTTTCCTCTATAAAATCAATCGAGAAGAAAATAATAACGAAACTGAAAGAATATACTCAAACAACAAGAGATGAAGAATCGGTAGACACCACGCGTGACACGACTGAGTGAACGTGTGACGAATCACAGGGTCACTGGCGTGCATAGCCGCCCGCACCTAAGTAGGGTATTATACAGATTTCTCCATCAAAATAATTATAAAAGCGTAATAGAAAGAATAGAAACATAAACGATGGAGAATCGGTAGACACCACGCGTCTTAGATGAGTGAACATGTGACGAATCACAGGGTCACTGACGTGCATAGCCGCTTGCACCTAAGTAGGGTGTTACACAGATTTCTCCATCAAAATAATTATAAAAACGTAATAGAAAGAATAGAAACATGAACGATGGAGAATCGGTAGATACCACGCGTCTTAGATGAGTGAACGCGTGACGAATTATAGGGTCACTGACGTGCATCGCCGCCCGCACCTAAGTAGGGTGTTACACAGATTTCTCTTCGAACCACAACAGGAAAACGAATCGGAAAGAAAGATGAATCAAACAAAACTTGGAGGAACAAGAGAACGAATTGAAAGCCTAGCTTACGAAGCAACTAAGAGAGGATCATACCGTTCTCCTTCTCGTTCTCCCGGCAGCACTTCGATAGCGCTCCTCCCTCGCCTCCCACTCCTCCTCCCGACCTCTCGACCCAAGCCCTTGGGGTGGTGGTGGTAGTGGAAGTCGTAGAGAATGAATGGGTAGGGGGGTCTATTTATAGGCCCCAGAAAACCACTAACCATGGTTTAGACCTTAACCATGGTTTAACGGCCCATGGTTTTGGCCCATGGTTTTAGCCAAAACTTATCCCAACCTTGGGGCTTAAGTTAGAACATTTTAGAGGATTCTAGATTCGCTAATGACACTTAATTAACACTAATCATGATTAACTTTCACAAATCGTGATTTAACTTTCACGGCTTACGCTTATCTTTTGCTAACTATTGATTAGTGTTTGCTAATGATCATTAGTGGTTTTCAATCCGTCATTAGTTTCTTTAATCATGTTTAATTAGTCTTAATGACAATCATTATGGGTTAATGACATCTTAGCCTTCCTTCTCTTTCTTCCGAAAATCATAACAATTCGAAACGAAGTCCGATTCACACGAAACAAATTTCGTTGGTTTTCTCTTGACGAGCCGGATCTTATTATATATGATCTGATATGCCAAGTTTAAGGCTTTACAATACGTCTCAATAAAATGGTGTTGCCAAAAGAAAATACCGTCACCTACTTGATGTCACTCATACTGATGCAAATAAAAAAATCCAACCGTGAAAAATTATTTTGATTGTGCATGTTTTGGTGGAGAAGAAAATGGAGTGGTTGAGAGGAGAAAACTCGTCGGAGAACGAGGGAGTTTGGAGAAGAGAATCACAGAGATCGCGTTGGAGAGGGAGAGGGACAAGAGAGATAAAAATCTCAATTTTAATTGTAATCTGACTTGTTTTACAATAAACTATCATTACCTTTATATAAGAGGGGTGGGGTTACAAAGATATAAATAAAATTCAAATTGACTCTAATTGATTTGAATCAAAATTCAAATCTACTTTATTCTAATCGACTCTAATTTTAAATTCGAAATTCGAATTTAAAACCGACTAACTAAATTTTCAGATCAGACACGATCTCTTTTATTTAAATAAAAATTGCAACGACTCGAATAAATGTAAATAAAATTAGACTCTAATTACTAAAAAAACTGAGGCCCTATTTATCAATTTCATGCTGCATCAGTTCTCCTCCGCTTGAAAATTCGTCTCTGGACGAATTACTTGATCTGTTGGCTTGAAGCTTGATAACTTTAATTCAACATTCTCGATCCAGTCATAGAAGAACTGATGTGAAGCAAACGACGGAATCCACGAATGCGTGGTGCGATGATTGGAGCTATTAACTTCCTGATGGAATGGCATGTGTGGTGCAAATGGCGGTGCCCCCACTAATGTTGCCCCCTCATTGTGGTGATCGAAAAATTGATGGGGCATCTTCATTTCGAACATCGAAGCCTTCGGAGAACCCTTAACAAATACATGGCACAAGCCTAGGATGGGAGGAGATGTGGGCAATGAACTAGCCTATATGATCATTATATAGATGAATCTCATATTCCTAATCCCATTTGGAGAAGGTAGCATTTCCTTTTTTCAGCCTTTGTCTTAAAATATTTCGGCTCCAGGGGTGGAATTGTAAATTTTCTACCCCTTCATCTAATGCAATGCCTTTTAAATTCCCCACAACCTTAACCTTTATATAAAAAATTCTAGGCGGAGGAATACCCCTATAATTTTCCCAATAATAGTCCAAATCCCTAATTTTATGGGATTGACTCTTGGGGAAGGAGCCAAAAGTCTGAAGGATGCGTTCTTCTTTTCCTCGACATAGGTGGGGCCGAACCCTAGGGTTCCGACGGCTTCGACGGTTCGAGATCGAGCATTAGCGGCGGAGGCTTTGACTCCAAGGGAGGCATCACGTATGGAGATGGAGAGGGAGGGCGGTGACATGGGTGGTGGGGAGAGGGCACGGGGGTTTGGTGAGGAGCAAGGGTATTGGAGGAAACGAGCGGCATGGAGGGAGATGGAGGGGCCTGTAGCGGGGTTGGGTGATCCTCTGTGCGCGCAAGGGTGGTGTGAGGCGGTGGTGGCGACAATAGGACGGGAGGGTCGTTGGGGCCGGGGATGTGTCCCAAGGGGTTCAGGGCCGGCGGGAGGGAAAGGCGACGGTGGTGGGGCATTGAGGGTCGCTGGCGGTGGGAGGGTGGTGGCAGGAGGGGGTGGTCACAGTGGTGACAACCATGTTGCGGAGGCCTCCTGCACATGAACTTCACCTAGGAATAGATCGAGGTGTTCGACCTCGCTATCCACACAGTCTTCGTCGATGATGGGCCCTTGGTCCTCCTCGTTTTCTTGATTTGAAATTGTATCAATACCTCCAGGGAACACATGTGATGCCGTTGCTTCTGCTACATGAATGAATAGATTGTCATCAAGCCATTGTTGAACTTTCACGAATGCTAAGAGACGAGTCTTGTACACTGTCACAACTGACGACGGGTCGGGGGGGAGCGGAGGCTCTAATCCTGGATCAACAGATATGAGGCAGGTGGTTCGGTCTTTGGGTTTGTCTGTTGTGGATGCGGCTGGGTGCAAGTACACTTGGAGGAACGTGAGGGCGAGGTCCAGACTTGACAGGTTCCTGTTGTCGGTTGAGGCAGGGGAGGTCTTCCCTTTGGCGAGGGCATGGGCTCTTCCGAGGACTATATCAAATCACACTCCTGTTATGTGGTTTTCTGGTGAGGAGCGCTTGGCGTGGTTCTCCTTTCGATTTGAGAAGAAGTGGTTGTTGGAGGATGGTTTCCGGGACATGGTACACGAGCATTGGCGAAGTGCGGCGGTGGCGGGCTCGGCTGTGTCGCGGTTTGCGGCCAAGCTCGAGTCACTGAGGCGGTTGCTGTTGAGTTATGGGAAGGATGTCGCCAGGAGGCGTCAAGCCATCAGGGCAGAGGCAGAGGCTGGGATCAGCAGGTTAGACGGGCTTGATGATGATCGGGGCCTGTCTCTGGAGGAGGTGGAGGAGAGGGCAGCATGGCTAGAGACTGTGCTTCGGGTGGACAGAAAAGAGGAAGTTCATTGGCGGCAGAGGGCCAGGCAGAAGTGGCTAAGGGAGGGGGACGCCAACACGCGGTTCTTCCATTCTGTGGCTTCCGGGAGGAGGAGAAGGAGATTCTTGCATGAGTTGGAGGTAGGGGGCCAAAGAGTTTCCGGCGAAAGGGAGATTGGGCTCGCCTTGCGGGGTCATTTTGTGAGTGCCTCGAGGAGGGCGCTGGTGGAAGATGGCTGGGGTTGGTCGTTGTCGGGGTGTGAGATCCTTGAGTGGTGCCCAGGCTGATTCGTTAGTGGCCGAATTCACGGAGGTTGAGGTGCGCAAGATGGTTTGGGAGCTGAATGCAGATGGGGCTCCGGGTCTGGATGGCTTCTCCATTTCATTCTACAGGGAGTTCTGGGATCTGCTAAAGGGGGGCATCTTGGAGGTTCTGACTGAGTTCAAGAGGGGCAACTTGGGCTTTGAGAAAGTTAACAGGGCTTCGATTTTTTTGCTGCCAAAGAAAGATAACCCAGTGGGGGTGGGGGACTACATGCCGATATCTATCTCCAATGGCATTTATCTTATTGTCGCCAAAGTGTTGGCGAGCAGACTTAGAGGGGTCCTTTCCTCTGTGGTTTTGCCGGCTCAATCAACCTTCATTCCGGGTCAGTCTATGGCGGATGGAATCGTGACTGCTTCGGAGATTTGCCGTGAGTGGAAGAGGTCTCAAAAGAAAGGTGCAGTTTGGAAGATTGACTACGCCAAGGCTTATGACTGTGTCAGTTAGAGATTCCTTTGGTTAGCTATGCGGAAAAGGGGCTTCCCGGAAGATTGGATTGCTTGGGTTAAGAGATGTGTCACCACTAGCTCATGCTCGGTGCTGGTAAATGGGAGGCCTGAGGGTGGATGGTTCCAGCCGTAGAGGGGGGTGCGTCAGGGCTGCCCCCTGGCTTCCCTGCTTTTTGTGTTGGTTGCAGATTGTCTTACGGTTTTGTTTGAGCGGGCAGTGGAGGAAAACTGGTGCGAGGGCTTCCGACTGGGGGACATCTCTGTCCCGGTGTTGCAATATGCGGATGACACGCTGGTATTCCTGGGAGGGACGGAGGAGCAGAACCGCAATGCAACTGTGCTGGTGGATGTTTTTGGGTGCCTCTCTGGGCTGCAGATTAACAGGCAGAAGTCGGTCCTTGTTCCAATGGGTTTGGGTGGCGAGGAGAGCATCAGGCTGGCAGAGTGGGCAGGATGCCCCTTGGGGAGGCTGCCGATAACCTATCTAGATTTGCCTCTGGTTGAGGGCAGGCTAAGGAAGTCCGATTGGGATTGTGTGCTGCGCAGAATGGAGGAGCGGCTGGAAGGTTGGAAGGCGGTCACTCTGTCCAAGGGAGGGAAGCTTACACTGCTGAAGCACGTTCTTTCGGCCATCCCGACTTTTTTCTTCTCGACGAGGTTAATGCTTGTTGGTGTTAGGAGGAGGATTGAGACCTTGATGAGATCCTTTTTCTGGTCTGATAGAAGAGAGGCAAAGAGGGGGTTGCACCTGGTGGCTTGGAAGGACCTGGCTGTCCCTGTTGCAGAGGGGGGCCTTGGCGTTAGGGATGTGGAATCTATGAACAAAGCTCTGTTAGCAAAGTGGGTGGTTCGCATTTGGGGTTCATCCGATTCACCGGTCTTGCAGTTGCTGAGAAAGATTTATGGTGTTTCTGGGGAGTTGGTGGCAGTAAGGAAGTGTCATGAGTCTTCCGTGTGGAGTGGGATCTGTGCCGTTCTTCCGGTGCTTCGGCTGCTTCTTCGGCCGGTTTTGGGGGATGGACTCCGTTTCCGTTTTTGGTTGGATGACTGGACGGGGATGGGGCATTGGCCTCCCGCTTCTCTCGCTTGATGGTGATGGCCACTGATAGGGGAGCGTGGGTGGCGGATGTCGTCGAAGCTGGGACGTGGGCGCCAAGGTTCCTTGCGGATCTATCGGATCAGAGGTTGGAGGAGTTTTTGCGGATGTTGTCCGAGATTCCCCCTGTCGGGGAACTGTCGGGGAACCTAGACCATTTTGAGTGGACTGGGGGTAGGTTCTCGGTGAAGGCGGCCTATCGGAAGGTTGTTGCGGCTTTGGTGGAGCGTGATGAAGAGCTGTGTGCTGACGTGAAGATGATTTGGGCAGCTAAGATTCCTACGCGGGTTAAGGTTTTCCTTTGGTGTATGAGGAGAGGTCGTATCTGTGACAAGGTGAGAAGAGGCAGACTGTTGGGTGGGACGGATCTGAAGTGTGACAGATGCGAGGACGAGTTGGAGGATGTGAACCACATCTTCTTTAGTTGCAGGTCTTCCGCAGAGGTTTGGGAGTCATTGGGGCTCACGTGGATCCGAGCCTTTGATGCGGATCAGTTTTGGCGGTCGATTCGTCGGGTCAGCCATGGGTCTTCGGATGATGTCTCCAAGCCTTTTGCCGCTTTGTGGGTTATTTGGCTGGGTAGGAATGACACAGTCTTCAAGGGGCAGCGGTTTTACTCTGAGAATATTGTAGCCCACTATAATGTTTTGTACAATTTCTGGGTCTCAAACTGATGTACTCTTTGCTTTATTAATGAATGCTTTGGTGTGGTGACTCCCGTCTTGGTAGGGCTCCCCCGTTCTTTTACTCAGAAAAAAAAGAGACAAGCCTTGTATTTTTGTTGTTGTAGATGCGAACCGTGACCAAGATGGCTGAAATCGAGTTGAAGTCATCAATATACAATAGGATCGTCAAATCGTTGAACGATTCAGTTTCATGCTTTGATACCACTTGATGCAGATAAAAAATCCAACCGTGAAAAATTATTTTGATTGTGGATTTTTTGGTGGAGAAGAAAATGGAGTGGTTGAGAGGAGAAAACTTGTCGTAGAATAAGGGTGTTTGGAGAAGAGAATCGCAGAGATTGCGTGGGAGAGTGAGAGGGACAAGAGAGAGAGAGATAAAAATCTCAATTTTAATTGTAATCTGACTTATTTTACAGTAGACTGTCATCACCTTTATATAGGAGGGGTGGGGTTATAAAGATAGAAATAAAATTCAAATTGACTCTAATTGATTTGAATCAAAATTCAAATCTACCTTATCCTAATTGACTTTAATTTTAAATTCGAAATTCAAATTTAAAACCGACTAACTAATTTTGAGATCTCACACGATCTCTTTTATTTAAATAAAAATTGCAACGGCTCGAATAAATATAAATAAAATTAGACTCTAATTACTAAGAAAACTGAGGCCATATTTACCAATTTCGTGCTGCATCACATACCTCATTGTTCAGAGTCGTGTTCCACATTCATTTTGAGGTGATGTCATTCTCACGATGTGTTATCTTGTGTACCGCATGCCCTTGTCGGTGTTGGGGGAGAAGATACCATTTCCCTTATTTTTCCTAGACAAAGAGTTGTTTTCTCTTACCCCTTGTGTTTTTGGGTCCCATTACGTTCGTCCATTAGTTGTCTTCAGGGATTGACAAGCTCTCACATAGGGCTGTCAAATGTGTCTTTGTTAGGTACTCTAGAACTCAGAAGGGTTACCGTTGTTATGATCTGTTACACAAGAGATATTATGTTAGCGCAAATGTCACATTTTTTGAGTCAATCATGTACTTTTCTCCAACAGGTGACATGTTAACACCTTCAGACTCAGATAATGATGTCTATATCCATCCTTCACCCATAAGTTCACCATCGCCATCACCACCTCCTCCATTACCTCCATCCGCCCTACTACCTTCCATTGTTCTGGTTCCATCACTACCACATCATTACAACTGTTGGCATGCTCCTGCCCATATTCATGGTTCGTCATCCAGTATGCCCCATGTTTGTTCTGAAAATATTATTTCTAATGTTATGGACGAGTTGACAAGTCACATTCAGAATGGGTTACCTTGGTGTATGTTATTTGCTGATGATATTGTGTTGATTGACGAGACTAGAGGTGGAGTAAATGAGAAGCTTGAGGTCTGGAGCCATGAGTTGGAGACTAAAAGATTTCGTATAAGTAGGGCTAAGACGGAATATATGGAGTGCACCTTTGATGGAAGCAATGGTGAAGAAATCGAGGTGAAGATTGGTGACGATATCTTTTAGAAGAGAGATTCTCTGGGATATATTTTACAACATGATGAGGATATTGATGGAGATGTTACTAATAGAATAAATGCAGTCTGGCTAAAGTGGAGAGGAGCCTCTATTGTTCTTTGTGATAAGAAAATTCCTTTAAAAATTAAAGGAAAGTTTTACAAAGCAGCCGTGAGACCTGCTATGCTATATGGATCTGAATGTTGGCATGTGAATCATAGAAATGTGTAGAGAATGAATGTAGCAGAAATGAAAATGCTAAGGTGGATGTGTGGACACACACGTAAAGATTGGATTCAGAATGATGCAATCAGAAAGAAAGTTGGTGTAGCTCCGATCGAGGATAAGATGCGAGAAAATCGCTTAAGATGGTTTGGTCATTTGCAAAGAAGATCAGCTGATGCACTAGTTAGGAGATGCGAGTGTTGAGATGTTGAGCCGGCTAAGAGAGGGCGAGGATGGCCCAAGAAGTGTTGGAAAGAGACCATACGAAGGGATCTTAGTTTTGTGAATATAAGCCCGGGATTGACCCAAGATAGATCTAAATGGAGGCGAAGAATCCATGTAGCCGACCCTACTTAATTCTGGGAAAAAGCTTTGTTGTTGTTGTATGGGACTAATGATGTTTTTCAGCAGGGACCATCTTAGGAGGTTGATGGTCATGTTATTGACAGGGATGACGATGACCTTGATACGCATATTGCTATTAGGAAGTAGAAGCGTTCCTGTGCTTCATATACAATTGTTTCTCATGTCACCTTCGATCGTCTGACAGGTAACTTCAGGAGGTTTGCTAGTGCGTTGTCCGCCGTGGCCATACCATGAACTTACCAGGAGGCATTAATGGATAGCAGGTGGCGTCTAGTCATGGAGGAGGAGATGGCAGCTCTATAGTCGAGAGGTACCTGGAGTCTGATCCCAGCCCCCACTAGGACATTTATTGTGACTTGCAAATGGGTTTTTACAGTGAAACAGAATGCAAATGGCAACGTTCATTGGTACAAGGCTCGACTAGTTGCACGAGGTTTTACTCAGACATATGGGGTGTATTATCTTGACACTTTTTTTCTAGTTACTCGTTATTCTACCCTATGGATTCTTTTATCAGTTGTTGTGGTTCGAGATTGGCCTTTGTTTCAACTTGATGTCAAGAATGCCTTTTTGTATGGTGATCTTCAGGAGGAAGCCTACATGCAGCAGTCGCCAGGTTTTGCTGTTGAGGGGGAGTATTCACATGTGTGTAGACTTTAGAAGGCAATCAATGGCCTTAAGCAGAGCCCAAGGACTTGGTTCCGGAAGCTCTCAGATTTGTTTGAAAAGCAGTGGTTCAAACGATCAAATGCGGATCATTCTCTTTTCATACAGAGAACCTCTAGAGGTACGATTACTATTATGTGTATGTTGATATACTTATTACTGGAGATGACATACAAGGAATAAGGAGGGCGAAAGAATTTCTGTATCGCGAATTTGTTACCAAGGACCTTGGAACCCTTAGGTACTTTCTGGGACTGGAGTTTGCCAGAAATAAGCAAGGGCTGGTGATGATTCAGAAGAAATATATCACTGATCTGCTAAGTGACACATGCATGCTTGGATGTGACTTTCTACCACACCTATGGATCCAAGTGTGAAGTTGTATGATGATGATACTGATAAGGAAGACATGAGAAGATATAGAGAACTGGTGGGAAAACCTCTTTATGTTACTTTTACCAAACCCGATATTTCATTTGCTGTCAATTGGGTTAGTCAGTTCATGGAACAACCTCGTCAGGTACATATGGACACCATACAAATGATACTAAGGTATCTTAAATCATCTCCAGATGCAAGACTACTATTTAGAAGAGGTGGCACCATCACAATCTCAGCATGTGCAGACGCAGATTATGCAGGGTGCACCAAGGACAGGAAGTCCACAACGAGATTTGTTATATTTGTTGGAGATTCACTTGTCTCGTGGAAAAGCAAGAAGCAAACTGTGGTTGCTAGGTCTAGTGTCGAATCTAAGATTCTGAGTATAGAGCTATGGCACAAGCAAGCACAGGAATGATGTGGGTTCAAGCAGTCCTTACAGATCTACATATCGATGTCCCTCTTCTCATGTTGCTGAAATGCGACAATCAGGCGGCTCTATTCATTGCCAACAATCCTGCATTTCAGGAAAGTACAAAGCATATTGAGGTCGATTGCCATTATATACGAGACATGATTCAGAAGGGCTTCTTTTCTACATCCCATGTCAGCTCAGGGGACCAGACAACATACATTTTCACTAAGGCCTTACTTAGTGGATCATTTCAGAAGTGTTCGTCCAAGCTGAGCATGATAGATATATATGCTCCATCTTGAGGGAGAGTGTAGAGATATATTTATATGTTGTTGTACTCGTTTATATATTTCTTTTCTTTTGTCAGTATTATGTAATTTGCCCATAGGTCTCTCCTCTATATAAGAGTGTTGTTGTACTCGTTTATCTATTTCTTTTTTTTGTCAGCATTATTTAATTTTCCCATAGGTCTCTCCTCTATATAAGAGAGCCTAGGGCTCAAAGGAATAAACAAGTCTCTTATTTTTCCCAACACATGCTTGTTATTGTTATTATTCTTACATGGGGAGTCCGTGCACTTGACCTTTAGGAGCAATGAGTGGGACGACAACGTTGCCATTTGTGATAAATGTATCTTGGTACCACTTGTTTCACTATGAGTTGTTGGTTGGGACTTGAATTATCGTCGTTGGCTTGATGAAGTTCCACTTTGTTGTAGATACCAATGATTGCTCTAGGACCTTATCCATATCTTCGCAAGGTGGATCTTATGTCTACATAATCGGAGTCGAAAGCTCCACTGTGATTGGTTGTTTATTTGGAGATGAAGGTAGGACTACGACTATCACATTAGTGACTCAAAGTAGCAGGATTCCGATGCCAATCCTTATGGGGGAGGAGGTTTTTTGGTAACAACTAGCCTGGTGGATGGAGGGGCAATGGCCCTATCAGTAGTTGAAGACAATTTCTTTTTGAAAGGTGAGGCGGCATGTAACGACCCCGTTTCTTGGGCCGTCGGATCCTCCCATATCCGGATCTGGTTACTCAGCAATAATTTATTCAGCAATCACAACTAACATTCAGAAATATACTGCAAATAAAAATACTCGGAAGAAAGTATTTCAACACTTTTCCATTCACAAAATAAAGTTTAGAGGATACATTGTCCCACTATAACCATTACATGTACATCAGCTTGAAAGGAAAATATACAAAAGATTACTAACTACCTTAAAGAGTAAAGGTACTGTGGCTGGCTGGATGTCTAGTATGTAAGCCGGATGAATTTTTAAAGTCCTTGCTATGGCTCACCGATACCTGTTGAGTTTTCCATAAATCATAGGATAAAAATTAGCGAATGCTAAGTAACGAAGAAGAGAAAAGCAAATAAATTGTGTAATTTTTTTCAAAACTTGATATCACAATATTTCATTCCTTTTTATTAATTTAAGTCCTATTCCTTTCTATTCCACATCAGGGATTAGTCCAGGGGAACCCCACCATTCTTGGACTCCGAAGCTGTGGATGCTTCAGGATTGGAGATTGTGTTGATCTTGGTAAGCTTATGCCGCCGCACGTCGCCTCAACCAATCCTCCAATACTACCCTGACAATTTCCTTTTCTTTTATTAAACAGGGTCTCAACCCTCAGCCTGGAAAATCAAATGAGTACACCGTCCTCGAGGACTCGGTTGCGTAAAACCTCAGGCTAACATTTAATCATATAACCTAGCGGCTTTAAATACATGTTATCGTGACCCAGCCGCTATTGAACCACTCGTGCCTCCACATGACACGACCACATCTTCCGTCGTTCCAACCCGAATATATTGGCTCCCGGTACCACGCGTTGCAAAACATTCAATTTGTGCGCACTTATCATAACAGGGCAACCGTGTACCACCTAGGTAGGGAAATGCCAATACGGGTTCCTTCCGACAACCTACAGGTTGCATGCCCGACCTGTAGTACTACTCCCAGTCATCCTTATCGTGACACATGATCCTTTTCAGGATCCAACTCAAATCACACCAATTCACATGATGTAATTCTTTCGTTAAGTCTTTGATTTGCATAAACCGCAATACTTGGTATCGACTCACATATATATTATTCATAACCATATGTATACTCCTATTTATGCCTATTTTAACTCCCAAACCCTAACTTTCAGAGCCAACGCATCAATTTGATGTGTAAATCTTATTTTAGTGGGAATTACAAAGCAATTCTTCAGACTTTTTCAAAAATAGCCAAAATTAGGGTTCTTCGTAGCAAAGAACACTAAATCAAGAATTTCAATAATTTCGTATGAAAACCCAACAACAAAAAGAAGGATTTCGTTACCTAATCGAGCTCTCTCTCGTGTATGCAAGGCTTTATCGAGTTTCGTTTTTAGAAAGGCTAATTTAAGGCTTCTGAAAAGATCGAATTTCATTTTTCGTATCAAAACGCTAAGAACATGTTAAGAACGCGAAGAACGAACGAAGAACGCGAAGAACGCGAAGAACACGAAGAACGTCAAGAACATATTTTCTCTTAGAAATTCGGCAGAGTTTCCCCTTATATCGGGATATATTTCTCGGAAAATTTCGACAGAGTTTCCCCTTATATCGGGATATATTTCTCGGAAAATTTCTGCAGAGTTTCCCCTTATATCGGGACATATTTCTCGGAAAATTTCGGCAGAGTTTCCCCTTATATCGGGACATATTTCAAAATAAAAACGAAAAGAGTTTCCTCTATAAAATCAATCGAGAGGAAAATAACAATGAAACTGAAAGAATATACTCAACAACAAGAGATGAAGAACCGGTAGACACCACACATCTTAGGTGAGTGAACGTGTGACGAATCACAGGGTCACTGACGTGCACAGCCGCCCGCACCTAAGTAGGGTATTACACAGATTTCTCCATCGAAATAACTATAAAAGCATAATACGAAGAATAGAAACATAAACGATGGAGAATCGGTAGACACCACGCGTCTTAGATGAGTGAACGTGTGACGAATCACAGGGTCACTGACGTGCATAGCCGCCCGCACCTAGGTAGGGTGTTACACAGATTTCTCCTCGAACCACAACAGGAAAACGAATCGGAAAGAAATATGAATCAAAAACAAAACTTGGAAGAACAAGAGTATGAATTGAAAGCCTAGCTTACGAAGCAACTAAGAGAGGATCATACCTTTCTTCTCTCGTTCTCCCGACAGCGCTTCGCTAGCGCTCCTCCCTCGCCTCCCACTCCTCCTCCCAACCTCTCGACCCTAGCCCTTGGGGTGGTGGTAGTGTAAGTTGTAGAGAATGAATGGGTAGGGGGGTCTATTTATAGGCCCCAGAAAACCACTAACCATGGTAGAAAACCATGGTTTAGACCTTAACCATGGTTTAGCGGCCCATGGTTTTGGCCCATGTTTTTAGCTAAAACTTATCCCAAACTTGGAGCTTAAGTTAGAACATTTTAGAGGATTCTAGATTCGCTAATGACGCTTAATTAACACTAATCGTGATTAACTTTCACTAATCGCGATTTAACTTTCGCGGCTTACGCATATCTTTTGTTAACTATTGATTAATGTTTACTAATGATCATTAGCGGCTTTCAATCGTCATTAATTTCTTTAATCATGTTTAATTAGTCTTAATGACAGTCATTATGGATTAATGACATCTTAGCCTTCCTTACTTCTCTTTCTTCCGAAATTCATAACAAATCGAAACGAAGTCCGATTCATACGAAACAAATTCTGCCGGTTTCCTCTTTACGAGCCGGATCTTATTATATAGGATCCGAGATATGCCAAGTTCAAGGCTTTACACGGCAAAGCCTAATTTGAGTAGAATTGATGCGTCACTCTGAATCCCAATTATTTCAATAGAGGGGACGACATATACGGGCAT
Source organism: Ottelia alismoides (assembly GCA_037367405.1). Taxonomy (NCBI): domain Eukaryota; kingdom Viridiplantae; phylum Streptophyta; class Magnoliopsida; order Alismatales; family Hydrocharitaceae; genus Ottelia; species Ottelia alismoides. The sequence continues at coordinate 294,173 of JAZKJV010009294.1, read as the reverse complement.
GCCATGTGGTACGTTTAGGGATTCTTCCCAAGTGTTGGGCCTCTTTGATTCAATGATTAGATTCGATAATGGTTACATGTTTAAATTGGGCAAACCACACACCCTTTTTTCTCTTTTAAAGCTCCGAGAGCATACCAATAGGGCGAATGTAAGGCTTTGTTTTTGTCATAACTAAGAGTGAGGATATTGAAACTTCATAGTGAAGTGGTGGAGTGATGTGGGGTAGCTTCTTGTGTCAGCGCTCCTATATTAGGGGCCATAATAAAGCTAGGTAGGAGTAGCCTTTTGGTTGGACGACAATGAGGGATATTGGGGGTTTAGCTGTGCTTGGATCTTCTCTGAAGTAGATGTAAGTTGAGATCACCGTAGCGAGTGAGGTATTGTTACTGTGTGAGGAGGATGGGATTGGGTTCAAGGGCAACAGCAACAAATCCTTTTCCCACACTAACTAGGGTTGGCTACATGTATTCTTTGCCTCTATTCAGATCTCTCTTGGGTCATTCTCGAGCTTAGATCCAAATAACTAAGATCCCTTTGGATAGTGTCTTCCAACACTTCTTGGGTCTTCCTCACCTGCTCTTAGCCGACTCAACATCCTGAATCTCGCACCTTTTAACTAGCGCATCAGTCGACCTCCTTTGCAAGTGGTCAAACCATTTTATGCCGTTTTCTCTCATCTTATCCCTTATTAGAGTGACACCAACTTTCATTCTAATTGCATCATCCTGAATCCGATCTTTTTGTGTATGACCACACATCCACCTTAGCATTGTCATTTGTGCTACTGTTATCGGTTTTAGACAGACGATTGAAGCGAGGTTGTTGGGAAAAGAGACTTTGTTGTTTATTCAGAAAACCCTAGGCTCTCTTATATAGGGAGAGACCTTAAGGGTAAATTACAGAGAGGTCTATAGAAAAGAAAGAAATAACAACAAACTCCATAAAGAGATAATAACACTACTAACTATTTCTACACTCCCCCTCAAGGTGGAGCATAGATATCTATCATGCTCAGCTTGGACGAACATCTCTGAAATGGTCCTCTGAGCAGTGGCTTTGTAAATACATCTGCAGTCTGATCTCCTGAGCTCACATGTGCAGTAGATATCAATCCTCTCTGGATCAAGTCCCTAGTATAATGGCAGTCAACTTCAATATGCTTGGTCCTTTCATGAAAAGCTGGATTGTTGGCAATGAACAATTCTGCCTGATTGTCACACTGAAGCTTCATAGGTAGAGGTACCGCTACATGTAGATCTTCTAGTACAGAGCGAACCCACATCATTTCCGTACTGGCTTGAGCCATGGCCATATACTCGGATTCGGCACTGGACCTTGCCACAACAGTTTGTTTCTTGCTTTTCCAAGAAACCAAAGATCCTCTAACAAACACTGCAAACCCTGAGGTTGATTTTCGGTCCTTAAGACATCCTGCATAATCTGCATCTGCACATGCTGAGACAGATAAGTCCGTGCCCTTTCTGAATAGCAGCCCTGAACCTGGAGAAGGCTTTAGATACATCAGTATCATGTGTATAGCATCCATGTGAACCTGTCTTGGCTGCTCCATAAATTGACTCACCCTGCTAACTGCAAATTAATGTCTGGGCGAGTTATGGTGATGTAGAGGAGTTTGCCCACCATCTCTCTATATCTCCTCTTATCTACTTCATCAGTATCACCATCATACAGCCTCACGCTGGGATCCATAGGAATACTTGATGGTTTGCAACCATCCATGCCATTCTCAGTCAGGAAGTCTGTAATATACTTCTGTTGGGTCATTACCAAACCCTGTGCATTCCTTGCAAATTCTAACCCCAGAAAGTATCTCAGGGTCCCAAGATCTTTTGTAACAAACTGACGGCCAAGGAATGCCTTCGCCTTTTCTATGCCCTGTGCATCATCTCCTGTAACAAGAATATCATCCACATAGACCATAATAACAACCGTACCTGCCGATGACTTCTGGACAAACAATGAGTGATCGGCATTTGACCTCTTGAATCCTTGTTGCTCAATCAGGTTGGACAACTTCTGGAACCATGCTCTGGGGCTCTGTTTGAGGCCATATATCGCTTTGTGAAGTCTACAGACCATCTGCTTCTCCCCCTCAGCAGTAAACCCAGGTGGCTGCTGCATGTAGACTTCCTCCTGCAAGTCTCCATACAGAAATGCATTCTTGACATCTAGTTGAGATATACTCCAATCACGGACCACAGCAACTGTTAAGAGAATACGAAGGGTAGAATGTCTCGCCACTGGAGAGAATGTATCCATGTAATCCACACCGTAGGTTTGCGTAAACCCACGAGCGACCAAGCGTGCTTTGTACCTATCCAAGGTTCCATCTGCATGGTTATTGACTGTAAAGACCCATTTGCAGCTCACAACGGATGCATCAGAAGGTGCAGGGACCAAAGACCATGTGCCACGAGACTGCAGGGCCCTCATTTCTTCTTCCATTGCTAATCGCCAACATTCATTCTGCAAAGCTTCCTGGTATGTCCGTGGTATATCCACGGAAGACAAAGCTGTGGCAAATCTCTGAAAATCACCTGTGAGACGGTGAAAAGAAACCTGTGAAGCAAACGGATAAGCGGCACATTGCCGCTTCTGTTTCCGAATAGCAATCGGAACATCAAGATCATCATCTGCTGTACGAGATGGGCTAGTGTCTGCCTGTACTGAAGGATCCTGCATATGTACCAAACCTGACCTGTCAGTAGTAATGCCATCTGAACATACCTGAGGCGGGATGATCGGCTGCTGTGTGGTCTGAGCAGGACCTGACCGACGCGTATAGAATTTCGGTAACGGTGATATGATAGGCCGTGGATTGGGTGGAGGTGGAGGAGGTGGTGGGGGTGGTGGAGGTGGTGCTGGCGTGGAGACAGACACAGGGGAAGACTCAGGTGTACTCAATGTAGGTGGTGGAGGAACATAGATATCATCAGTGGTAGTGGATGGTACCATGCTGTCACCTGCAGGAGAGAAATACATGACAGACTCAAAGAAAGTGACATCGACACTCACAAAGTATCTCTTAGTTGTGGATCATAACATCGGTAGCCTTTCTGAGTTCTGGAATAACAACAAAGACGCACTTGACTGCTCTAGGAGAGAGTTTGTCAAGTCCGGGAGATAGACGATGCACAAAAGCAACAGTACCAAAGACACGTGGAGTTAGTGAGAATAACTCCTTATCTGGAAAAATAATGGACATAGGTATCTTTTCACCAAGGACTGAGGATGGCATTCGGTTGACCAGATAACAAGTAGTAAGAACAACACCACCCCAGAAAGAAATAGGGGCACAACTCTGAATCAGCAATGTACGAGTAATATCTAAGAGATGGCGATGCTTCCTTTTTGCGACACCATTTTGATGTGAGGTATATGCACAAGTGGTTTGGTGAATAATGCCCTTTGATGACAGGAATTGTGAAAGTAAGCGTGTACAAAATTCAAGGGCATTATCGGTCCGAACATATTTGACATTTGCAGAAAAGACATTGAACACTTCATTAATCAAGTTTTTGATCACATTTCCTGCTTCAGATTTATTTTCAAAAGAAAGACCCATGACACACGAGAGAAATCATCCACTACCACAAGATAAAACCTGTGTCCCTGATGATCGGGAACGCGACTTGGACCCCATATATCTATATGTAACAACTCAAAAGGGGAGCTACTGCTCCGACTCAAGCGACGTGGGAAGCTCGACCTGTGATGCTTTCCCAACTGACACGCTTCACATTGAAACAAAGAACTAGGAGAGATCTGAGGCAGAAGATGGCGCATTTTCTGAAGTGGAAGGTGACCAAATCGGAGGTGCCAAATGTACGGAGAGACTGGTCCAGCAGAATGAGAGGAGACACCAGCATATGAATCCCGGACCAGCCGATATAAACCATTCTGCTCAGAGCCACAGCCAATCACCTTGCCCGTGAGTATGTTCTGAAAAATGAGAGAAGACGGCTCAAATATGGCACGACAATTCAAATCCTTCGTAATCTGACTAATAGATAGCAAATTCATTGAGAACTCAGGAGCATGCAGAACATTCTGTAATTGCAAAGTGGAGGACAGGAAAACCTCCCCCTGTCCAATAAGGGGCGAATGGGTACCATCTGCTATCTGCACTGAACGTCCGGGAGGAATGTCCCTGTAGGCCTGTAATCTACCTCTATCTCGGCAGAGATGATGTGTGGCTCCAGAATCAATAATCCAGTCAGATATATCATGAGATGTAGTAGATCTACCTGAGGAGCTTGCGGCTGCGGAAGAACTGGCAGAGGCAGTGGCAGCAATATCTGAGGAACCACCAGACGAATCACCAGAAGCATGTGGCATAATCTCTCGGAGACGGGCCACAAGTTCGTCAAATCGACTATCTGCAGTAGAAGTCAGTGGAGACTGAGAGTGCTCTGCAATACGTGCTGATGCTGGAAATCCATGCTTCGAATAGCATGTCTCCTCCGAGTGTCCTGTGCGATGACAATAGGAGCATGTCTGACTAAAGCGACCACCCCTCCCCTGGGGTCCACGGCCACGTCCACGACCACGGCCAGATGGTGGTCCACCTCTCCCACGCGAGACTGCCATCGCTGAAGGAGGTGGAGTAGAAGAGCTGGAGGAGACTGGAATGCGGCTAAGCCGTCTGTAAACATCCTCAACTGGAGGAATAACTGCATCAGCGAGAATCTGAGATCGAGTTGCATCGTACTCTGGGTCAAGGGCCGCAAGTAGAACACCAACCATGGTGGCGTTTCGAAACGCCTTCTGCTGCTCAGGAGTTGCAGTCAGAGGGATGATACTGTATAACTTCTCGAACATCCCTCTTAGGGATGTATAAAGAGAATGGAGAGGTCTGCCGCTCTGCTTCATTGTGAATATGTCGTGCTGAAGCTAACGGTTTGGAGCCAATCCAAAAATACATCAGGATTTCGTCCTCCGTCAAATTTCGGAACATCAAGACAGATGCCTCGATCCCATCCGTCATTGTGCCTAGGACCATGTCGTGACGGGAATTGATAGCCACTAGAGAGTTGTGTCGTATATCCAGGAGTGTGGGGATCTTGATTCTTTAAAATGAAAGGAGTTTCATCTCTTAATCCGTCATCTTCGCTTTCCTGTGAAAGATAGTCGCTAACGTGTCCATCGGAGGTAGAAGAACTAGAGTCTCAGGATGTGTTACTCCGGGAGTGTCGTCTCATCTTCGTCTCATTTCGCACTTGCGAATATGTGGCGGCAAGAATTTCCCACATTGCCTTAGCAGTGGGCTGATGGAGGACGTCGTTGGCAATCTCCGTCGTTAAGGTGCCGGACAACCAGACCTTTGCATAGGAATCATCAGCCTCCCATGAGGCATAGATCCCAGTCTTCTCTGCGGGCTCATCCTCAGTAAGAATATGTTTCTTACCATTCGACTTCATAAGGCTCATGAACTGCATAGCCCAGAGCTCATAGTTAGACCCGTCCATCTTGACTATTGGCGCAGGACCTTTGAATGCGCCGGTGGAGGGCATATCAACTTTTGATTCTGACATACTGCCGCTTGGAGAAGAACTAGGATATGTAGACGTGATGCTGGATGTCTACAAAAACTGCATCGGATTTGAGTGCGTATGTAGACGTTACGCACTCAAATCCATAGAATGGATGTGGAAGAAACTAGGGCACGCCTAACAAGAGGCCGACAGCCCTTTCAGCGGCTAGGAGCCGCTAGAAGACCTTGTGCGTGTTGCTGTTCACGCACCCGGAGGCCGTGCGCGGGCAACAGATGGAGATGCCGCCTATTGGCGGAGGCCGCTGGGGGCTGGGATCCAACCAGATGGAGGGCTGGATCCAACCGCGGCGATGGAAGGCTGCCGCTGGAGATGGAGAAGGAGAAGGCAGCGACGATTGAGGGTTGTCGCTGGATATGGAGAAGCGGCGGGAGGGCGGCGATTCCGAGAAGAGGGAGGCGGGTGGGGAAGGGGCGGCGGAAGGGAGGAGAGCCCTAGGGTGGCTCTGATACCATGTTGGTAAAAGAGACTTCGTTGTTTATACAGAAAACCCTAGGCTCTCTTATATAGGGAGAGACCTTAAGGGTAAATTACAGAGAGGTCTATAGAAAAGAAAGAAATAACAACAAACTCCATAAAGAGATAATAACACTACTAACTATTTCTACAGAGGTCATGGCTCTGGACATAAGGTTCCCAAGATTAAAGGCGATGTCGGTGCATCCGGGTTGTTCGATGGCGGAGGTTTGGAAGGTGCACTCTTTCTTTCCACAGTTTAGATCTGAGCTCTCAAATCATCGTGTGGATGAGCTTATGATTTCGGTTGCGGAGCTTGAGGTTGTGGCTGGGCCCATAGTCTGACGAGATTGCTAGGTCTAGCATGATGGTTCATTTTTGGTGGGAAAGGATTACCGGGCTTTGAAAGATCCTATGATTTTTAATCCTGGGGGTGTACGACAGATCTGAAAGTGGAAGGTTCCAACTCATGTGAATGTTTTTGGTAGATCTTTAGACAAGGTAAATTGCTGACAAAGGACCGATTTGCACGTTTCGTTCAGGGGGTAGATCCTCGGTGTCCTAGATGTTTGGAGGTTGTGGAGGATGATGACCACCGCTTCTTCACTTGTGACAGCTCTTTGAAGGTATGTAACCTGTTTGGGAGCAAGGCGGTGAATGCTGACAGTGTTTCTAGCTTCCAGAGCTCCATTTTGAGCGGATTGGAAAGAAACGGAGGAGAGATCAAGGTATGTAGCTGTGATCTGGGCACTTTGATTGGCTAGAAATGGGGTGGTGTTTTGATATGATAGTTTTTACGCTGAGAATATTGTGGCGCATGCCAATGCTATGACTGAGAGTTGGAACATATAATTTGTAACCTTTTTCATAAAATAAGCTTGTAATAACTTTCGGTGATAAATGGTAAAGTTTCTGGGCTCCCACCTTTATTACGGAGGCCATTTCTTTCAAAAAGATTTATGCTATTGTCATTCTCTACACATGTCAATGGTTCACATGCCAACGTTCAGATCCATAGAGTATAACAGATCTCATGGTTGCTTCGTAATATTTTCCTTTGATTTTCAAAGGAATTTTCTTATCACATAGAACAATAGAGGCTCCTCTCCACTTTAGCTATCCCGCGTTTATGTTATGAGTAACATCTCCATCGATTCCTCATCCTGTTGCAAAATAGATCCCGAGCATCTGAAATAATATTTCCTCTGAATGTTATTATTTCCAATTTTCACCTCGATACCTACAACACTGCCCACATTAAATGCGCAGTCCATATATTTAGTTTAGCCCTACTTGGAGAATTGTATAAATTGTATAAATTCAATGTCGAGCTTGTTGGCCATAAAGGCTCTAATATGGAATGTTAAGGGATATGGAATCATGGAGAAGCAGTAGATCGTGTAAAGATACATTCAGGAATAGGATGCTGATGCTATTTCTTTGCATGACACAAAATTGGTTGGTTGAGAGATGCTGAAGATGACACATGTGGGCCCACATGTGATTGCTCGTTGGAGGGACTGGAACCTGATGGGGTCGGCGGTTGTCCGCTTCAACGCAAAGCTGACGCTCTTACACTCTCATCTTTCTCGATTTGAGAGGGAGGTAAGACGTCGGTGTAGGCTGAAGAGAGGCGAGGCCCAAGCAGGCGTGTTGCATCTGGATGGGCTGGATGATGCACGCGGTTTGGAGCCGAAGGAGATGGATGAGAGATTGAGGCTCTTAGAGAAGATCATGCTGGAGGACCGGAAAGAGGAGATTGAGTGGAGGCAAAGGTCCAAACAACGGTGGCTTCACGAGGGGGATGCCAATACACGCTTCTTCCACAACATGGCATCGGAGAAACTATATCCACGACCTCTTGGTGGGGGAACGATAGGTGTCAGGTGAGGGTAACATCGGTAGCGTGATCCACAACCATTACGTGTGTGCTTCCAGGAGACAACGACACAGTGGGTGGGGTTGGTTGGGAAGAGGGACAAGGGGTTTAACTGGGTCGCAGGTGGAGGCGTTCTCGGAGGTTAAGATCAGAAACGCGGTTTGGAGCCTGAATGCGGATAGGCTTCGGGGCCCGATGGATTCCCAGTATTTTTCTATAAGGAGTTCTGGGACTTGTTGAAAGATGAGATTGTCAAGCTGATGAATGAGTTTGCTGATGGCAAAAGGGGTTTTGAGAAAATAAACAAGGCATTATTATTTATGTTGCCGAAGAAGGACTTCCCAACAAGAATTGAGGATTATCGTCCGATCGCGCTCTCCAATGCGATCTACCTGGTCGTTGCAAAGACGTTGGCAAACCGCCTTAAGATGGTTATTGACTCAGTGATCTTGCAGAGGCAGAGTGCTTTTATTCCTGGGAGTCAAATGTCGGATGGTCTGGTGTTGGCGTCAGAAATATGTCTACATTGGAAAAGGCCGAAGACGAAAGGTGCTCTTTGGAAAAACGACTTCTCCAAGGCATATGACTATGTTGACTGGAAGTTTATTTGGACATCCTTGAGGCGTAGGGGCTTACCGGAGACATGGATCGGGTGGATGAAAAGATGTATTATGACGGCTTCATTCTCTGTTTTGGTTAATGGCAAGCCGGAGGGTGGTCCTTTTCAGCCTCAAAGGGGGGTGCAGCAGGGCTGCCCCTGGCCCCGATGCCGTTCGTCATTGTTGCTGATGCTTTGGACGTTCTGTTTAATCAGGCAGTGGAATCTGATATGTATGCTAGTTTCCATCTGGAGGAGTTATCCATACATGTGCTTCAGTATGTTGATGACACTTTAGTTTTGCTTAGCGGGTCGGAGACCCAAACTGCGAATGCAACAATGTTGGTTGACATATTTGGTGAGCTTTCGGGTCTGTTTGTCAACAATGACAAATCCAAAGTGGTCACCTTCGGGATGAGCGGTGAAGAGAGAGATGCGATGGCTGGCATTACTCATTCTCTGGGGTCACTACCCCTGACTTACCTTGTCCTACCATTGACGGATGGGAAATTGAAGAAATCTGACTGGGATACTGTGCTCCATAAGATGGAGCAAAAGATGGCGGGCTGGAAGGCGACCACACTGTCGAAGGATGGCAAACTTGTCCTGCTGAAACATGTTCTTTTCGCGATCCCAATTTTCTTCTTCGCCATGCGTATCCTCCCTGTTGGCATGCGAAAAAAGATGGAGGCGATGATGAAGTTTTTATTTTGGTCGGATGGCAAGCAACATAAGGTGGGGCTTCATCTTGTGGGTTGGAAGGAGATAACGAAGAGGAAGAAGGATGGCGGACTGGGAATTCGAGACATTGATTGCATGAATAAGGCGTTGATTGGTAAGTGGGCGGCCCAGATCTGGGGCCCTTCGTCCTCTATGGTTCACAGGCTTCTCCGCAAGATCTATGGTGTTCGGGGCGAGTTGGTGGTTCCTAGGCTCCGGTGGGAGTCTCCCCTCTGGTCTGGCATCCGTGGTGTCCTCCCGACTCTCACTGCCTTTCTGACGTCGAGGGTAGGATACGAGCGTCTCTTTCATTTCTTGGGTGACGATTGGACCGGGGATGGCAAGTTGTGCACTAGGTTCCCGAGATTGTTTGCTTTGGCGGCGGATCGCGAAAGTACTCTCTTCCAGGTGGGGGGACCGACACTTGGGCACCTGCGTTCGTCAACGAGCTATCGGTGCAGAGGCTGGAGGATTTCCTTGTGTTACAATCGGAGCTGCCGTCGGTAGCTGACACTCTCCATGGCCTGCACGCTGTGAGCTCGTACCACTTTGAGTGGAGGGGGATGAAGCTCTCCACGAAAAATATTTACGATCACCTACGTTGTTCTCCTGAGGTGCTTGGAGCGGACCTAACTCAGGATTTATGAATGGTTTGGGCAGTGTTCACTAAATCGGCCGCACGGGCCGCATATGCGGCTGCATATGCCCGTGTGGCATGCAGATCGCACCGGTTAGTTGAATCAGTGCATTATGTGCCCTCCCCGCATATGTTGCCCGCATATGCCCCGTATACTGCTCCAGCAGCTCCAACTTTCAATCTTCTCATTCAGGTCCTTAATTCTGTAGCTCTGCCTCTTCATTCGATTGTTAGAATATGACATGCATTTCTATACAATTGCAATGCATTATACCATTATGTATATGCAATGTTTTATGTTTTTCTCATGTATTATTTTCACGAGTATATGCAATGTATCGTCAAATATTTTTTTATATATGCCGATTGAGGTTTTGCTCATGTAGTGCATGTATGTGTATTTAAGTTTTGTTATTACGAATCATATAATGTGAAGTTTTTATAGTAAATGTTTTTTGTTATTAAATATGAGGCACCTAAAAGTATATATGCACACCCATCTAACATGAACCGTTTTTTTATATCTTCTTTAACTCCACTTAGATACATAACTTCAGTGGTGATGTTATTCATAGATATTTTTTAATTTTTAAATTAAAAATTAGAAAACCGCTTAGAACCGCATATACCTCGCATATGCCCCCGCATACCGCTTAATCAGTATTCGGTCACCAGTCCGAACGCATACGCATACCGCTTTCCTGAACCTTGGGTTTGGGTTGCAAAGATACCTAAAAGGTTCAAGATTTAACTGTGGTGCCTACGGAGGGATCACATTTGTGACAAAGTGAGGCGGGCTAATATTTTTGGTGTTCAAGATACCATTTGCGATAGGTGTCGTGGGCAGTAGGAGGATGCCAAACATATCTTTTTCAAGTGTCAATCTTCGTCTGAGGTTTGACGCGCGTTGGGCTTGTTGTGGTTGCAGCACGAGGACGCCGCGACTTTTTGGCACTTAATCATGAGGGTTGGAACTGGCTCCACTGCTGATATCTCTATAGCTTTTGCAGCACTGTGGGCGATTTGGCAGGGTAGAAATGATTGTATTTTTAAAAATCAAACGTTCTACTTGGAGAATGCTTATATCCATTGTAAATCCCTTTACAAATCCTGAGCTTCTCGCTAATGTAACCTTACCAACTTGGGAGGTTACCCGAGTTTGGCTTTCAAAAAAATGATGGTTGTTCTTAAAAAGTGAGTAGATGAATTCATTTTGGTTGTAATTTTGGTGTATGGCCCCGTTGATTGTGCATTGAATGGTGATCAATGGTCCGACTTGTGTATCATGGTAAGCTTCATGGTTGGGAACTCTTTTTAATTGGTGGTGACATCACCACCACTATCTCTTCAAAACTTGTTGGAGGAGCACTCTACTTAATTGCAACAATGATCTAGATTTCTAATGTGGTGGAATAGCTTGGTTTAATGGACCATATGGTGCCAACTTTTATATTCACATGGCAGAGATCGAGGTCCAAATCTCTACTAGAGCATTTTTCACTTTTCTAAGGTTTTCCATGTTTCTAGTATTAAGGCCATGTTATGGCCTTTATTTGATCACACATCACTACTTTGGTTTTTCGATGATGATGGAATGTCGGATTCATACTTTAAATTCAATAAATCGCGTCTCTGGGAGTTTGGTGTTATGGAGTTGGTGGTTGAATCTTATTTAGGGTTGCTCGTCGAGTCTTCGATAGGGATGATGCTTGACACTAGGTTGGAGTCTCTGTGTCTTTTCTTTGCAGGGTTTAATCACAATCTTAGTGTCGATCATCTGACCTACTATGATCCTTGGATAGAATTGAGGACGAGTGCAACCTCACTTTATATTAGAAGAATATGAAAGGAGTTTGGGGTAGTGCAAGCAGAGGTCGTCAAGTTGAAAGCTGATTTGGGCAATGTTCAGGGCAAACCTAGCTTTAAAGGAAGATGTGGATGTGATATCCTTCCATCTTTATATTGGATACTGGTGATAGAAAGTGGTGAAACTGTGTTGATTGACTTGTGGGTATAGAGAAGGTAAAAAGAAAGAGGGAGATCCGCGTTGCTATTGCATCCCCTTTTAGGCATTTCATAGATGTTGAAGATGAAGGGACTTGAATGTGGATAGGATTTAGTAAGAGGATTCAGTGCTCACATGCTACAATTTGTGGTTATTGACTCGTCAATGAGAGAAGCTACCAAGGAAGAGGTTTTGATGGCTCTCAAGTCTTTGAAGCATGACTATTCCCTAGGTTTAGATGCATTCCTATTTTCTTTTACATATTGTTTTGGAATATAGTCAAATAGGACATATACTATGGGTGATAAGAGAATTTGTGGATGGAAACTATATGTCAAATTCGATGTCATTTCACCAATCTTGAAAACTGACATAACACCTATGTCGCCAGAATCATCAAAAATCGTGGAAGTGGTTAAATTTTTATTTTTCTATGAAAATTAAGGCTTTCAATGTTCTTTAATCAATAAAGATAGAAATACACACTTATTTGCTAAATTATAGGTCTAATTACAAGCTTTGTAGTAGTATTATCATCGTAATCACCACATTAATTGATACCGTAAGTATGCAACTAGAAGTTTAGTCATGTATAATAATACATAAATAAATGTACCACGTATCAACTAGAAGTTTAGTCATGTATAATAATACATAAATAAATTCAAATAACAAATATGATGGTCTCATAACTCAAAATTCATAATATATCAAGACAATAATAAGAATAATTACCACGTAAATAAGTTGAAGAAAATCCACAAGAACAATATATATTATATCAACCATATATGTCGTGAACATGTTGTTAACAATCTTAAGATGTCTTAAATTGTAATCGGCCTACTCAATTGGACACATTGTAGCCTTATTGTGCAACCTCTTCTAATGTTGACATGCGAAGCACGCCGTCTGGACATGGGTCTCGTTGCCCAGAGCCTTGCGAGGGAGGGTGTTGGGGAAGGCAACTCGGACGGTATGGGCTCATGTTTGCATTGGTAATTGAGGCCCCCAGGTTAAATTTTTATTATGGTAAGTTAGTTGGTCTTTCAAAAAAAATCGTTGGTAATTTGAGGTTCATATTTGAATGTATAATTTATATTATGATTAACATATATGTTCACTAGAAGGCAGTTAAGATGATATAGGCGAGAACTAGGGAAAGATATCGCCTAAATCGACCCATTTCCCTTAGAAATTGAAGGAAATCGACAATATCGTTGATCTGACATTTCCAAAATATCAAAACATATTTCATCGATATTTCACGAAATTCAAGGCCATGTTCAAGAATGGAGCTGATCAACTTCTTACGTCTCTTCTTGCTACTGAAGAAGGCCACTACGTAGAAGATAGATGAGTTAAGGCCGATTGCATTTTCTAATTTGATCTATCTAATCATCTTAAGTTTGCAAATAATCTACTGGAGATGTTAGGGAGGTTGCCTCCTTAGTGCAGAAGACTCTTATCGAGGGATGACCTTGGATGGCTATGTGGCGGCTTTAGATCATGTTTCTTCTTGGAAGCGAAGATGTAAATATGTTTTTTTATGGAAAGTGGATTCTCTAGAGTGTATACCTAGGGTTTCTTCTGGAAATGGAGTTCTGCAGAGTCTACGCATATTGATGTGGTCTGGTCATTTATTTAGCAGGTTCTTAAGAGGTGTAGTACCCATATAGATGGCCAACTTGGATGAAACATCGGGTTACAATATTTTCTTTTTCCATCTTGAATAAAAAATTTAAGGGGTGTTAGTCCCAACCATGACATGATGTTAGGTAAAGATGGTCATTGGCCCCACTAATGTTTGTGATTATTGTGGATGCACTCACTTTGGGGGCTAGGGGTGTCTATCCTGCAGGGAGACTGAGGCCCTGCGGGACTTCACTGACTAGATGGAAACTCCATGTTCTTCCTTTTGCTCCTAAATGTTAGCAACACCATCATTTTTGTTGAGGGAGGTAATAGGGATGTAGAAACGACAATGTGGAAGCATAATCAGAGATAAAGATTAAAGAACGATAAAGAACACCGGGATTTCACGTGGAACCCTACTCCATAAGGAGCGAGATGAAACCACGAGAGAAACCGTCTCAAAGGGCATATGTTTCTATTAACTTTTTCCATCGAATGCAGGTGATGTGTGGCTTCTTATATGGCCCCACCAGTATGAGAGAGTCTCACTCATTAACGATGCGTGTCTAAACCTGTGATTTGGAGGGATCCAATTACCCATCTATGGATGCATACTCCAATAAGGTTCATACTAGATTCTTTTCAAGATTTAGAAATGCAGTCAACGCGGTCACATAAGCATATTTGTTACTTACGCCAAAGTGTATGTAATGCATATGGTCATTATGTGGTCTGGGCACATAATATCATCACATAAACTGCATATACGACCACATATGCACCTGCGTACGAGATCAGGAAACCAACTAATTTGATTCAGGTACTTTTACTCAAACCTAGCATGTAGGGTTACATGCTTCCTCTTTATTAATAACCTTGAAAAATATTACAATGAGCCCCTTCATGGGACGAAGTATATAACCAAAAGAAAATATTGTAATTGAGGGTTACAGTTTATCTAACTAATTCAATTCAATATTCTACACTCTAAGTTAATCCACTATCCGAATAGCAACAGGCTCCAGATTAGGAATTATGTTATCCAAATTGAGTAGCTCCAATCAGCATTGAATATTTTTGAAATCACAACAATAATTAATCTTGTATAATTGTGCATATATCTTAAATTCCCCGTCTTAAACAGAAATTTGCATATTGTGGGCACTGACATCTTCGAGATCCAGCAAAGGTGTCCTTGAAAATCTAGCCAAATCCTTGAACTATTGTAATGACAGTTGGTTGTTGTCCGCTTGAGAAAACAAAGGAAACTTCATCTTTAACTATGATAGAGACGCTTCAAAGTATAAACATCATTAATATAGCCCTGACCCCCCATTAAATAAAGCATGTTTACCGCCATGGAGAGTGTGAGCGGGAGCGGGAACGGCGGCGGGAGCACGATCAAGAGCGGGAGCAGCACTAGGAAGGGGAAGAGTGTTGAGTTTGGTGATAGGAGGGCCACCATCATAGTAGAGAGCGAGGGGAAGGTGCGTGAGGATGTGGAAATGGAAGAGGTTGTGGGAGAGGGCCCTTGGAGCCTGTCGAAGCTCAAGAGTCGATCGTCGAAGACAAAAAATGCGGCGGCACCTTGGTGTTTCATCGCGGAACTGCTGACCACTTATCTAAGACTTGCACTGAATCGAAACATCTATGCTTCCAGTGTGGTCATCTGGGGCACTGACAACGGGAGTGTTTAGTAAGGGGGTCATGGTCGAGGAAGGTGGCCTTGCTGAAGGGCATCGTTGCAATAGTGATGGATCCCCCTACGGAGTTGCAGTCCTATATGGCTTTCGCCTCACTGATGCTGTGGTTATCGAGAGAGGCAACGCCGGAGGAACCGTTAAAGGGTTTCACGGTGGGCGAAGGTGAGGCGGAAGTCTTGAGAAGAGTTCATGAGAGGGTGTTGGTAGCGACGGAGTTGACACTACCGTGGATGCTATTTGGCTACATGGAGGAGCACTTTGCGTAAGGGGCGTGTCATCAAAGGGAGCAAGGGAGGTGATCGCGGGAGGGCGGTCTACCATCAGATTCGAGAGGGATGATCAAGTGACGAAGACCATGCTTTTTGGACGGAAGTTCGGCTTGTGGTTATCCGCAAAGGAAACTTTCGGTGGCGGGGATTCCCTTGAGGTGTAGAAAGGTTGAGGTATTACAAGAGGCTCTGGTTCATGTCGGAGAAGTGATGGAGATGTGCAGCTCCGACGTGAGGACGGGCGAGCCCTCGGAGGTGGTTCTCTTGATGAGGGGGGCATGACCCCAATCTCCCTTGCACGCCTCGTTGATGGTCGATAGGAGACTGGTATCACTATGGCTTGTTTTTATAGAGAGTGGGGGAGTGCCAGTGGTGACTCTGAGTGCTGTCGTGGAGGCTCGGGGGTCAGAGTAAGCGACATGAAGCTTGAGGGTCGCCGATGTCGGGGTTGACGAAGGTCAATATCTGCTTTCGAGAAACCCTGGTGTTGCCTTTGGTTCCTTAGATGCGAATATTTATAGCGCTTAATTCACGATGTCCATCCAGTGTTACTCGAATGGCCCGAACAAATATGTTGGTAGAGGTCTAGTAACAGGTTCCCAGCTTTCGGAGTTTAACAGGAGGTATTCGGGTCCCCCATACTGGATATTGTGGTGCGTTACAGGGGCATGATGCTTTGCTCGAATAAGGGGGCAGTTTTGTGTGCATCTACCTGTTCAATTTCCCCCATTCGGATTTTGATTTGGACCCGATGAGACCTTCGTTGGCTCCCGTTCCTCAAGGGCTCCAGCAATTGGCGGCAGAAGGGACCGCAGAGACATCCATTTGGTCTCATACGAACAGGACGGTCAACTTCCCAGGGACAACTTCCTCTATTGAGCATCATGTGACGAGCCTCATCGCTGGAGCTCCTGCTAGTGTAACTCTTGGGGTTGTATGCCTCCTAGAACATCTGACAACAAGCCTAATCATTCCCGAAGGTTTGCTTGGCGGAAGCTTGGTGGCGGAGGGATCACGCGACAGTGAAGGTACTAGACTAAGGGTTTCAACTCTTTTCAGAAAAGGTTAGCGACACCTTCATGCAGGGCGAGGGTAAAATGGGGTCTAGAGCGCAGGAACACATCACACGGTCTAGAGTCTAATGAGGCGGGACATTTGATGACATTTTCACAGAAACGTCGTGGGCCGAATGCATGTAGTATGAATCGAGATTGTTTCAACCAGAAAGTGAAGTGGAAGACCTTAATGGGTCTGAAAATTGGGGATAAAAGATCTGAGGAGGGACAAGCTGTTACCCAACTTGAGATAAAAAGGGATGCAGTTCAGCAGAACAATGATGTCCTTGTGGTCAAGAGATCACCTAACGGGGCGGCGGTGAGAGCCGAAGAGGACGACATGGTGAGGATCGAAGAGGGTGACATGAAGAGGTTGTTCGAATTGGTTGTTGCACAAACTGTAGGGGTAAAGTTGGCGGGGGCTACCTCATCGATTTTCCAATGAAGTTTTTATCATAGAATGCACGTGGCCTTGGTCAACTAGAGAAGCAGTTGACGGGGGTCCTTCCAACCGCATCGCAATGTTCGTCAGGGTTGTCCTTTGGCGCCTCTTCTATTCATTCTTGTGATTGACGCCATAACGATCATGATTGAGCGTGTAGTCTTTGAGGGCTTTTGCAACGACTATTCAAAGGAGGAGATTTCTATTCCCATCCTTTAATACACGTATGATACGGTACTTTTTGCTGAGGGTGGCGTCGACAGCTGCAAAGATCTATCGATGGTTTTGGATCTCTTCGGAGCTGTGTCTGGATTGAGACTCAATAGATATAAATTGCATTCATCCCCTTTGGCCTGGGAGATACGGAGATTGATTTGTGTTCTAGTTGGTTGCATTCGTCGTGCGGAGACTTGCCGTTGCATTATCTGAGCATGCCTGTAGTGGCTGGCCAAATGCGCACCGCAGATTGGTTATCAGTGATTGAGAAGTTGGAACAGGAGTTGACTGGGTGGAAGTCTGCTTGCTTGTCCAGGGGCGACAGGCTAGTGTTGATGCATTATGTTCTATCCGCGATCCCTATTTTCTTCCTCTCTTCTAGGTTGGTGCCTATGGGGGTGTAGAAGAGGATTGAGGTCATCATGAGGTGTTTCTTTTGGTCTTCATCCAGGCGGTCCAACGGTTTACCTCTGATGGATTGGAAGACGGTGTCATGCTCAAAGGAGGATGAGGTCCTTGGGGTACGTAACTTGGAGGAGATGAATAAGGCTTTGCTAAGCAGGTGGGTCACTTGTAGCATTTAGGGCGACTGTAGTAGTTTGGTTTGCAACAGCTTGCAGGATTCGGAGGATAGGACTTTCCTTCCTTTGTCCTGAGGATCTTGGTCTTGCACCCTCGTATTTTTGGAGAGGTATTTGTAGTGTGGCATAGGAGATCCGTCCGTTCTTGAGACATATAGTTGGTGACAAATCTGGCTTTCGATTCTGGACGGATGATTGGAGTGAAGGCAGGGTGTTGGTCGTGAGGTTCCCGCAGCTCAAGGCATTGGCAGAGCATCGTGATTACTCAGTAGCGGAAGTTTGGGATAGAGAATCTTTCTTTCCATAGTTTCGATCTTAGCTCTCATATCAACAACTAGAGGAGCTTATAGTTTTGTTGGCTGAACTTGGTGAGGTGGCATGTTTCATGGATGGTCGCGATTGCCAAATTTGGTACGATGGATCTTTCTCGATGGGAAGGCTTACAGACCCCTGGTTTTTGACCTAGGGGGTATATGTGGGTGAGACTGCATGTGGATCTGGAAATGAAAAGTTCCAACTCGTGTGAAGGTCTTCTTGTGGATGTTCGGGAGGGGAAGATGGATGACTAAGAAAAGATTTGCACGTTTGATGCATGCGGCAACCTCTACATGTTGCAGGTGTTCGGAGGATATGGAGGATGTTGATCACCTTTTCTTCACTTGTGGGAGATATATGGAGATTTGAAACCGGTTTGGGAATCACGTGATGTGTTCTGACAATGTCACTATCTTCTGGAGCTCCATTGGGGAGAATTGGAATGGCACAAAGGAGAGATCAAGATGTGTGTCAATGATCTGGGCGCTCTGGTTGGCTCAGAATGGGGTGATGTTCCACTAGGATCATTTCTATGTTGAGAATGTTGTGGCACATGCTAATACAATGGTTGAGAGTTGGAATCTATAACGTGTAATTTTGTAATATATCATTTATGTAATGGGCTTGTAATAACTTTTGGTGATAAATGGTGAAGTTTTGGGGCACCCACTTATACGGTAGAGGCCATTTTTTCTTTCAAAAAAAAAATAACTAAAGCATTTTAGGTTGTCTTTGTCTCCCAACTCACATTGAGTTAATCATGATTGGATATTGATCTCTACACCGTATTTTATTATTTTATTATTAATTAAAATATTACAAAACGTTTGTCATATGTGTATGCTCCTGCATAGTTCATGGCTTACCTGCATAATCATGTTGAATTGGTTGGGCAAACAAATATCGCATACCACATTTCCGAACCTTGGATTTTGTGGTAAGGGGTTGAAGTTGCAAGTGAACCATAAAAGTCAGGCTTCATATCTTTCCACATTGATAATCTTACAACTCTGATTTGTTCGACGGTGCTATCCACCTCTTGTGTGTGTCTTCCCATTACCTACCTATGCTTGCCTCTGGCTAGTTCAATCATTTGATATATGGATTTGGAACCTCTTTTAGAAATGGAGCATGGATTGAATGTATTCATCCAAGTTGTTCTTTATAGTAAGACGTGGCTTCTTAAATTAGTCATGTGTATTGTATAGGGCTACTTTTGTTTTTCTTCGTGCATGTTAATATTGATTAAAGATTGGATGTGTTGCAAACACATTTTCTATGGTAGGGGGCATGGAACTTGAACAAGGGCTTTCCCTTCAGTGAAGTGGATTGATAGTTTCTTAGCCGATGGAGGAGGGTGATCCCATACTGTGGGAATTATGAGCATGGAATGAAACCTTGATGTCAGTCTGGGTGCTAAGTCTACTAAAATACTATGGTCATGGCATCAAATTTTGTCGAAATTCGATTGAATTTCAATTGAATTTCAGCTTCGACATGTATTCGAAATTCGACCAAGATGGTTGAAATTTCAACCTTTAGGGTTGCTGATAGAAGCATTGATGATCGAAACGACAGAAATTTTGTTTCGGCCAGTCAGTGATATGGTAACCGAAACCGATATTTAAGGCCTTGACAATGGCAACGTCTTAGATTAGTCTTTGTTAGTGTGTTATGGTAGGGCATTGGGTTTGTGGACACGTGGTAGGATGCTCACAGTTCGTTTCTTTTCATAAAAGGAATGGTTAAGGTGGTTGCTATCATTAATGTTTCTTGACGCTAGAGTTTGGCGACAAGGAGTGGTTAAGGTGCTTCATATGTTTTTTATTGATTTGGAGAATGCTTATTATTTAATTCCACTAGAGATCTTATGGAGATTTTTGGAAAAGAGACATGTGGTTGTCCAGACATTAAACGTATAAATGATATGTATGATGTGACTTCATTTTGTGTAGAGATCCAGTATTCTGACTATTTTGATATGTACAGAGAACGACAACAATAAAAATGAAAATGTTACGGTGGATGTGTGGTCATACACGGAAAGATCAGATTCGGAACGATATGACCAAAAGGAAAATTGGTGTAGCTCTGCTAGAGGATAAGATAAGAGAGAATCACTTAAGGTGGTTTGGTCATTTGCAAAGGAGGTATGCTGATGCACCAGTTAGAAGATGCGAGATTTGAGATGTTGAGCTTGTTAAAAGAGAGTGAGGAAGTCCCAAGAAGTGTTGGAAGGAGACCATCTTAAGGGATCTTAGTATTATTTGAATTGGATCTAAGATCGAGAATGGTCCAAAATAGATTTGAATGGAGGCAAAGAATCCATACAGTGGACTTCACTTAATGTGGGAGAAAGTTTTTTTGTTGTTGGCGTTGTAGAGCTTGGGGACAAGATGCATTTTATGTTTTGGTAGGACAAGTGGTAGGTCCTAATGATGTCGGGAGAGGTGTTTCCCCTTGTGATTGATCTTGTGTCAAGTTTCCGGTCTTTGATTGATCAATTGATAATTAGCAATGCATAAGGATGCGAATACAATTGCATGTGCTTGTGGTTGTAGGGAGTGGGATGGTGATAGTTTCACTGTAGCGGTGGTCCACAAATTTTCTTATGGGAGAATATGCCAATGTTACTCTGTCTTGATTGCAGCTGCTTATGGCGATGGTTTCACTGTAGCGGTGGTCCACAAATTCTCTCCAGGGAGAAGACACTGATGTTACTTTTCGTCGTGATTGCAGCTACTTATGGAAGACCAAGACCACTGAAGGTGAAGATCGTGATCTGACAAATGGTAGCAGGTGCATCAAACCCTTCAATAATGCCAAAGACCCTCCGTGGGGCAACCTTTTCCTTTAAAGGAAAGGTATCTTACCATAGCACCTCTCCATCACACTGTCACATATAGATCATCATCTGACATCCGTTATCTTTGGGATTACTTGGTCAGCAAGGCCTCTGAAGTGTCAGCTTCGTAACACCCAGTTCCTTCCTTCTCCTTAGAGCCTGCACATCTCCTCCCACTTAACCAAAGAAGTGCCTCACTTTCAGAGGAACCTTCCCCAAACACTACTTTGTTTCTCTAATTTTGTCGGATTTTTGAACAGACATGTTTTATAGGAGTAGAGCACTGGGTGACCTTTTTGTGTATGTCGAGACTACCTTAAACAATTAATTCCTTATTTTATTTTTTATTGGGTTCTCACCTCTTTTGTCTGAAACACTCAAAATATGTTTGAGTTATAAACAAAAATCATTTACGTTACTTATTCTATATCACAAAACTGCATGTATCTCTACTTTTAACCTTGGATCTTGTCATTTTCATTAATAAATAGGTGACTAGTAACTTAAATTCAAGACTACTTGACAAAATCATCCTTAGAGACTAGTTTGACATTTGGGACGGAGACCGAGCATACATAACAAAATCATGATAGATAAGCCCAAGTTGAGAGATAAATTCCTTGACCCCTGTAAAGTGGAATGCCAACTCATTCTTATCAAGGAAGGGTTGAACTTGGAGATACATTCCCACACTTGATATCCAATGTTGTCAGCGTAGTTTCTTTGGTTGACAATCACGTGATTACCAAAGTTGCCAGCTATTTTTGGCTTTAACATGATTTTCCATGACTTGAGCGTAAATTATAGTTTACCTGAAATTTTCAGCTGGCTTGGGCTGAAGTGCTTAAAGCGAAATTACATGTTAGTAATCCTTAGTCGTCATAATAATCACTGTGGAAAAAAAATGAAAGAATGGAAAGGCTTGTTTTATTCTAGAGGTGTAGGGGTTCTTATATAGGACAAAACCCTAAAGAGCTCAAAGGGGAATATACATAAATACCTCATAGAATATTCCTACCACGTAGGATTTTCTCATAACATATACTCATACCACAGAATATTCTCTTAACATATACTCCCGCTACATAGAATATTCTCTTAACATATACTCCTGCCATATAGAATATTTTCTTAGCTATACTCCTAACACTCCCCCTCAAGTTGGAGTATATTTATCAGTCATACCCAACTTGGAAACAATCCGAGAATCGCTTCTTGGGTAGTGCTTTTGTGAAGACATCTGAAGCTAAAGGTTGGTGTTTATGTGAGTAGTAATCCTTCCAATCATGACAACATTACGAACAAAATGGCAGTCAACCTCTATATGCTTGGTTCGCTCATGGAACACTGGATTCGTGACATTATATGTAGCAGATTTGTTATCACAATATAGTGGAATAGGATTAGTGAAAACAATACAGGTTCTTGCAGAAAAGTTAATAGCCACGTGATCTCGCAAGTAGCTTGAGCCATCACCCTATACTCTGCTTCTGCATTGGATCTAGATACAACAGTCTGCTTCTTGCTTCTCCAAGTAACAAGATTTCCTCCAACCATCGTAGCATAACATGTGGTGAAGCGTCGATCCTCTAATGAGCTTGCATAATCTGCATCATCATATGCAACAATATCGGTGTACCCATTTGCCCCATAGAAGAGGCCACTTCCTGGTGATTCCTTCACGTATTGAAGAACCTGAAGAACATCCTGTAGTGACTATAACAAGGTTGCTCCATGTGTTGACTAGCTCTGCTCATTACGTAGGAAATATCTGGTCTGGTGACACTAAGGTAAAGAAGTTTGCCAACCAGTCTCCTATATCGAGTAACATCTTCGAAGATAGGATCAGAGGATGTGAAATGTTTCTTAGGCTCTGCGGGAATACCAACGGGCTTGCATCCAAGTATTCCGACTTCCGTAAGAATGTCCAGACAATATTTTCTCTATGAAAGATGAAGACCCTCTATAGTGTGTAGTATTTCTATGCCCAAGAAGTATCGTAGTGGACCAAGATCCTTGGTAACGAATACCTTCTGGAGGAAGTCCTTGGTCTCTAGTATCCCTTTATCATCATCACCTGTGATGACCATATCATCCACATAAATTGCAAGAATAATAGTACCTATTGTTCGTCTTCTGACAAATAGAGAATAATCAGAGGTTGTTCGCTGGAAGCCAAGAGTGTTGATCTCTACAGTAAGTCTGTCGAACCATACCCTTGGGCTCTGCTTTAGGCCATATATTGCTTTGCGAAGTCGACATACACACTCCCCCTCGACTTCATAACCTGAAGGCTGCATCATATATACTTCCTCATCAAGATCGCCATATAGAAATGCATTTTTCATATCTAAATAAAAGATAGGCCATGCCTTATTAGCTGCCACAGAAAGGATAGTCCTCATTGACCCCGTACGCACAACCGGTGAGAATGTCTCAAAGTAATTACTCCATATGTCTGTGTGAAGCCCTTTGCCACAAGACGAACTTTCAACCTGTCAATCGACCCATCTGGTTATTGTTTACTAATGAAGACCCATTTACATGCCACAGGTTTAGTCCCTTTGGGACATTGCACTAGATCCCATGTTCCCCTGGAAATCAGAGCATCCATCTCATCTTCCATGACCTTTCACCATCCTGAATCCTGCAAAGCACTATGATGGTCTCTTGGAATAGAAATAGTCATGAGAGCATCTACATATATTCTGTCAGTGATTGATAAACTAGTAGTAGAAGTGAATTGAGACATGGGATGAAGTGTGCACTACCTCTTTGTTCTGCGTAGAGCAATGAGAAGCTCCTTAGGAACATCCGGGACAACAATAGAGGGGACACTTGAATTAGGTATATCATCTTGCAATACAAAAATAGGAAATGGAACATATGGTGATTGGGATTTTTATTCTCTTATAGACTGGGTGGAGGTGGGAGATCAAGATGGATATCGGTAACAGATTTGTGAAGAAACTGTTATGCTCAAAAAAGGTTACATCTACAGATATATAATAGCGACGTCCATTTGGATCATAGCACCTGTAAACTTTTTGAGTACGAGAATAACCAAGAAAAACACATTTAATAGCACGGGGAGAGAGTTTATCAGTAGTGTGAAAGTTATGAACAAATGCAACACATCCAAAAATTCGTAAGGGTAGAGGAAATGTAGCTCAGTTGGGTAGAGCAGAGAGAAGGGGGTGGATCCATTTAGGGATGGAGATGGAACCCTGTTGACAAGATGGACAACAGTTAAAACAACATCCCCTTAATAGGTTTTGGGAACTTTCATCTGGGTGAGGAGGGGTCGGGCTATATTTAGAAGGTGTCTAAGTTTCCTTTCGGCTACCCTATTTTGTTGCGAAGTGTAAGGACATGATGTTTGGTGAATGGTGCCCTAGGATGCAAAGAAGTTGGTTAGATCATAGTGAATTCCAAAGCATTATCTGTGCGAAAAATTTGAACACTGGAGGAAAAGATATTTTTGACATAATGGAAGAAATTCTTGATAATGTTGCTAATCTCTGATCGTTCTTTTAACATATAAACTCAAGATGATCGACTATAGTCATCGACAAAAACAACAAAGTACTTATGTCCACTCAGGGTATGGACCGGACAGGGTCCCAAAATATCACACAATGGACTAAAGAAAAAGGATTTTTGCGGCGAGGTTTAGAACGAGCAGGGAAGGACGCTCAATGATGTTTCCCGAACTGACATGCCTCGTACTCAAAGGGCTTGAGTGTAGAAAGCTCGGGGAACATTAAAGAGAGAGCTTTGGCGGATGGATGACTGAGGCGAAGATGCCAAAGAAAGGGATCAATAGATATAGATGTAGCACCAGCAAAACCAGAATCAGAGGGGATATCAAGATAATATAGACCGTTCTTCTCATGTCCCCACCAAAAATCTGTCTTGTCCGGATGTCCTGAAAATAACAACAGAACTCATCAAAAATCACACGACAGTTAAGTTCCTGGTATAACTTATGAACATATAAGAGACTAAGCGGAAAATCAGGAGCACAATGCACATCAGTAAGTAAGAATTTGGATGAGAACTCCATAGTCCCCACACTAGTGATAGGGAAATATGCTCCATTGGCAACCCGAACAGTCCTCACAACGGAAGACGGATGTGCAGAGGTGAGTAGGCTACCTTCTCCCGTTAGATGAGTAGAGGCACCAGAGTCAATGGTCCATGCAGGGCTGGATACAGAGGCAACATTGGCAAGTGTACCTGAAGTAGTGCCTAGACTCACAGTAGGAGCAGAGGTACTAGTGTTACTGGTAGAGTTTTGTAGCAGATGACGTAGACGAGCATACTCAGATGCAGTGAAGGATGTCTGACTATCAACAGACAACTGTTCTGGCGAGGTATCTGTATTATCATATGAGCCTTCGTATGAGGTATAGCCTCATAGGTACTCTTGGCATTAGTATGCATGCCAAACTTTGCCCAACAATCTTCAGATGGATTATTCCAGCATCCGCAGTAAGTGTATGCTGGATAGCGGGCGGTGGAAGGATCCCGTCCACGTCCACATCCGAAGTCACGTCCTCGTCCAACCTCACGGCCACGACCACGCCCAAAGTCATGACTGTGTCCTCCTTGGCAGTTAGGTCGTCCTCTAACAAAATGTGCAGTAGTCTCTGTAGATAGCTGAGGAGAGGGAGAATCAAGTTTTTGTAGTCGATCATATATGGTCTCTAGAGTGGGTAACACAACAACAATTAGAAATTGATCCTTCACAGTCTTGTATCGCAGATGTAATCCTGACAAGAAATTATACACTTGCAATTCTGCATGCTCACATATATGCTTATCACAACAAGCAGGTTGAAAGATAAGAAGCTCCTCAAATAGGCCTTTGAGGAGCCTGCAGTACTCGATCAAGGATGTATCTCTTTGATTTGCAGACCAAATCCGTGTATAGATATCTGAGAGGTTGGATTTAGTTGTCTTTTGAGAGTAGGTGTTCTCAAGGCTCTCCCACATAGCCTTTGTTGTCTCCTTGTAAAGAAGATTTGATGCAATATTTGGATCGACGTTGTTCGTCATTCAAGTAATCACTTGACAGTTGTCCACGTACCAGGTATCGTAGTCCTTATCTGTCTCCTTGAGCGGATCTATGAGAACATAGTTCTTCCGCTGACCACCAATAAACACCTTGAAGGATTTGGACCATAGTACATAGTTCTCGGAGCCTTTTAGCTTTATAGAAGTGCCTTGTACCATCACAGAAGAAGTCGGGTACATGGGCTTGGGCTCTGCAGATGCCATGGTGGTTGAGTAGGTCAAGAAAAAGTGACCTAGTTAGTTCTTGCAATCTTATTCAAGCATCACGGAGACCTAGCAGTGCATCGATTAGGTAATCGGCATCAAGTGATGATACCCTAGGTGACCGACAAAGGAGAGAGAGACAGTTGATGCTGCTCAATTGTTTGGGACGGCGCTGACGAGCACCTACGGCGGTGCAGGAAGCTTGGGCTGGTGCCTGGCGGCGCTGGGGGGCGCCTAAGGCACGAGCAGAGGCGCAGGGCGCCTGGGATGGCACGGGCGAGCACCTGGGGTGGCGCTGGGCTGCTTGGAGCAGCGAGCGGTGGCGCGGGCTGTGCCGCAGGCGTTTGGAGTCGTCGCAGGTAGGTGGTGGCTGCTTAGGGAGGACTTGGGGCTGGTGGTGGCGGAGGGATTTAGGTCAGAACACCGGTATAGGAACGTTGCTCTGATACCACGTGGAAAAAAGAATGATAGAATAGAAAGGCTTGTTTTATTCTAGAGGTCTAGGGGTCCTTATATAGGACAAAACCCTAGAGAGTTCAAAAGAGAACATACATAAATACTTCATAGAATATTCCTGCTACATAGAATATTCTCTTGACATATACTCCTACCACATAGAATATTCTCTTAACATATAATCCTACTCCATAAAATATTCTCTTAACATATACTCTTGCCATATTGAATATTCTCTTAACATATATACTCCTAACAATCACCAAATCAAGATGAAAATTAGATTTCTAAAGTGTCTTTTGCTCCTCCACGAACACAGTAATTTAAAGACCTGTTCTATGTTTTCAATCCATTACATTAGCTAATGACATCCTGCACACATGGCTATCTGTTTATGTTAACAGAGAATTTCTGCTTTATGTTCAGGTCAATACACAAGCTCCTGCTACTGTGGCCGATTGCAGGGATCGCAATTACTCAAAATATTATGTTATTGTTGTTCAGGTAGTTCATGGCTTCACATTTTAAATATTTCTTTACCCCCTTTATTTCATTAAAATATATTATATTGCAGTATACATCAAAGCTTAATGCAGAAAACATTAAGAACTTTTTATACAAACTCAACGATGGCAAGATATCAAAGAAGAAAATCAACAGTAAGTTTTAAGCTTATTTTCCTAAAATTTCATGATTTCGATTGTATCTCATGATTTTCCTGAACTTAATATGTTTATGATCTCTTTTAGCAACGGTCTCAACCATCTTTTTGTTTGATTCCATATAGCCATTCAATTTTATCTTAAGAACTTAAAACCCATTTCAAATTAGATCTTCACCCCTGTTCATAAGAAGGATGACGAAATAATTAACAGTGAAGGATGCACATTAGGGTGTTGGGTATGCTATGGAAAAATTGACCCTATTTTGCACCGGCTCTGTGGAACTGTTGTCATGAGGTCATATTGGAACATGAGGTCATATTGGAACTGCTTAAAATATTCTTAATTGTTTTGTCGTAGCCGCTATGCTTCATAACCTGATTAAAAATTCAATTTAATATTTAAATTAGTTTAGATAAATAACTAGTTCCTGCTTTTCAGAAAAAATATAACTAAATATGTTCCAATGTTGCTAATTGGTGATCTATTTTGTGGAACAGTGAGATTGGCACCAGAGGAGGAGTCCTTGAAGTTGACTGGATTTGAGCACAATGCTGTAACCTGCATAGGGATGAAGACTGATATACCGGTAACTCCAGAACCCATGGCATCAAGTTGTATAATAGTCTGTTCCAGAAGTTTCGAGTCTTGTTTATACACTTGATAAGAAAAAATAGGTAATTAAAGACAAAATCTTATTCACAGTCATAAATTTTTATGCTTGCATCTCGATATATATTATACATTAGCAAGTAGGAAACCTGGATCTCTTTATAATTAATGAAAAATCAGTGAATTTGGATTGGAAGTTAATATTAAATTATTATATTTGATACAATGGAAACATGGTCTAAATTTTTGTTAACTTTCATTGATCTATGCATCTCTCTTTTTTGGTGTTGCCAAGCCGATCCATGCACAAATAGAACTTGCTTCTGGGTTTTGTCATGATCTTGCTTTATCCAGCAACGCTGCGACATAAAAAAAGGGATAATTTGCAGTCAGCGTGTTAAGTTTTAGAACTTGCATTTTACTTACAGGTATGAAAAACATTATGTTTCAGGTAATTTTGGATGAGGCAATTGCAAAATTGAATCCTGATTTCTTTTGGTTGGGTGGCGGTGAGGTGGATCTCAAGCTCGGGATAAGGACTTCACAGTTCGTACAATCAGTTAAACCATTTATTGTCAATTGCTCTAATTGATGCGAAGTTTTTCGTGGATTACACCATGAACTCAAGCACTTCGCTTCACTTGAGAGGACATCTTCAGATTACATTCGGTGGGAGAGAAGCCACACCTTGCAACGAGGAACAAGTTTTCGTCTTTTCTGTTACCAAATAGAAATGCGAACTTTCAGGCAGACGGATTCTGTAGAATATCTTTTGACTTGATTTTTGTTTTGCTGCACTCTATCTGTACTTTCCAATTTGTGAAAAGAGGTTTTAACTTGATATATCAACATGATTTCATGCTCCTATGTAACGCTATAGAAGAATCTATTTTGTAACGTTAGTTTTTCAATGATCTTAGATTTTTTTGAAAATTGGTAGTTATTTCTTGCATAAAAAAGATCACTCGTTTTTATTGTTGTATAAAGCCGAACAGTACGTATGATCCCTAAAATTTTTCCATATACTAATATGGCATTCCTAATACTTTCGTTAGATTTCTAAAAGGTATTAAAACTTTTTTCTACCTGGTGCAATAAGGCACAAGTCTAACATTTATCACATAAAAAATTGCATTATCCTATTGTCGCTCATCACTACGTTGTTGCATAAATTTTTCGCAGCCTTCTCGTCCATGTTTAACGTTTAGAATTTCCACCTAAGCTTCCTATCACCTCCGCATCCTTGAACGACGAAGCCATACTTTTATAGTTGGGGGAGACAAGATTAGATTGGATTGGGATACATGTTATACAATGTCACTTTTTTGAATCTCACATAAATATTTTTCTTCTGTTAAATTTTCTTAAAGTATATCCAAAAAAAATGCATGCTGAAGTTATAGAATAATGAAGAGTAAATTACAAAAAAGTCCATTCACCTATTTCAATGTCATACCTAAACTTTATAAAGTAACAATGTGGTACCCGAACTTTCAAATTTGTCTTGATGTGATCCCTGACTATTGAAATTTAAGGTTAAAATGATGAAATAATCAACTAAATTTCTATAGTGAAGGGCCACATTGAGACAAATTTAAAAGTTGGGGGTACGTTACTTTTTAAAGTTCAGGTGTAACATTAAAATCAGGTATATAATTCAGGGACTTTTTTGTAACTTACTCAACAGTGAATAATCTTAACTTCACAATGTGAAAAAAACATGTTTCAATAAATTTGTTGCAAAAGAATTGAACAAAAATAAAAGACATTGGATATACATGTTTTCAAAATTACTTATATCGTCCTTGTCATGACTTCAAATCAAATTTATTAATAATTGATTCGAGGAGATAGAGGGAGTTTTGCAGATTTCATCATGTGCTTTTTTAGGGGTGTAAGCGATAAACATAAATATTACGAGTTATGGCATTTTATTTATTGTACATTTTGCTTTTAGATGTTAAACTTGAAAGACATTACATTAATTTTCAAAAAAAAGGAAAAGGAAGAATTCATGGTGTTGGATTCGTTGTGGATTATGAATGCAAATGATGGATGTAGCAGTGCTCTTTGTTTGGATAACATCTACGTCATTTTTTAATGTGGTAGAGGGGAACTTGTTCAATTGTTGATCCTTGAATTGTGGACCTTTATCAAACGCCATATACAACACACCATGTCTATCATATATATCATAACAAATACGGAATTTTTCAATAGCTCTAGTCTCTGGAGAAAAAATCCCGAGAGATTCAAAGATTTAACGAATTGTTGTTATGAAGAAATATATATGTAGTTAAAAAAACTAGGCAAGTTTTAAGGTCTAAAAAGATCTAATGGTTTTAGATCTTTGAATAATGGATCATATATTGTAATATAATTAGATTAAAAAAGAAATACGTGATTATATACCAGAATTCGATGACAACTAATAGCCGGATATGAATGGGGGCGAGTAGCAACAATGTCGTAGGTTGTGACAGTTGTAGGGTTGTGACTTGCGAGTGCGATGCTTGTACTAATAAGATAAAGAATTTTGATGGTGATGACTACGAAAACTTGAGCGATGCAGTATATGATTTGAGATGATGTATTCAAGATCGTAGCGATTGTTCAAGAAGAAAGAGGGAGTACATGGTTGTCTATGCTATAGATCTAATGATGTAGATCTGCATATATGCCACACAATTCGTCCAAACATACCTCATAATTCTTCGAAATAACGCACACTTGATCTCATTCTTTGATCATCATACATAAGATATCCCTCTAATAGCTTTCACTCATAACGGTGCCAAAATTCAAGGTTTTTGTTGGGACGCTTATTTCATTCTAAACCTTTTTTCATCTTCTTTTCCCTCATGTTCCTCATCCTCCTTTTATCCCTTTTTTATCTCCATTCTCATAAGAGGGTGACTATGGGGGTTCAAAATGAGGTCATAAAGGAGTATTCGAAGATCCATAGTTGAAGCTGTGATATCGAATCTCTGGGAAAAATTATGCTTTGATCGATAAATGAGGATAGTTTTGATATAAATATGTAAATGTAACAATCTTTGATTTTATAATCCTTCATTGATGTGCTGCCAAAAATCAAAGAGGGAAAAAAGAATTAGGAGCCACAACCTCTATATTCGGGTCTACGGACAGGGGTTGCAGTTAGGAAGGAAAACAAGAAAGGTAGAAGGAAATGTTGCTTGCTTGGGTCTGGGGAATGGGGCATGGTTGACTACCCTTGCCTTCTCTTTCTTCTTTCAATCTTTCCTTTCGGGGAAAGGTAGCTATAAGCAATTGAACCATCCAAAACAAACCCAAGCGTCTTCTCGTGGTTGGAACTTATTCAGTGATTGTTCAAGGACAGAGAGAAAGAACAAGGTCCATAGTTAGGTGAAGGTAGGGGCAAACAACCTAAGACTGAACATATTTATAGAATATAAAGGAATCGTAATATGTCTAACCTCTGGCCCTTGACACCCTCCATTTCTTCACATCCATCCAACTTGAAGCTGATCTATGCTATGAGCTATGAGCAAAGGAAGAGAGCCCAGTCGCTGGCTCCAGTTTTGCCCCAATCAATTCAGATATATACATGGAAGATCGAGGAGCTGTCTCCAATCAGCCTCCATGCTTTCGCAACCATTCTTGCCATTTCCTCCACATTTCGGAGCCTACCCTCCAATTGGGTTGTGAAAAATAGATTCTTTATTTCTTCAGGTTGAAACATTTTTCCCTTGTGCATGCCAGCCCGAATGCAACGAGTTGGTGAGTTTTATCCACATTGTGAAAGAGCAAAGCCTTTGCCTATCATTAGACTTCAGGTGAGAATGAAAGGTAGTTTCAGTGATCTTATGGTTCAAGCCTAATTCCGTTGCCTATTTCTTTATCGCCTTTGCCTTAAAAGCATGAAATTAGGTCAGCCTTGGTTTGACTAAATATGGATATAATATCAATAATTATCTGGAACAAATCCACCCTTCGACTAATACGCGAAAGATGCGGAGACAGGACCTAGAATCAGAGGTTTTTGGAGAGATATGAGCCCCAAGTTGATGGGACCGTCCGACGAGATTTCCAAGGTTTCCATTCTCGTGCAATATTATTCACCAAAGTCGATCGTTCAACACAACACCTACGACTCATCCAGTTGAGGGAGATGAAGGTAGTCATCCCTGCCCCATTCCCCAAACCCAAGCAAGCAACATTTCCTTCTACCTTTCATGCTTTCCTTCCTAACTCCAGACCCTTATCCCTAGATCCGAATCGTATCTCATTGGCACCCACAATATGTCTTTCTTCTAGCTTATAGAAGATTTTCTTTGACAACTGCAATTGATGAGTGATGTACATCTCTTAAAGATCAGAAAGCCACATCTCACTTGACTCGACATGAATGTTTTGACATTCTATAGGTCTTTCTAAGGCACATTCCCACCCACCTAAAGGAAGACCAACCATGGGACCAGATGAATTAGAGTAGTGATGAATCCCATATTCATCTACATTATTCTTTAATATTATCTCTTTTGCTTAACAAATCCAATAAAAATTCATAACAAATAAAATTAATTAATTATTATTGTGTTGTAAATAATTACCTCTAATTATTATATATCAATATACATATTATTGTCATCAACCTGCAGTTCATCATCTGAAGCGATGTAACTCTTCAAACTCACCAAATTCCAGCCATTTTCTTGTCAACCTCCAACAACCTCCCTTCTAACTTCCATCGCCATT
The DNA here is from genome assembly GCA_037367405.1 of Ottelia alismoides. Taxonomy (NCBI): domain Eukaryota; kingdom Viridiplantae; phylum Streptophyta; class Magnoliopsida; order Alismatales; family Hydrocharitaceae; genus Ottelia; species Ottelia alismoides. The sequence continues at coordinate 261,491 of JAZKJV010009294.1, read as the reverse complement.
CTCCTCCCTAAACATCAAACACCTTCGCCCAACCTCCAAAACTCCTCGTCTCCCTCACATGCTCCTTTAGCCAAACCGCCCTCAACCACCTAGAACTACTAAACCTCCTCCATCAAAACTCTCCTCCCCTGCTATTGCAACTGTTATCCTGCCACTTTGTGAGCTACCTTCCAGCCTCTTCCTTGATTATGTGATAGAGAGATCAATCTTAGATGAGCCATGATAGAGTAGGAGCTCTGGCGAGATTCTTGGTGTTCAACCAAGATGCAACCGATTCCACTGCCGCGTGAGCTTCTTTGAGTAGCCTTCAAAGTTAAGCAATGACCAGAGTCATTTAAAGATCCAAATCTCAGCATGTTCTCTTCGACCTTCGTGAATCTCAGTTCATTATCTCCATCTTCAGGTAAGATTCCATCTATGCGCCTTCATGTCTTCTCAGTTTTATTTTAATGCAAAGCTGTGATCAATCTTCGATATAAGCAATTGGACCTCTTCGTATCAACTTCATCATCCATGCGTATGCCTCAGAGAATCCACTTCAGTTCTCCATAAGCCAATCCACTTCGATTCTTCTCCTTAGTTTAACAACCTGGAGATCTATTAAGGCTCAAATCCAATCACCTTCCATCAAGCCTCCATCTCACTCCCTTTGTATCCTAGAAGATTTGTAGCTGGTTTGGCTCTTTTTCTAACCATTGTAGGTCTTTAATGATCGGAAAAATCATCGAGCACCGATCTCTCCCTTTATCACTGACGACACTCCACTGGGTCGCCTTTTTGTCCTTCGTCAGAGCATCCCTTGGGCACCAGCATGCTCGCTAAGCCTTTGTGAAGGTTTCACGATCTTCAGAGTTCGCAGAGGAGCATAGAGGAGGAGCACGAGCCCCGCCGAAGCTCTCCCCGAGCATTGCATTCCAATGAGGAGAGGGAAGAATTTGGAGATACAGCTATCGTTAGATCTTATCCTATTTATCAAATTCGACAGTGGATATTATCCATGATCCAAGAATCGAAGCATTGGTTCAACCCAAGGGTCAGAGCAATTGCGCCTACCACGACACGCCTTGCATCTGACGTGTGGACCAAATTGCAACACTGAGCCTTCCTCCAGTCGCGTGTAGCATGCACGTGATCCTCGCGAATTTGCAGTCAAGCACAGAAAAGATAAAAAATGCAGATAAGTTCCGCCATTTGAAAAAAATTACATTAATACCTGAGTGGGTTTCTATATTTACATTTTAGTCAAATTTAGACATTATTGTAATAAAATAATTCATGTTTTCTTGCATTTATCCATTGTATTGTTTTATTAATAACTTACGAACCATTTATCTATTTTTAATGAAATTAGTGTCCTTAGAAAGCTCGTTTTATGCTCAATAATTTGGCATATATTTCATGCACTAAATCATAAAGTACTAAACTGTTCTATTCAACCTTTTTTTCATTAGAAGTTAATTTGGAATTAGGTTAAAGTTGCTCAGCTTGGCATTTATTTCTCATGAATTAATTAATTGAACTCATAAGTAGTTATTCTATCTACTCAAGAGCATATTTGTGTATTTAATGCCCTTGTGAATTTATTGCATCATTGTTTGTTTTATAAAATAATTACATTAAAAATATTTTAAACGAAAATGCATATTGTGTGCTATTTGCATTTTTCTTGACCCAAAACTTACAAATCGCTTAAATAAATAGTTAGCTTCTAAATTTTACTAGATAGTTGTTTGTATCCCTGTGTTCAATCCTGGACTTGCCCATGCATAAATTAAAGTCGAGAACTCCTCACTGAGATCTTCTCTCGATTCTGTTGATTATCGATAGGCCCATGCTACAGTGAGAGCATATTTAGCTGATTGATGATTCTTCATACGGTGTCGTTGTCGGGGATCTAGCCAGGGTCACCTACGTGAAAAGCGAGAATACTTGTTAGCCATGTGAGCCCGAGGCGAACCATTCTTACAATAATTGTTATTGTAATATTTGATTTGCAAATAAAAGTTATTGATTGTTTCATTCCCTTTCCGAAATTAAGAATGAATGCACTATAAGATCCCTCTGTACAATTAGGGTTATGTACCATGGCCATCTTAATAATCATACAACTATTGTTTCATAGAGGCTGGTGCTTGGATGAATATCTCAGGAGTTAGATTAAGGACTCATCAAGCACTGTCAAATGATTGTTAAGAGATGATCTCTAGCCTGAGTAGGAGATGACAATCCTTTCTCATTAGGCTGATATCTGATTGACCCCATGATGCAGGTCCTCTGCATGGGAATAGTGATTCAGAGGTATCAGATTAGTTAGGTCAAAGGGTTGACTTAATTAGATGGAGATAACCTAAGTTCTATGTTGAATATTGTCGCAATATAGGCACACATCCTCCGACCATAGACAAGTGTGTTACTATATGTCTGAGTATGTACATTTGGCAGACCAATAGGTTGTTGACCTAACCAAGGTCTATGCACCGATGAGCTGGTGTGCATGTAAGGGCATATGAGTAATACGATCTCTTAAAAGGATCATACATGTTCACTTGTGAACCGGAAGGCATGAGCTCACACATGAGGTATTGGGACCGATCAAATTCCATGCATGGTCGTCGTCCTTTGGAAGCATGACAAGAATTCGAAGGTATGATATATGCTTTGGGAAAGCATATGATCGATACCGATTCCAAATGACCAAGATTGAGAAACTTGATGATTAAACCCTAAATATGACAGTGTAAAATTGATCTATATCTATGGGTTTATCGTAGGTCTTCTAGTATGTAGGATGTACATGTATTAGGAATACCTTAGGGTGATGTGATCATTAACGATTGTATAACCATGACTCTTCCATTCCAAGATGAAACTGGTTTGGATTTTAGTGACGCCTCTCAGTAGAGAGGTAATCTAATCTTGGTCCAAGTATTAGACATTGATCTGAATAATATTCAGATGCAATGAGAAGATTAGATTTGTGGTATTGATTTAATAAAGCATCTATGAGAGGTATGTGAGATGTGGATTTGAGATGTGATCTCAACATCCAAGTCACTATATGTGGAACAATACAATTGCCTCATACTTATCTCCAAGTATCTGCAAAGAAAGCGCATTATTCTTGAAAGGGTTCAAGAATAATTCCATAGTTAAATTATATCTAAGCATTGAGAAATGGATAATTAAATGTTATTTAGTTATCTTAAATGATGTGAATTTGATTCATATTATTGGGATGCATGTGAATAATTATCCAATAAAATTAAATATGATTTAATTATTATGGATAAGAATAATGTAGACAACAATATCTAATTATTGATAATATATTAGAAATGTGATTTATAATGTATTAGAGAGAGCTTATTATGATTTATATTTGTTGATTAATTATTGATGTGCATTGAATTCACATTGCGTAATTAATTGAAAATGTAAATCACATTTTATTTTGGATTGTGAATGTGATTCACAAATTTCCAATGGCAAGATTACAATATTCTCAAAATAATTATGAATTATTTTTGTAGAATAATTTACAATGAGTGTTGTTGTAAACTCATGGAGATTTCCAAGCAATAATGCAATCTCACAAAATTGGATGAGATTGCATGGAAATCCACCCTTCCATACTAGAAGGGTGGATGGCCACACAAAAATCCAATATGGAAATTGGTGGTCGTCCACTCCAATATGGAGAATGAGATTTCCATCCAAAATCTCCATGAAATCTTGATTTAATTTAGGATTAAATTATTTTTGAAAATTTTTAATATAAATTGAATTAATTTTTATTGTTTTTTACCAACAACATCTTGTCCATTGAAAGAAGCGCAAATCAATCTCATCCATTGATTTTGTGTAGTCCAAGGATTGTGATCCATAGACTCCTAAAACCCTATATAAGGGGAGGCAACCTTGCCCTTCCAAGAGGTTAGGAACTTCACAACAATAAGCTCTCTCCTCTCTCCTTTCATTCACGCCCTTTCTTCCTCTCTCTCCATTGGTGGTCGTCCACCTAACACTAGAGAGAAGAAGAACTCATCATCGCTCCACTGTGGTGCCGCCGCTTCGACGACTCTTGGTTCTCCATCTTATTTGGTGTGCCTTGCTCACGAAGAAGACATTTGATCTCGTGCGACGAGATCAGGAGTTCCCATGCTTGGATCAACATCTTGGATTGCGAGGATCATACGGCTCATCCCCCCCACCCCCACCCCCGAAGATCGGACTTGAGACAGGAGGTTCTTTTCATAGAGACTTTATCACAACCACACAAAAAAGGTATTCTTTTATCAATGATGTGGTTTAGATGAAATGATCCAAGAATCGTTCTTGTATCATGTGGTTTCATCACAGGAAAATTTTTTAAATTCCTCTGCATAGAACAACTAGTACGATGAGTTGTTCTCGATCGTATATGATATGATCCCCACGCTTCTGTGATACACTTAAGGATTAATCCATATCTTTGAATTAGTATCAGAGCCTTAGGTCGGAGATTTTGGATACGATCCATTAACCTAGAAAGACTTGGGTTCGTTAGGGTTGCAAAAGTTGTGTCGCATTTCATTTTCGCATCTCTATTTAGTGAATAATTTCAGCCCTGTTTAAAATATTTAAATACGAAATAATCACTTGAATTGTGTTTCCCATTAAATAAGGAAAACGTAGGATCTGAGTTTGACTAATTTGGATTTCGTTTGCTCTAGATATGATCATTTGAATGAATATGTATCCACTGTTTCAGGGACTGCGAATCTTAACATAATTAAAGGGTTAATTACTGTTCTGAAATATCTTGAAATGAGTGATAGTCACTTAAGTTATGTTTTAAATCAAATTAACAAACTTTGAAAACTTATTTTGCGTAATTTAGATTTAAATTGATTGAGATATGCTAATTTTAGTAAGTAGGGGTCACTTCTGAAATTACAAGTCTAATCAAGAACCATGTGATTGTCAATTAGTAAAATTAATTCTTAATTTCCTGAAATAATTATGAAAAATATTTTAGAAATATTTAGTGATAATTATTTCCTTAATTGACATGGCATCAACTAACAATTGATCAGATTTGATCTAAATCACAATTGGTTACACAATCAACAAACAAACTTGTTTGAATAGGATTGAGAATTTGTTTAGCAAATTTCCTTATAATCAAAATGATTTTTATTATTACAATATGGTATAACTTCAGTTGAAAAATCGAGGGACATCTCAAGTACACAATGATCAATTTGGCATTATCCTTTCCTGAGGTGGATATGGTGTCTAGTCGGGGAGCGTTTGGGTAACAGGTTGCACCGTGTGCAGTCTCTCCCACTCCCGTCAGTACTGGCCATGACAACGGGTAAGGACTCGATAATGCTGGATAAATCAAGGTTTATTTTTCTAATTATTAAAATGTTTCAGGAAACTAGGAATCTGGAAGAAGGGGAGATAGTCATCCAGATGGGATCTGATGCAAGTGTTGCAGCAGTCGCCATTGGAACCTACCGACTATCATTATCTAATGGAAGAGTCCTTTTACTTAAAGAATGTCTTTATATATCCGAAGTCAGAAGGAGTTTGATATTTGTATCTAAACTTGTTATAAGTGGATATTAATTTCTTTTCTGTAATAAATTAGTCATAAATCATAATGATAAATATATTGGGAATGGTATTTTGACTTCTGGTAGACTCTATGAATTGTGCATTAATGAACGTGTCATGAATGTTGCTACCACTAATAATAAAAATCATAAAAGATCCAGGGAAGATGGAAATCATTCAAATATGATTTGTCATCAAAGACTTGGTTATTTATATGTTGATAGGATCAATAGATTGATAAAAGATGAACCTCTAGATTTTCTACATGTTCAATCTTTGTCTACCTGCGAACATTGTATTCGAGATAAAATGACTAGGACGCCTTTCCGTAACAAGGTTACGAGATGGAAGGTATTCTTGACATTGTACATACCAATGTATGTGGTTCCTTCAGTACCGCGACTCGAAATGGATATCGATATTATTTGATATTTGTTAATGACCATTCGTGATACCAGTTTATCTTCCCGCTACGTCATAAATATGAAACCTTTGAATAGTTCAAAGAGTTCAAGGCTTTGGTTGAGAACCGAACTGATAGGAAGACTAAACGAATTCGATCTGACCGAGGTAGCGAGTACCTCTCAGATGAATTCAAGAAATATCTTACGGAGAATGGAATTGTCTCCAATCTCACTCCTCCTGGAACCATCCAACTTAATGGTGTTTCTGAAAGACGCTACAAGACTATCATGGATATGCTCCGATCAATGATGAGCAAAGCACATTTACCTCTTAGTTTCTGGGGATATGTAGTAGAGACTACAGTATATATCCTGAATAAGATTCTTAGCAAATCTGTACTTAAGACTCCTCACGAGCTCTGGTATGGAACCAAACCCATTGTAAAACACTTGAGGGTTTGGGGTTGATTGGTCCATGTGAAGGATGTGGACGCAAGTAAGCTGGAATCTTGCTCTTACGAGTGTTACTTCATTGGGTATGTTAAAGATATTATTGGATACCAGTTTATGACCCTAAAACCCAAAAGATTTCATTTCTAGAGATGTGAAATTTATGGAGGATGATTTCCTTAAAGGTCAAGACAAAAATGACGTAGAAGAATTCATTGAATCTCTTGAGGATTATGAGCTTCCTGAACCAGAAACTGAAGAGATAAATAAAGATGAAACACCCGTACTTCTTTGAAGGAGTTCGAGGGTGGTTGCACCACCTGAAAGGTATGGATTCCATGTGTCATGTCGCGGACCTCGAAACATGGGGAAAATTGCGGAAGCATCCCAAATCAATGAAATCTTTTTTTTTTCGAGTTCAGGAACGAGACCATAACTCAATCATCCATAAATAATATTCAGAGTGCCAACATGATGGAAGAATAAAGGAACATAACCAATAAATAAAGACTTATCAAGTCTGAACTACATAATAAAAATTCAATAAGTCTATCCGTACAATGACTCAAGAGGATAGAAAATATCAAAGACTCTTCAATCCAGCCAACGGCGAACCTCGTGCTTCCTTCTAAGCTGCAAGGTTGTAATTCAATATTAGTCAAACGAATTTGACTAAGTATGCACCAATAATTTATGAGGCATACCAATCATAACTATATACAATGAAAAAAAAGAAATTACGATGACAATTCCATATAATAAGGACTATAAATCAATAAACAATGAACTATAAAAGACTTTTTCATGTATGCCCCTCATTATGGGATAACAATGACAATTCAATCAATTTCCTTGAATATCACAAATTTTGTGACCATAATATCAAAATCCATATCAAATATATATATCAATCCCATCTGCCGACACCGGGCAGCCCGAGCTTGGATAGAAGCCACCCCGTTCCCTTAAAACAAAAATTTTAAAACTAAAACAAATATCAACACGAGGCCTCCTATCCAAACCCCAATGCAATGGACATCAGTACTGAGTCAACTGCCGTAGCGGTAAATTGTTTGGAAGTAGTGTAGGATTACCCGCCTACAACGGTCAATTGGCGGAATTAACCATCCGCGCGGCACCCGGCCAGGTCAAAGCCTCTAATGGGCAAACAATGAACAATGTCTACTTCCTCACAATGATGGTGTCAAAAACAATAATTAATTTTCCAATAAAATATTTGAATAAAAAAAATACATTTTAACCTATATATCAAAAGGCAATAATGTATCTATCTCTTTACATTTAACAATTAATCCATGAATAAGCATTATGGCTAAATATCAACTTGGCACCTAATTATATAAAGTTGTAACACATAGATATAATCAAAGAAGTTTAACGAGATATCATAAAAGCTCCATTGCAACAACTAATAAAATCAAATATGGGGTATAAATGACAATGATATGAAACATAGATTAATGTACATACCTCAATAAGAAATCAATACGGATACTTTCCTAGAGTTTCCAATCCAAGATGATCAGTTAACACCTAAACAAAAGAGATGCATTTTAATGTCATGAGAAAGCCATAACACATCATATCCCATGATATGAAAACCCAACCGTTAAGGATTTTTTTTACGACAATTACTTATTTATTTATACTATTTTTTTTATATGTTCAGACTGTTCGAAAGTTGTGTACCTTATATTTCATTCTCCTAATATTATACTATTAATTGGGTTAGATTGACATATATTCATTTGGTTTGTCAAGTATTTCGATTCCATCATCATGCGTCCCATAAAAATAATCTATGCCTCTATTAACGGAACAGAAACACCCGAATTATGTATATATATATATATAAACAACGGTAGGGGTTGAAATGTTTTATATGTTATCAAGATTTTAATCCTTCGCATCACAACCGAATAATTAACGGATACTTCGAATTTAGTAATCCATAGACGGAAAATACTAACCCATATTATTATTATTATTAACTATCTGATTTCTGCATGACGAAAAAAGAACCAAAATTTTTCTATGATCTTCATTATACAAGGGGACCTCGACTCTAAAGAAATCATTGTTCTTAATGATGAAATGCCGGAAACGATGACGACTTTATAAACGACAATGACTTAAGATGGATAAGATTAAGAGTTTACCTTGTCGTTTAAGCGTCAAATCTCGATGTCGGACTTTAAATCGTCACCCGACTCGCGACAACACCCAATGATGCAATAAACGATTTTGATCACGGCAAACCAGGGGCTTGATCACGGCAACGATCGAATGGCTCCAAGAAGGGAGAACTCTCTCTCTGTGTGTACCGTGAGAGGTTCTTGCCGATGGAAAGGTTTGTTGTTCTGTCTTTTTTTTAAACCCTCGATGGTTTTATATTGCAGGAGAACAAAAGGATCACGAGACTTTCTACCTCACGCACGTCCCTTATGCGAGAGATATCCGGACTCTCTCCCTTCAAGCCGTTACAACCGACCCCTATATTTACTAACTTATCTTGTTTTGCATCGTTTTGAATATGTGTTTAATAATAAAAAAAGACTCAACTTTTGTTTCCAATTGAACGGCAAGGTTGTTATTTGTCATCACTTTTTTTTAATCTTTTCTTTGGACGGCCATTCCATCTCCATTATTTGTTTATTACTTTTTTTATTAGCTTAATATGTATAAAGTATACCCCTTAGTAATCGTTCTATTTATTTCCGACATTTTTTTTGCATAACACCCCCTAAAAAATCCTAGACGTTACAACTCTACCCCCTTAAAAGAAATTTCGTCCTCGAAATTTAAAAAAAACATACCTAAAAGCTCAGGATATTTCTCTCGAACTTCATCTTCGAGTTCCCAAGTGACTTCTCTATCCGAGTGATTATACCAGGCAACCTTTACCATCTTAATAGTCTTCCTTCGCAATTGGTGTTCTTGACGATCAACGATGTGTGATGGGCGTTCTTCATACGATAAGTTTTTATTAACCTCGACAGACTCATAATGAATATGATGAGATGGATCATGAATATATTTCCGCAACATGGAGACATGGAAGACATTATGAATGTGTGAATAGTGAGGCGGTAATGCAATGCGATAGGCTACCTCACCTACTCTATCCAACACCTCAAAAGGACCAGTGTATCTTGGACTAAGTTTTCCTTTTCGTCCAAATCTCAATATACCACGGGTCGGAGAAATCTTGAGAAAGACATGATCACCAACTGCAAATTCTAGTTCTCTGCGACGGTTATCAGCATAGCTCTTTTGTCTACTTTGAGCAATTAAGAGCCTTTTCTTAATCAAGTCGATCTTATCAGCACACTTTTGCACAAGTTCCGATCCGAGCAATCTTCTTTCCCCTACTTCGCTCCAACAAAGCGGAGATCTGCATGGTCTCCCATAGAGAGCCTCATACGGAGCCATTCCAATGCTAGCCTGATAACTGTTGTTATAGGCAAATTCAATGAGTGGAAGGTTCTCATCCCAACTTCGAGCATAATCCAAAGAACATGCTCTAAGCATATCCTCAAGAACCTGAATAGTTCTTTCCGATTGACCATCTGTCTGAGGATGGAATGCAATACTAAACTTCAGCTTTGTACCGAAAGCCTCCTGAAGTTTTTTTTCCAAAATCTCCCGGTAAATCTTGGATCTCGATCAGAGACAATAGAGACTGGTATATCATGAAGCTTCACAATATTATTCATGTATAAATTTGCTAAGCTCGCAACGGGCTCCTTTTTCTTCATTGGCAAGAAATGGGCAGACTTCGTCAATCTGTCCACGATCACCCATAGCATCATAATTGGTTGTATCGGTCTTCAGAAGAACCATCACAAAGTCCATGGTGATATGTTCCCATTTCCATTCTGGAACCTCCAGCTGCTCCAAAAGTCCAGCTGGTCTTTGATGCTCAGCCTTAATTTGCTAACACACCAAACAACGAGAAATGAATTCTGCAATTTCCTTCTTCATATTTTTCCACCAAAAATTTCGCTGGAGATCTTTATACATCTTTGTACTTCCTGGATGCACAGTGAATTTAGAGCGATGAGCTTCATCCAGAATCTCTTGCTTCAACTCGCCTGTGAAGGAACCCATAAGCGATTCCTAAATCTGATGCCGCCATCTGGAGCAATGAAAAATTCTGAGTTCTCTCCTTGACTCTTTTCAGCTAAAACATGGTACTCGGGATCTTCCTTTTGAGCTCTCAATATTTTCTCTACTATCACCGACTGTACCTGGATGCTAGATAAGATAATCTTGTCTCCTTTCTTGAAAGGATTCCAAAAAACAAAGTCATCAATCAACTTCCACTTTTTGATCATCAAGCTAGCCGACAAAGAAGAGCCCTTTCGGCTCAAAGCATCAGCCACAACATTCGCTTTACCTGGATGGTAAGCAATAGAGAAATCATAGTCTTTAAGGAATTCCATCCATCTCCTTTGCCGCATATTCAAATCTTTTTGAGAAAAGATGTACTTGAGGCTTTTATGATCAGAGAATACCTCAAATTTCTCACCATAAAGATAGTGACGCCAGATCTTCAATGCAAACACCACAGCGGCAAGTTCTAGATCATGCGTAGGATAGTTCCTTTCATGAATCTTTAGCTGCTTCGAAGCATAAGCTACAACTTTTTCATTCTGCATCAACACACAACCCACGCCATTCCGGGATGCATCAATGTAGATGACAAAACCTCCACAATCGGAAGGTAAAGTCAAGACAGGAGCAGTGGTTAACCTCCTCTTCAATTCTTGGAAGCTACGCTCACATGCAGAAGACCATTCAAACTTAGTTCCCTTTCTAGTCAATTCGGTAAGAGGAAGTGAAATCTTTGAGAAATCACGAATGAATCTACGATAGTATCCTGCTAAACCAAGAAAGCTTCTAATTTCTGTCACACTCTATGGCTGCTTCCATTCAGCGACTGCCTCAACCTTGGCTGGATCTACAGAAATCCCATCCTTGGAAATAATGTGCCCAAGGAATATGACTTTTTCCAACCAGAATTCACATTTGGAGAATTTAGCATAAAGTAGATTTTGCCTCAGAGTCTCCAATACGACTCTCAAATGCTCCTCATGTTGCTCAACACTTTGGGAATAAACAAGAATATCATCAACAAAGACAATGACGAAGTGATCTAAGAATGGTCGAAAGACCCGATTCATAAGATCCATAAAAGCGGCAGGAGCATTAGTCAATCCAAACGGCATCACACAAAATTCGTAATACCCATAGCGTGTTCGTAAAGCGGTCTTCGAGATATCTTCCTCTCGAATCCTCAATTGATGATAGCCGGATAGCAAATCAATCTTCGAGAAGACCTTTGCTGATTGGAGCTGATCAAATAAATCATCTATCCGTGGTAACGGATATTTATTCTTCACAGTCACTTGATTCAACATTCGATAATCAATGCATAAGCGAAGTGATCCATCTTTCTTTCTAACAAATAAAACAGGTGCACCCCATGGTGACACACTGGGCCTGATAAATCCCAAGTCAAGCAACTCTTCAAGTTGCTTCTTTAATTCAGCCAGTTCAGCAGGAGCCATGCGATATGGTGCTTTAGATATTGGTAAAGTTTCAAGAACCAACTCAATAGTGAAATCAATCTCCCGCTGAGGTGGGGGTCCAGGCAATTCTTCTGGAAAAACATCAGGAAACTCTCGAACAACGTCGAGGTCAGGTAAGGATACGGTTGATGGCTCAACCCTAATAATACTGGCAAGATAGGCTTCTCGCCCTTTCATGATCATGCGATGTGCCTTCATGGCAGAAATAATGCAACGCTCAGAGACGGCACCATGTCCTTTAATAACGATACCAGGGAACTGATGGCTTGCGACGATTACCCTTTTCTTGCAGCAATCAATAATGCAATGATATCGGGAAAGCCAATCCATCCCAAGGATAATATCAAAATCCGTCATCTTCATGACGATGAGGTCACTAGGTAGCTCATGGCCCTCAAATGTCAATGGAGCATCTTGAATATACTCCAATGCCTTGATTTTTCCACCCGTAGGTGTGGTGACTATTAGGTCAATATCTAAAAAATTTGGTTTTGCATCCATACTTTTTACTAGGGCCTCGGAGATAAAGCTATGTGTAGCACCAGTATCAAAAAGAATCTTTGCATGCAAGTTATCAATAAGAAGGGTACCTTCGATGACCTTGTCTTCCTTAGCAGCATCATTCCCAGTGGTAAGAGCATAAACTCGAGCAGGAATCTTTGGCCTTTGATCTTGTCCTTGAGTTGCGGGCTGCTTCCTAGGCTTCGGACAATCACAAACAAAGTGTCCTTTCTCTCCACAGTTCAGATACTAGCCATTCTTGAGATAGCATTCTCTAGGATGGAAACGATGACAGAAAGAGCATTCAGGAATTCTGCTGTTTTGCCCCGGCTTGGAGGCTTGCTTCTGCTTCTGAGAATTTTTGAAATTTTTGTTCCTCCCAAAACGATCCTTCCGATCGTTGCGCGGCTTCTCCTTTCTTCGCAAGAAATCTTGCTCCATAGTTGTGGCGCTGGCTAGAGCATCCTCCATAGTCTTCGGCATACTGGAAAGAACCTTCGATCTTAAAGCAGGGTGAAGTCCCTCAATGAACTTCTGGGTCATACGGTACTCATCAGGACATAAGTGTGGAGCATACTTCAGTAAGCGATGAAACTTGTTGTTATATTCAGCAACATTCAGATCTCCCTGCTTCAGATTAATAAACTCTTGCTCCTTGATCAACTGCAAGTGCATCGGAATATAGTGCTCACGGAAGAGTTTAACAAACTCATCCCACAGAATAATCTCTCCTTTTTCAAACTTCCGCAACTGGCAACTGGTCCACCAGTCCTTAGCAGGACCTTTCAGTTGATGAGTAGCAAAGGAGACCTTGCTATGATCCGGACATCTGATTGCATCAAACAATTTTTCTATCTCCTCCAGCCATCGGTCTACTACCTCAGCATCCACTATACCATCAAAGTTAGGTGAGTTCACCTTTAAGAATCTCTCAAAGGTGACCTCATCCCGGTGCTCCTCACGAAGATGTCTTTCTTTTTCAAGACGCCTCTCACGACGTCTCTGATCCCTGCCCCTGCTCTGGTGTTGATCAGCTTGATCACGAATCAGCTGGGAGAGCTCCTCGACCGTCTTCATTAATTTGGCATTATGGGCTGCTAAATCCATGGAGCGACGACTCCGCTTACGGTTCGAGACGGTCAACATCTACGAATAGCGACGATCAATTAGACAGCTATCCCAAAAATAATCTATAAATATTATGAGTCATCCTAAAATTGGTTCATATTCCTCTAATATTCCATTTGGCTCTGATACTACGTTGTCACGTCCCGGACCTCGAAACATGAGGAAAATTGCGGAAGCATCCCAAATCAATGAAATCTTTTTTTTCCGAGTCCAGGAACGAGACCATAACTCAACCATCCATAAATAATATTCAGAGTGCCAACATGATGGAAGAATAAAGGAACATAACCAATAAATAAAGACTTATCAAGTCTGAACTACATAATAAAAATTCAATAAGTCTATCCGTACAATGACTCAAGAGGATAGAAAATATCAAAGACTCTTCAATCCAGCCAACGGCGAACCTCGTGCTTCCTTCTAAGCTGCAAGGTTGTAATTCAATATTAGTCAAACGAATTTGACTAAGTATGCACCAATAATTTATGAGGCATACCAATCATAACTATATACAATGAAAAAAAAGAAATTACGATGACAATTCCATATAATAAGGACTATAAATCAATAAACAATGAACTATAAAAGACTTTTTCATGTATGCCCCTCATTATGGGATAACAATGACAATTCAATCAATTTCCTTGAATATCATAAATTTTGTGACCATAATATCAAAATCCATATCAAATATATATATCAATCCCATCTGCCGACACCGGGCAGCCCGAGCTTGGATAGAAGCCACCCCGTTCCCTTAAAACAAAAATTTTAAAACTAAAACAAATATCAACACGAGGCCTCCTATGCAAACCCCAATGCAATGGACATCAGTACTGAGTCAACCGCCGTAGCGGTAAATTGTTTGGAAGTAGTGTAGGACTACCCGCCTACAACGGTCAATTGGCGGAATTAACCATCCGCGCGGCACCCGGCCAAGTCAAAGCCTCTAATGGGCAAACAATGAACAATGTCTACTTCCTCACAATGATGGTGTCAAAAACAATAATTAATTTTCCAATAAAATATTTGAATAAAAAAAATACATTTTAACCTATATATCAAAAGGCAATAATGTATCTATCTCTTTACATTTAACAATTAATCCATGAATAAGCATTATGGCTAAATATCAACTTGGCACCTAATTATATAAAGTTGTAACACATAGATATAATCAAAGAAGTTTAACGAGATATCATAAAAGCTCCATTTCAACAACTAATAAAATCAAATATGGGGTATAAATGACAATGATATGAAACATAGATTAATGTACATACCTCAATAAGAAATCAATACGGATACTTTCCTAGAGTTTCCAATCCAAGATGATCAGTTAACACCTAAACAAAAGAGATGCATTTTAATGTCATGAGAAAGCCATAACACATCATATCCCATGATATGAAAACCCAACCGTTAAGGATTTTTTTTACGACAATTACTTATTTATTTATACTATTTTTTTTATATGTTCAGACTGTTCGAAAGTTGTGTACCTTATATTTCATTCTCCTAATATTATACTATTAATTGGGTTAGATTGACATATATTCATTTGGTTTGTCAAGTATTTCGATTCCATCATCATGCGTCCCATAAAAATAATCTATGCCTCTATTAACGGAACAGAAACACCCGAATTATATATATATATATATATATATATAAACAACGGTAGGGGTTGAAATGTTTTATATGTTATCAAGATTTTAATCCTTCGCATCACAACCGAATAATTAACGGATACTTCGAATTTAGTAATCCATAGACGGAAAATACTAACCCATATTATTATTATTATTAACTATCTGATTTCTGCATGACGAAAAAAGAACCAAAATTTTTCTATGATCTTCATTATACAAGGGGACCTCGACTCTAAAGAAATCATTGTTCTTAATGATGAAATGCCGGAAACGATGACGACTTTATAAACGACAATGACTTAAGATGGATAAGATTAAGAGTTTACCTTGTCGTTTAAGCGTCAAATCTCGATGTCGGACTTTAAATCGTCACCCGACTCGCGACAACACCCAATGATGCAATAAACGATTTTGATCACGGCAAACCAGGGGCTTGATCACGGCAACGATCGAATGGCTCCAAGAAGGGAGAACTCTCTCTCTCTGTGTACCGTGAGAGGTTCTTGCCGATGGAAAGGTTTGTTGTTCTGTCTTTTTTTAAACCCTCGATGGTTTTATATTGCAGGAGAACAAAAGGATCACGAGACTTTCTACCTCACGCACGTCCCTTATGCGAGAGATATCCGGACTCTCTCCCTTCAAGCCGTTACAACCGACCCCTATATTTACTAACTTATCTTGTTTTGCATCGTTTTGAATATGTGTTTAATAATAAAAAAAGACTCAACTTTTGTTTCCAATTGAACGGCAAGGTTGTTATTTGTCATCACTTTTTTTTAATCTTTTCTTTGGACGGCCATTCCATCTCCATTATTTGTTTATTACTTTTTTTATTAGCTTAATATGTATAAAGTATACCCCTTAGTAATCGTTCTATTTATTTCCGACATTTTTTTTGCATAACACCCCCTAAAAAATCCTAGACGTTACACCATGTGTCAGGTGAAACTGACAATGATCCTACTTCATTTGATGAAGCACTCGTGGTTCATGACATGGATAGATGGATGCTAGCAATGAAGTCAGAGATTGACTCCATGCATAAGAATGGTGTATGGACCCTATAGGATCCACCTAAAGGGGTAAAATCCATTGGGTTCAAATGGATCTTCAAGAGAAAGAGGGACCTGATGGGAAAGTAGAGACTTTTAAAGCACGACTCGTGGCCAAAGGCTACACATAGAGAGAAGGCATCGACTACGACGAGATGTTCTCCCCTGTGGCTATGCTTAAGTTCATTAGGACACTGCTGGCTATAGCTGCATCTCTTGAATACGACATCTGGAAGATGGACATCAAGACGTCCTTCCTCAATGGATACCTCGAGGAGGATATCTATATGGAGCAACCCCAGGGCTTCATAGTTGAGGATGCCAAAGTATGCAAGTTGAAGAAATCCATCTATGGGCTCAAACAAGCTTCTCGTAGCTGGAATATCAGATTTGACGAAACCATAAAGAGTTATGATTTTGTGCAGAATCCTGATGAACCTTGTGTGTGCAAGAAGCTTAGTGAGAGCATCGTTGTATTCAACATGCTTTACGTAGATGACATCCTTATCATTAGGAATGATACACGATGATAACTAGTGTGAAAATTTGGCTATCCCATACCTTCGAGATGAAAGATCTTGGAGAAACCTCTTACATCTTAGGCCTGAAGCTGTTAAGAAACCGAGAAAAGAGGATTTTGGGATTATCATAACATGTGTACATTAAGAAAATTCTTGAAAGTTTCCATATGGATAGTTCTAAGAAAGGATTCCTCCCCTTAAGACATGGTATCCACCTATCTAAAGGGATGGCTCCTCAAAGTGTTGAGGAAAAGAAGGCCATGGCTGGATGTGCCTATGCATCAGCCGTAGGAAGCTTAATGTATACCATGATGTGTACTAGGCCAGATATCTACCATGCAGTGGGAGTGATAAGTCGATACCAATCCTGCTATGGAAAGCAACACTGGAATGCGGTAAAGAATATTTTCAAATATCTAAGATGGGACACAATATTACATCTTGGTCTATGGAGATGGTGATCTCCAAATCTTGGGATATATAGATTCAGACTTCCAGTCGGATATTGATGATTGAAAGTCGACATCAGGGTTTGTGTTCTTATTGAATGCTGGTGATGTGAGCTGGAGAAGCAAGAAGCAGGACACTACAACACATTTAACAATGGAAGCCGAATATATTGCCGCATCAGATGCTGCAAAGGAGGCGGTGTGGTTGTGCATGTTCATTTTAGAACTTGACATAGTTTCCTCCGGTACTCCAATCCCGTTACTCTACGATAACATGGGATCCATTGCTCATACGAAGGAACCCAGATGGTATCAAAAGAGCAAGTACGTAGAAAGGAAATACCACATCATTCGGGAGATTCAAAAGCGTGGTGATATCGTTATCACAAAGGTGGCCTCTACCGACAACGTTGTCGATCCTCTTATCAAACCTCTGATACAGAAGGTTTTGGACCATCATGTAATAATTATGGGTTTAAGGATTGTTCTTGAAGGGTTATGAGAGCTAGTGGGAGATTGTTAACCATGTGAGCCCGAGGCGAACCATTCTTACAATAAATGTTATTGTAGTATATGATTTATCAATAAAAGTAATTGATTGTTTCACTCTCTTTCTAAAATTAAATGAATGAATGCACTATAAGGTCCCTCTGTACAATTAGGGCTATGTAACATGGCCGTCTTAATAATCATACAGCTATTGATTCATTAATTGAATCATAAAGGCTCGTGCTTGAATGAATATCTCAGGAGTTAGTTTGAGGACTCATCAAGCACCGTCAAATGATTGTTAAGAGATGATCTCTATCCTGAGTAGAAGATGGCAATCATTTCTCATTAGGCTGATATCTGATCGACCTCTTGATGCAAGTCCTCTTCATGGTAATAGTGATTCAGAGGTATCGGATTAGTTAGGTCAAAGGGTTGACTTAATGAGATTGAGATAACATGTCCTATGTTGAATACTGTCGCAATATAGGCACACATCCTCTGACCAGAGACAGATGTGTTACTATATGTTTGAGTGTGCACATTTGGCAGACCAATAGGTTGATGACCTAACTAATATCTATACGCCGACGAGCTGGTGTGCATGTAAGGGCATATAAGTAATAAGATCCCTCAAAGGGATCATACAGGTTCACTTGTGAACCGGAAGGCATTAGCTCACTCATGAGGTATTGGGACCGATCAAATTCCATGCACGGTCGTCGTACTTTGGACGCATGATAAGAATTCGAAGGTATGATATATTCTTTTGGGAAAGCATATGATCTATACCGATTCCAAAAGACCAAGATTGAGAAACTTGATGATTAAACCCTAAAGATGACAATGTAAAATTGATCTATATCTTTGAGTTTATCATAGGTCTTCTAGTATGCTGGATGTACAGGTATTAAGAATATCTTAGAATGATGTGATCATAAACTATTGTATAACCATGACGCTTCCATTCCAAGGGAGTGATAAACCAGGTTTGGGTTTTAGTGACTCCTCTTAGTAGAGAAATAATCTGATCTTGGTCCAAGTATTGGACATTGATCTGAATAAAATTCAGATACAATGAGAAGATTAGATTTGCGGTCTTGATTTAATCGAGCATCTATGAGAGGTCCATGAGATATGGATTTGAGATGTGATCTCAACATCCAAGTCATTATACGTAGAACAATACAATCGCCCCGTCCTTATCTCCAAGTATCTGCAGAGAAAGCGCATTATTCTTGAAAGGGTTCAAGAATAATTCCATAGTTTAATTATATCTAAGCATTGAGAAATGGATAATTAAATGTGATTTAATTATTTTCAATAATGTGAATTTGATTCACATTATTGGGATGCATGTGAATGATTATCCAATATAATTAAATGTGATTTAATTATTATAGATAAGAATAATGTAGATATCAATATCTAATTATTCATAATATATTATAAATATGATTTATAATGTATTAGAAAGAGAGCTTATGATGATTTATATTTATTGATTAGTTATCGGAGTCAATTGCATTAACATTGTATAATTAATTGAAAATGTAAATCATATTTTATTTTGGTTGTGAATGTGATTCACAAATTTCCAATGGCAAGATTGCAATATTCTCAAAATAACTATGAATTATTTTTGTAGAATAATTTACAACAAGTGTTGTTGTAAAATCATGGAGATTTTCAAGCAATAATGTAATCTCACAAGATTGCAGAAGTTTCCAAGGAAATCCACCCTTCTATATTGGAAGGGTGGACGACCACACAAAACTCCAATATGGAAATTGGCGGCCATCCACGCCAATAGGAGAGTGAGATTTTTCATCCAAAATCTCCATGAAATCTTGATTTAATTTAGGATTAAATTATTATTGAATAGTTTTAATCTAAGTTGAATTAATATTGTTGTGTTTTTACCAACAACATCTTAGCCATTGAAAGAAGCACGAATCAATCTCATCCATTTATTTTGTGTAGTCCATGGATCATCCATGGACTCCCAAAACCCTATATAAGGAGAGGCACCCTTGCCCTTCCAAGAGGTTAAGAACTTCATAACGATACGCTCTCTCCCCGCTCCTTTCATTCACGCCCTCTCTTCCTCTCTCTCTCTCTCTCTCTCTCTCTCTCTCTCTCTCTCTCTCTCTCTCCATTGGTGGCAGTCCACCTAACCCTTGAGAGAAGAAGAACTCATCATCGCTCCACCGTGGTGCCGCCACTTCATCGACTCTCGGTTCTCCATCTTCTTTAGTGTGCCTCGCTCACGAAGAAGATGTTTGATCTCGTGCGACGAGATCAGGAGTTCCCACGGTTGGATCAACGTCTTGGATTGCGAGGATCACACGTCTCATCCCCGCGCTCGCAAGCATCTATCCGAAGATTAGTCTTGAGACATGATGTATCTTTTCGTAGAGAATTGATCACAACCATGCTACAAGAGGTATTCCTTTATCCTTTATGTGGTTTACGTGAAACGATCCAAGAATCGTTCTTAGATCATGTGGTTTAATCATATGAAATTTTTTTAAATTCCGCTGCATAGAACAACTAGTACGACTAGTCATTCTCGATCATATATGATATGATCCTCACGCTTCTGTGATGCGCTTAAGGATTATTCCATATCCATCAATACTAACTATTGTACTACAATCGATTAAAATAATATGCTCACCTCCTTTGGACCAGGTATACTACAATCCCAGAGATCGCAAGGGACTATAATATAATATATTAGCATAAAGAGAAGCCTAGCATCAAGGACATGTCTCGACAATCCATCTGAGGCTCTCGCAACTAATATTACTATGGGTAAACAAACTCTGGACTATAGTGGGATAGAAAGTTGCCTGGTATATATCCTAGTTGTCAAAGTGCTATATATATCATTACGGGGTTCAAGTATACATAAAAATATCACTTATGTTGATCATTAATCGATTTAATAATTATTGTGAAAATATGTTAATTTCACTAGAATTTTTGGTGAAAAAGGTGCATATTTTATAAATAAAAATACATATGTTTTGCTTAAGGTTTATGCATACAGCATATTTGAATATATAATATTAATGTTGCATGCAATGGATAAACCAATAGCTTACATATACATTCCTAGTAAATGTAGAGTAGCTAATAAGTCCTCGAGTCAATACGAAAAAAAAACCTAAGTTATGTGGAAATGAATCTTAACTAGTATATAATTAGTCGTATTAGATCCATAGTGAACGTTGAGTTCAATTAGATATAAATCCTTAAATTAGCACTTAAATTAAATTAATTAGTGTCTCTCACAAACAAACTGGTTCGCATTGTGATGTCTTAAAGCCGAAGTCTTAAACTTTAGAACTCACTTAGATTGACCTATGAGTCTCCCAAGACCCTAAACCTAGCCTAAATAGAATCCCTAACCTTACTCCTAATTCACTTCCACATCATATGATTGAGATTCATATGAGGAGAAGAGGTCACCTTCTTTGATTAATACATGTTATTGCTCAACCCGTGACTGGACTTGCAATGGTGCTCAACATTTCTTATCACCCAACATTAAAACTGAAATGGTGAAGATAACCCTTTTGATTGGACTTCTTACTCTATATATAGAGTCCTGAAGAGTTTTGATCCGTCAAAGTTAATCTATAAGGATGCATCTACCCATCCTCACATCAGCAATGATGGACAACTGATATTTTAAAAAGAAATGCTGACAACTGATTTGCGACAAAGAAATAAAACATGAGTGTCAAATCTGTACTGGATGCATGTTAAGAAAAGTGATCCATGCATGCTTGTCGTTGGAGTAATGAGCTTTTCAAGTACTTTCCATAAGTATTTTCCATATGATTTTATACGTTTGATTTTTATTTAGTAAGTTTACATATTTATTTTATAACAAAGGTATAATTTATATAGTATTTAATTAAATTAGAATTAATAAAGGATATGAAGATAAATATACAAATTTATGAAGATTTGTACAGATTCAACAAAAATATATTTTGATATATGAGCATTTTATTTATTTTAAGTACATATTTAATTTATTTTTCTTATGAAGATATACAACTTAAATTCCAACAAAACTAAAATTAATTAAAAATATGTTATAAGATAAACGATATAAATTGTTGAAGTTAGTTTTTTTATTAGAATGCCTATATAATAAAGGGTCCCAAACTCAACTTTTGATTTTTTATGTTTTAATAAAGGGTCCCAAACTCAACTTTTGATTTTTTTAATGTTTTCCGACTTTTTTGGATATATCCCTTAAGATTTCTTATCTTTAAAATAACTTAAAAGGTAAATTGAGGTTATGTATAGTTGTAGCTTTGGGATGCTAGTAATCTTACGATTAAGGATTTCTGTTTATTTGTTAGTTATTTTTATAAGATTTTTATGATATTTTATCCTTGTTATTTTATATTAGAATGTCGAAAAAGAATAAAGTCATTTTGAAATACAATAAAAAGATAACAATGTTAGAGGTCATAAAATATATATTTACAAAGTAATTTTCTTTTTGTTCCTCATTATAATATGATACAAATGCTTGGTGTTTGATTTATCTTTATTTTTGTTCTTTTATTCTTTTATAAATTAATGTACTTTCTTGTACTTTATAACTTTTTTTGTAAAAAAAAGTGAATTAGCTTATAATTAGGTGTATTTGTTAAGTATTTTCGTTCCAGTAGTAAAAATATAACAATGATGATTATGCTACTCCTTAAGTTCCTGTAACGAATCTGATCATCTGAGAATGATGCGGAAGCGAGAACTCGACGGACATTTCGGGATCGTTACTCATAGCATCAATCATAGCATAAAAGAGCAGTAAAGAACCAACTAAAAAAACTTTTCCATAATCATAATAAGGTTACAATTTCAAGAGTTCCTTAATTAAAGAAAAGATAAATAAACTAGATGAAATCGTATCCACGATTTCCTTATTCCAGTGGGCATAAAGGATGTCCTTCCAAAACAAACCTGCAGTAGTTCCATACCGATTTTACTTCTTGAAGACTATGTCATCTCCCTTAAACCATTAATGATCTAATCCTCACGTTCTCCTGAAAAAGATTAACAATACATGTTATGAGCATAACACTCAGTGTGTGCCGAGTTAGGGTCAAGCCGGCTAGCATATAAAACAAATCACAAAAGCCATTATCCTATGAATCATAAATCAACATATTTGATGCATATAATTAAATTCCCTTCATAACCATGAATCACATAATGTGCATATAGTCATAGGTTTTACTATATTTGCACGTATGCCCATAATATTCACATAAATTGCACATATGCACTTAACAATAACATAATTGCACGTGTACCCTTAAAATTACCGTAAATGGTACATATGCATATACCATTAATATAAATTGCATATATGCCCATAACATTAACATAAATTGCATACGTGCACTTAACTTTAACAAAAATTACAAATATGTCCATAACAATATCGTATTTGCCTATATGCACGTAATATTAACATATGTTGCACATATGCTCATGACAGTTTTCATGTTTAGAGTAGTCTTGATTGTTACTTCTTAGGCGGCTTTGATGGATTTGATGGTTTACCGTCGGCACAAGCAGTACATAAACAATACATAGCATCACAGTGTCGCTACAATACGGATTTTACTTGCTCTACCAAACTTATTGAAATTCTGTTTATTTTCCCATACTCGACATATATGATTATGAAGCATATTCACATTAGGTAGACCAAAAGAGTTAGTTTCTTTGATAATAGGTCTTTACTAAATACATATATATTATTATAACCATTTACGTTAAGTTTCTTTGACTACACTTCTACGAATGCTTGAAATCTATACAAAAATCTGACTTAACCTTTGGAGATTATCTATCAAAAACAAAATCATGAGGTTCTATTTCAATGCTTGCATTTGTTCATAATTCTAAAAAAAGAATTGACGACAAGGTATATAACTTAATTCTGGCCACATGATCATTTTAGTTGTATCAAGAAAGTTTTACAACAACCATTCAATGGTATTAAAGGTAGCATTAATTAAACTACACGTTAGAGTTTTCAATTTATTAAATACATATTAAAATTTTGAACGAATAGACGCCTGTTCTAAGATTTACAATGTGAATTCTCAAAGGCAACATTTCAAGATAAAAGAATAGCTTGTCCTTTTTTCTAATCAATATTTTAATAGTAACTACCTACGTTTAAGAATGTTGGTAACTCCTTGTATATGAGATCATGAAACGAATAGCTAACTAACATAGAACAACATTTCAATCCAGAATACCAATAAAAAAAATAGTATCGATGCACCTTAATGAGATCAGTATCAGTCATATCTCCATTTCTTTGTGAATTTATTGTGTAGTATTCTGAAGGGTTCGACACTATCATAATTCCAAATCAAGGTTCAACATAGAACAGCACTTAGCGATCCTACGTGTTCGACACATACCTCGTCGACGTAAAAAATTCATCGACCAAGATTCCACCAATCAGAACCGTTGTCGACCACGTTGTTGCTCCATCAATTTTGTCCGGTCAAAACTTCGATGCCGACGAAGAAGGTTGTTGTTGCCGGATTCAAGAATGACGCAACGAAATATGTCGTCGACGATCTCTCTCTCTTCCTCTTTCTTTCTCTCTCTAGAACTCTCTCTTTCTCATGTGTATGCAAGATATGGGGAGACCAATGGAGGAGCTTCATGCCCTTTTTATAGGTACCAATAATGAGATAATTAATAATAATTAAGAGATTTAATTAAAATGCCCTTTTTATAGGTACCAATAATGAGATAATTAATAATAATTAAGAGATTTAATTAAAGGATAATTGTGATAATTAAGTAAGGTTGTTGTTAATTCATTATCTTTTTCTTATTAATATTATTATTATTTTCATTATCTTAAGAAAGTAACGTTGGAAATTGTTACAGTCTTTATTATTTTTTTATAAAAAATAATCCGTTACAGTTTCTAACCAATAAGTTAAGTTGTTGAAGCACCATATATTCTCTCTAGATAAAATAAGGTACTCCTCTGAAAAAGCATCTGGATTTTTTTTAGTGATTAAGGATGAGGGTAGGATTGAACCCTGGTCTCTAGAGTAGGAGGTCACTGCTTCTACCATCACACCATAAGATGGTTCTCATCTGGATCTTTTAAATGCATTGCTTATTGATTAAAGAATATAGTGTTAGAGTAGGTAACTATAATGCTTCTTTGAATTTATTGGGTTTTCTCCATTGTTTCATGAGAATTTTATTCAATAATTCATAATCAATAGAGAAGATATAAACTATAAGAAATTTGGTCAAAAGCGCATACTTACAAACTTTGTCATGTAGCATCTACGAAGTGCATGGACGAGCAAGATGTGGTGTGGTTTTCGGAACAACCCATTACAAGAGCTTTGGTATCTCCGAGAATGATCGAAAGAAGGAAACATCAATCATATAAATTAATGAAAAAATTTTCGAAGAATATTTGTATCTACGGCAAGGAACTAAGACCTGCTTGAAGAAGATAAGAAAGGCCACAAATTTTTACGATAACTTAAGAAAGAGATGACTTTAATTATTATAATACATTTATTATTATTTATTAAACCTATTTTGAGGATGTCTAGCTTCTTAATCCATGTTGTTCCTATCATACCATCCCTTGTAGAGGTAGATTATTTATATATGAGAGCATAAATTATGAAAATATAATCATGGGACTGAAGCACGTGTAAAATTGTTGGAGACAATTTTATGAAAATCAAAATGCATGTTCCATATCGTCAAGAGAATCTAACAGTACTTAGAGTTTTGGATTCTAAAATATATAGGTACATTATTGTAGGTTGAGTTATGCGGATAATCAGAGCATGAGTAGTCATCCTTAAATGAAGGTCCATGTATATGTATAAATCTCTATGATCTAAAAAATCAGCTCAATTGTCTTATTACAACTTTCCTCTTGATGATTTTCGAGTGACAAGGGGAACAAGACAGATTCTTGCCAGCCAACTATCGACTATCAAGATCAGCCATGGATGAGTCAAAGAGAGGGGAAGTAGGACATGGACTGTATTTGGACGACCTTCCACTTGCTTTGAGTAAACCTAAACCATTCCTCTATTTGTTGAGCAAGGCATTTCACCCACAATACTGTTATAGCTTTGATCCTACTCATTGCTCTTGACTTTCTAGAGACACATCACATGATATTCATAGAGAAGAGGGGCCATTCCCTTTGTAAGGTAAAGCATTATAGTTCCTATGAATTGAAAAGAGGCTAGACTTCATGTAATATAAGAGATTGAACAAACTTTATAAAGATGATGGTTTTGGCATTATTTGTCATTTCATGAGGAGACTTTAATTAAACATGCCTCTTCTTCTTCCCGAGGAATGGATCGTTGATGACTCTGATGTTGAAGGTTGCATTCTTATATTACATTATTTATACCACATGTTAGATATAGATTACTCAACTTTTTGGTCATTCATTAGATTCTTTCCTCAAAAAGGATTCCGAAGTTTTTGAGTAGTGAATTCAGTGAAAAATAATAAGAAGAAGAAGGCAGGGAAGCAGGCAAATATGAGAGCACTGCCATTCATTAGCCAGAGTTAGTCGTAGAACTGAGGATAATTATAAAGCATAGTAATTGAATATATTATCAAGCGATAACTATTAATATGCAAAGGCCTATAGTCACACAAAGAATTATCTTAAGAAACATAATACAAAGGATTTGGTCCCCTCTAGTATGTCGTTGGGATTGAGGTTGCATGAATTGGACATGGTCTTGTACTGTCCCAAAGGAAGTATGCCACAATCTTGCTGTAGAATACATGCATGTTAGGTGCTAAACTAGCACACATTCCTATAGATGAATTTGCATGATAGTAATTTTGAGCCTGCTAAGTAGTACACACACTTAGTAGCCTTGATATTTCTCGTGGCAGGAAATAATAACGTATGCATGGAGAAATCCTGGGATTATATAGGAAGATGTCCTAGGATTAACATATATATGGCTAAAGAGAGAGTTACAAAAGGTTCTTTCATTTATAATCATGCATAATATTGAATAATATTAGTTTTTTATGTAGACCAAATAATACGATGCAAGTAAAAGTTCTTAGATCCATAGAGTTACAAATCAACGTCTAAATTATCATGATTGCATATATTTTGTTTGGGTTTCCAAAAATCATTCCAATCATTACATATACGAGGTGTTTGTTGGATGACTATGCAAGCATATGTTTATCGCGATATCATATTAAGAATAGATATGCTTTCAAGAAGAAGACACCATTATGAGAAATAAAAAGGAATAAATGGCGTAGGGTTTAGAAATAACCAACCTTCTTAACCAAGCAGAACTCCTCTCATCTACATGGATTGTCTTCCATTTTCTGCTAAGCAGTCACCCTCCCAACATGTAAAAAATACTTAGATAATGCAAGTAACATCTATAGGAGGAAGTACATATAAACCATAGTTTGTCCCTCTCTATCCAAAGATAAAGTCCTAACCTAACTATCTATTCAAAGATAAAGTCCTAACTATCCCTAGGTTAACCTATCATTTCTTATCCAGCTTGCACGAATTCAGAAGGTTAACCTAAAATTTCTTATACAATTTGCACGAAGTACAAGGAGCTATGCGATGGAGGATAAGCTCTGTAGTTGTAGACAAGGGCTATTTTTTCTTATCACTAAAGAGTTTTCTCCCTTGACTCTCACTATCTCCTTACTAGAGGTCAAATGACATACTGAGACTCAATCAATTGACATGTATAATGCTATCTTATTTAAAGATGCTAAGCATATACGACTATGGCTAGGCTCTTAACTCTGACGAAGGCCGAAGTTTGCCATGGATGAGACATGACCTCACTGAGCATTACATTAGTAATATCAAGTAGGACTAGTGAACATTTATTATAAAGGGACAATCTCCAACTATCAAGTGAAGTAAAAGACCCTATATGATATGAAAAGGTCTATCGTACGATGTCCACATATGAAATCGGAATCAAAGTTGTGGCATGCACATCTATGACACATGAATCAGAATGAGATTAACATCCTCGATTATGTGTGTATATGCATTATTTTATAAATTTAATAAATTTATGAAAAATATGAGGCTTATGTATCGACTACCTTAAGGCTTACTTACACATCCCATCACTTTCAAGAAAATGTCCAGATCTATCTTTTGTTTTTAAATCTTGATTAAAATGCATAAAGAACTAATGGAAAAGGTAAAAACAATAAAAACGGAGGTCTACTATTAATTAGTTACATCCAGTATTAAATATATCATTGGAGAAATTGTCTCTCTATGTATTCCATAATATGTTTCAATAGTTGTAATTAATTTACATTTTTCATCGTCTATTCATTATAATTGTAAATCTGCAACAACTTCTATCTCAATTGCACTACTTGACATCTTACATCTAATATGATTATGAAGGATAAATTTATTCCATTTTAAATTTTTATTAGGTCAAATGTGAAACATCATCCTCATCGACCTTTCAAATTGAAGCATCTTTTAATAATGTTTTTATCAATGATTTATATTGAAAAATCTGTTAGAGTGGTAGACTGACTAACGATCCTTCGTAAATATAAGTGATTGTGTGGATCTTTGTATGATGCAAGAAGCCTTCTCTATCCATGTATTAACACACACAAAAAAATGATTAATTGATGACAAGCAAAAGAAAGTTTGATTACACACATACATATCATACCTATCAAAGATGTAATTACATTTTTGTTATTGACCATGATTTTAAGATATTATTCGCTTCTCTGAGTAAGTGGATTTCCTATTATATAATTTTTTGTTGTTGAACCTGAGCCTTTCCAACCTGAGAAGACATATGAAATGCATAATTGTGCATAATAATTGAAAAAAAAATCAAATATTTTTCTTACTTTTCATATATCTGAAGGATAGATTTAGGCCTTAACACATCACGAAAGTATGAAGATCACATCACATACGATCTAGGGCAACTAGTCATACTAGTTGCACATGACAACATAATTTAAAAACATTTAAATGACAAAACCGCATGGTTCGAGACACTTCTCAAATAATTTTATCAACAACCAAACAAGTCCAAGGATTACCTCTTGAAGCATGTTTGTGATCGTGTCTCTAAATGAAGAGACCTCTTGTCTCAAGTCCGACCCAATGGAGGAGGCACTTGCAAGCGCATCGATGAGACGCATGCTTCTTGCAATTCAAGTCGAAGATTCGAGCGAAGAATCTCTTGAGTTCTTCTCACAAAATCCGAGCCTTCTTCACGAGCATGGAGCACAGAAGAGGGTGGAGATCCATGAGCAGTCGGTCCGGCAGCACAACCGTGTGATGACGATGGCGAGGCTCTCCAGGCCAATATGTGGACGGCCACAACATTGAGAGAGAGAGAGAGAGGACATGTTGAGAATAAGAGTTATTGCTCTTGAAATTGTTATCGTAGAAAAGGCTAGGTCTACGCTCCCTTTTATACTAATTGGATGTCCATGGATTTCAATCCATGTACACTCATAATCAATGGTGTAGATCATTTTGTGTTTTCAATCAATGGTCATGATTTTGTTGCATAACTTTGTAACAATAAATTATCAATTTATAATAAATTAAATATATTCAAGAGTCTTCAGCATAAATCAAGTCAATAAACATGGAAAGAGGGCAAGCCTCCTTCCTTACATAAAGTGGGAGGCCAACAAGTTGACAACTCAATGGTGGTCATCTACCCTCTTAGTTTGGGAGGTGGCTCCCTCATTCCAATATTGTAAGATCTCGGATCTCACAAAATCTTTCACATGTGCAACAGATTTTGTTGCAAAACTATTCACCAAAATAATCCAAATTATTTTATCATAATTCTAATCATGCCATTGATAATTATGAATCATATTCACACATCCAATATAAAATGTAAATTGTATTTCAATTAATTGTTCTCACATCAATCTATAATTCGTAAACACTACTTATGATTACATGTCTCCAATATTTTATAAATCACATTTATAATATTTATGATTACCATGGAATGAGATATCCCCATTAATGATATTCTTGATAATTAAATCATATTTAGTTATCTTATTGACTATTCTCATATTCCTAAATAATATGAATCATATTCATATTATTCATAAAAATTAAATCATATTTAGTTATCAATTTTCCTCAATGCTCAAATACAATATCAACAATAGAATTATTGTTGAACTCTTTTAAGAATAATGTGCTTTCTCTGTAGATACTTGGAGATAAGGCCAGAACGATTGTACATCCCATGTATAGTAACTTGGATATTGAGATTATCAATCAAATCCAGATTTTAGGAATTTCTCAAAGATGTTTGATTAAATCAAAGTCATAAATCTATATTCTCATTGCATCCAAATCATTCTCAGATCAATGTCCAACAATTATAGTAAGATCATATTACTTCTCTACTGAGAGGAGTCACTAAAATCCGAACCTATTTCATCACACTCTCGGAATGGAAGTGTCATGATTATACAATTGTTTGTGAACACATCACCCTCGTGTATACCTAATACCCGTACATCCTGCATACTGGAAGACTTAGAATGAACATGAAGTTTTAGATCACATTTGAACTATCTCCTTCAGGGTTTTATCATTAAGTTTCTCATTTGATCATTGGGAGTTGGTATCGATCATATACATTCCAAAATCATATATCATACCTAACATTCTTTTCATGCTTCCAAAGAAAGAGGACCATGCATAGAATTTGGTAGATACCGACATCTCATGAGTGAGCTCATGTCTTCTAGTTTAGTAGTAAACATGTATGATTCCTTTGAGAGATCACATAACTCATATGTCCTCTTATGCATATCAGCTTGCTGGTGATAGACCTTGATTAGATTATCATCCTAATGGTCTTCCTAATGTACACACTCAGACGTATAGCAATACATCTATCTTCGGTCAGAGGATGCATGCCTATATCATGACAGCATACGTCATAAGTCTTGGTTCTCAACTTCATTAAGTCAACTCTTTGACCTAACTTAACTGACGTCTCTGAATCTCTTTTTCTATGTAGCGGACCTCCATCAAGATCTCTGTCAAATAACAGTCTTTAGAGAAGTATTGCCATCTCTTTCTCAAGATGGAGATCATATCTTAGTAATCATTTGACGGTACTTGATGAGTCCTCAACCTAACTCTTTATATATCATCAAAGCACCAGCCTCTATGATTCAACTATTGAATCAACAACTGTATGATTATTAAGATGACTATGGTACATAATCCTAATTGTGTTAAAGTACCTATTATGAAAATTAGTTATTCTTCATTTCATATTAAGGAGTGAGTTGTAATAACATCTATTGCATGATGGCTCGTCATGGGCTCACATGTCCAACAATATTCCACTAGCCCAAAGAGTCATTAATGGGCTAATCTTTAAACCCACACTCATGTGCTAATCATAAGCTATTTAGAAAAATATCTTTATAGGCTGACTAGTCACTCCATTCCAGGGAGACTATGCCAAGTCCTTTTATAGACTTGCATATCCCTCAGTAATAGTGCTCCCATCCAATGCAAACATTGCATCTTATGAAACCAATACTCAATCATGTTAAAGTAGTTACATTTCATTTGTCACTATAGCTCGAAAATTATTATAACGAGTAAGTGACACCCTTATACCTGGAGATCTCTATTTACTTAGATTAAGACACCATCTTAAGTCTAGTAAGTTATCTATAGGTAAGACATTTTAGAGCACTATCTAAAAAAATAGAATATGTCCAAGGTGTACCACTAATGTGATGGTCCTGATGCTCTCTTCTCTTTGCTTCTGAACAACTTCAGAACTAAGATATAAGTGGCATCCTTGAGATCTATTATCTCAAGGTATGGAAAAACCAGATAACAAAATAGTTATTATCTTCCTTATATCATTCCTAATGATTAGGATTTTAGCTACATTTAGCATGATGAACACAATGATACCCCCACTAAACATCACATGGTTCATCAAGATTCTATTTGAAATCACAACCTTTATAATTTCATCAAATATGATGTTCCAACTATAAGAATCTTATTTGAGTCTGTAGATGAAGTTCCTTAACTTGCATACCTTGCATTCTTCAACAGCCATGGGGCTACTTCATATGAATATCCTCGTTAAGGTATCATTAAGGAATGCAAACATGACTTCCATCTTTCGGATGCCATAGTCAAGTTGTGCAACTACTGTTAGTAATATTCTAATGGGTTTAAGCATGGTCATTAGAAAACAAGTCTCATCGCAAGAGATGTCTTCTTTTTATGTGTAACTCTTAGCTATGAACAATGTTTTGGAGGTCTCTACCTTTTAATCGGTACCCTTTTTCTCACAAAGATCCATTTATATCTAATGGGTTTGACCCTTATAGTTGGTTCCTCGAGAATCCATACACAACACTGATGGATATGGGGAAATCCTCAAGTACATCACAGAAGTGTGAGGATCGCATCGAATGCGGTCGGGAGCGACTAGTCGCACTAGTTGCTCCCGGCAATAGAATTTTTTTTAAATGATAAAACCATAAGGTCCAAGAACATCTCTCGGATTGTTTCATCTAAACCACAATAGGTATTAAGGTTACCTCTTGAAGCGTGGTTATGATCGAGTCTCTAAACTAAGAGACCCTCTTGTCTCAAGTCCGATCCAATGGAGGAGATGCTTGTGAGCGCATTGATGAGACGTGTGCTCCTCACAATCCATGTTGATTATCAAAGCGGTGGATCTCCTGATCTCGTCACACAAGATCTAAAATTTTCTTTGCGATCAAGATGCACCGAAGGAGATGGAGATCCATGAGTAGATGATCTGATAGCATAAAGACGATGCTACGACGATGATGACTCTCACAAGGGCTCCATGGTAGACGGTCACTGTAAGAGAGAGAGAGAGAGAGAGAGAGAGAGACTTAGCGTGTGGAGAAAGAGAGAGAGCATCTGTTGTTGTGTAACTCAAAAAGCAAGGGGAGCCTCTTCTTATATAGGATTCTGGGAGTCCATGGATCCCAATCCATGGACATCACACAATCAATGGGTGAGATTGATTTGTATTTCTTTCAATGGCTAAGATGTTGTTGTAAAAAATACAACAACAAATGATTTAATTTAAATTAATTTATATTGATAAATTAATATAATTAATTTCAAATTAAATCACCTTTGATTAGAAATAGGATAATGAGGAGACTAACCTCCTTCCCTAATAGAGGAGGGACGACTACTCCTCTCCACATGGAGAGTAGTGGTCGTCCACTCCTCTTGAGAGGAATGGGTCTATCTCCTTTAATTATCATGAGATCCCATTATCTCATGATATCTCCTGATCTTGTTGAAAATATCTTTCACATAAATAATTCTAAATTATATTGTGAAAAATATGAACCAAGCCATTGAAAATATGTGAATCTCATTCACAACCCAAAACAAAATGTAAATTATATTTTCAATTAATTATCCAATGTGAATCTAATTTACATCAATAATTAATTAATTAATATAAATCACAATATGCTCTCTCCAATATATTATAAATCACATTTATAATATACCTGATTAATATGGACAATACTATCCACATTATTCATATTCATGATAATTAAATCACATTTAATCATCTTGGATCTCTTTTCTCATGTGCCCAAATAATATGAATCACATTCATATTATTTATCCCTATGATAATTAAATTGATATTAGTTATCTCAGATAGCTCTCCTTATAATATGAATCAAATTAATACTATTCGTGATAATTAATCACATTTAATTATCCATTTCTCAATGCTCGGATATATATATATATATATATATATCAACAATGATATTATCCTTGAACTCTTTCAAGGATAATGTGCTTTCTCTGTGGATACTCGAAGATAAGGACATGGCGATTGTATTGTTCCACGTATAGTGACTTGGATATTGAAATCAAATCTCAAATCCAGATCGTACGGACCTCCCATAGATGGTTGATTAAATCGAGGTTGTAGATCTAATCTTCTCTTTGCATCCAAATCACATTCAGATCAAGGTCCAACATTTGGACTAAGATCATATCACTTCTCTATGAGAGGAGTCACTAAAATCCAGACATGTTTCATCACTCCCTTGGAATGGAAGCGTCATCGTTATACAATCATTTATGATCACATCACCCTCATGTATTCCCAATACCTGCACATTCTGCATACTGGAAGACCCAGATTAAATCCAAATTTTTAGATCTCTTTTGGATTGTCTCCTTCACGGTTTTATCATTAAGTTTCTCATTCGATCATTGGGAGTCGGTATCCATCATATACTTTCCAAAAGGATATATCATACCTAGGTCTTGATCATATACTTTCCAAAAGTATATATCAAACCTACAAATTCAGTCAAGCTTCCAAAGCGAGACGACCGTGCACGGAATTGATTCTTCACAATATCTCATGAGTGAGCTCATGTCTTCCGGTTTAATAATGAACATGTATGATCCCTTGAGAGATCGTATTACTCATATGCCCTTCCATGCTCACCAGCACATCGGTGTATAGACCTTGGTTGGGTTATCAACCTATTGATCTGTCAAATGTACATACTTAGACATATAGTAACACATCTGTCTCTGATCAGAGGATGCCTTCCTATATCGTAACAGCGTACAACATAGGACTTTGTTATCTCGATCGCCTTAAGTCAACTCTTTGACCTATCCTATCTAACACCTTTGAATCTCTATTCTTATGCAAAGGACCTGCATCAAGAGGTTAGTTAGATATCATCCAAGTGAGAAAGGATTTCCATCTCCTACTCAGGCTGGAGATCATATCTTAACAATCATTTAACGGTGCTTGATGAATCCTCAACCTAACTCCTTAGATATGCATCCAAGTATCAGCCTCTATTATTCAATAATTGAATCAACAACTATATAATCATCAAGATGGCCATGGTACATAACCCTAATTGTACTACGGGACCTATTATACAAATTAGTCATTCTTCTTTTCAGATCGGAGAATGATATTCGCAATGACATTTATTGCATAATGGCTCGTCGTGGGCTCACATGTCCAACAATCTCCCACTAGCTCAAAGAGCTAATAATGGGATAATCATTTAAACCCGCACTCATGTGACAATCATAGGCTATTTAGAAAAATAGCTAGGTAAGATTATTAGTCACTCTGTTCCCGAGAGACTATAACAAGTCCTTTCACGACACTTGCATATCCCTCAGTAGCAGTGCTCGCATCCAATGCGAATGTTGCAACTTATGCAACCAATACTCAATATTGTCAATTATAGTATCATTGATACTACAACTTAATTAGTATTATAACCAGTATTTCCATAATCCTTATCAGAATACCCTTATTCCCGGAGATCTTCATCTCCTAAGGTATCTATAGTTAAAAACTTCTAGATCACTATCTATAAAGCCTTAATTACTTGAAGATAAGACTTAGAGATCACCATCTCGAAAATCTTGTCATCTTTGAAGATATTGTTATTACTGCAAACAAGTGTTTCATCTCATAGTAGGATTAGTAGCAGTTTACTACTCCCACTGCATTGCAGACATCTGACTTTTGTACACATCTAGCATACACTCTGCTTTTTATAACTGATGCACAAGTGCAAGCAGCTTTAGCACTTACTTCCTCAACTCCTTGAGGTGTTATCCCTTTAGATAGGTCAGAACCATATCGTAAGATAAAGAAGTCTTTCTTGGATTTTTTTTTCAGAAAATGAAAATATGGCCATGGTATGCTACTAATGTGACAGTCCCAATACCCTCTTCTCTTTGCTTGAGAACAACTTTAGAACTAAGATCTAAAAGGTATCCTTAAGATCATATCTTAAGGTATGGAATAGCCAATTAATAAAACACTTATTACTATCCTTATATCATTCCAAATAATCAGGATATTATCTACATTTAGCACAATGAACACAATAGCACTCCCACTAAGCTTCACATGGTTCATCAAGATTCTATCTGAAATCATAACATTTATAATTTCATCAAATCTTATGTTCCTACTACAAGAAGCTTATTTGAGTCCATAGATGGAGTTATTCAACTTTCACACCTTGCTTTCCTCAATCATGAAGTCCTGGGGCTACTTCATATGAATATCCTCAGAGAGGTATTCATAGAAGAATGCAATCTTGACTCACATCTTGAAGATGTCATAGTTAAGTTGTGCAGCTAAAGTTAGCAATATTATGATGGATTTAAGCATGGTCACTGTAGATCAAGTCTCATCGCAAGCGATGTCTTCTCTTCGATGTGTATCTTGCGGATACGAGACGTGCTTTGAAGGTCTCTACCTTCTCATCAGGTTCCCTCTATCTCATAAAGATCCATTTACACCTTAATGGGTCTTATCCATATAGGTGGATCCTTGAGGGTCCATATACAACATTTGTATATGAACTCTACATTAGACTTTATTTGCAACATCCATCTTTCCATATCATGATCTTTAGAGGCTTCATCACATGAAGTTAGATCATTGTCAGACTCAAATGACACATGGAATACATCCTCAAACTTATTTTAAGAGTTATGAGTTCTTCATCTTTAATTATCCTTTTAGTTTCCGATTTCAGGAGCCTGATCATCATCTCAATATTAAATAAGTTTCTTTACTTCATTTTCATCTTGATTCTCAAGAGAGTCATCCTCCAAAAATCATATCCTTAGCGATGACATCTTTCAAGAATATTAAGGTTATAAAGTAGGTATCCAATACCATCATTTATTTTCCTAACGAAGTAGCACTCTTTTGTGCTAGATTCCAGCTTACTTACATCCAAGACAAAGTTATAGACCAAGAAATCCTAAATCATTAGGTATCCAACACTTGGCTAGGTTCCAAACCATAGCTTATGAGAATGCTTGGGTTTAGATTTACATGAAAACTTTTAGGGATATATATTGTAGTCTCTACTACATATATACCTGGAAACTAAGAGGTAATATTTCTAATATTCATCATTGATAAGATCATGTCATACATGATCCAATTGTATCTCCCTACAAATCCATTGAGTTTAGGTGCATTAGGAAAAGTGGGATAGGAATGATATTCCTTTCTCCATAAGGTATTACATGAATTCATCTAATAGGTAATGACTACCTAAATTAGATTAAATTCATTTTCATCTTCCTTCAAATTTTGGTTCTAAAGCAAAATTGTGAAATCTTTGAACATTTCAAAGGTTGCTAAGGTAAAGGGAAGAAATCTCATATCACAAAATCATTGCATGATATCTCATATCATAAATGTTTATTATGACCTATATGATCCACATATATCAATATGTATGACATCTTGAATACCTCGGCATCTAACACCATTCCCAGAGAAGGGTGTATTGGACATTTTACTTTAAATACAATATTCATAAGTATGTAAGTTTTGAAATTTTAGACATTCTAAAGTTCCATCTCTTACTAGTCTATTGATCTCATCAATAAACATATATCTCCTCCTAGATGCCAGATCATTGTTAAATGATCTTCATCGTTCTATTGATCTTTTAGTGTTTAATTTTCAGTATTAGAAATCTTAACAAACCATTCATTAATTTTTTAATTTAGTAGAGTCCACTAGATGTTAGATTACTATCTAAAATCTATCTATCATAACTCTTTATGATAGGTCTATCTTAGAGTTCATGTTATTTCCAACAATTAGAAACAAACAATGAGTGTATTTCAATATCTAGGTCATAGAGACATTCTATAAGACTGAGGACTCTCCCACTGAAAATATGAAGTCTATCAATCCAATAGATATTGTTGCAACAATTGCATCAATATCTATGGATTAATTATTAAACTTAATATCAAATTTTTTATCTTCTAAAACATATGCAACCAATTGCAAATGTCATTAGAAGAAAGAGATACAATTGATAGACTTTGATCTTATCAAATAAGAAAGTCAATATCAATGATTACATGTAGTTATAGATTATTCCGATGCACTATCCGAGTCCTTCTCAAAGGATCCTAGATAGACTAGATAGTCACACTATCAATACATCATCTTATTGCAATATTGGCATTCATCCAACTCTTTGGATGTCATATTTATGGAAACCATAGAAGTGTAGTCAACTCTTTGACTTTCCTTCTAACTTGGGTCCAATCCATGCTTCCATTGCGCCAATTTCATCTTGCTTAAGACAAAGGATCTCTTACGTTGAATTCAAAAGATTTTGATATGAGTATTTCTACATTTATACATGCTTCATTCAATTCATACACCATGAATATTATGAAGCTTCATGAATGACTAGATTACAGATAGCATAATGATGACACTCATCGTATCTACATATATATTAAATCTTAAAATCATTGGCTCAGATAGGTACTCAAACACATTGAATACATCAAATCTTATAGAGCCACCATTCTGCATGATGCAGTGAACCAAGTCATTCATGATTAAATGTAGAGAGCACATATGTATGTCAAAACATCTTCATAGATTTTGTAAGGATTATTTGACAATTACGATCATCATCGACATGTCACTTCCAAAGTACATTCGATGAGATCAAGATTATAGATATACAAACCCTAGGGTTGTAGTCCTATTGTCTAGTTAATTGTCATTCCTTATTATTATGAGGAAACTTGCACATTGCAAACACATACATTATGTGTTCAACTGCAAGTACAATATCTTGATCATGGATCCAATCCATGATATTTTATTGGTTATTATTGAGTATAACATTGAGTGGTTTTAACGAAGTATTATCTCAAATAAGAAATTTGCATATACATATATATATATACACTTTACTTTGATTTAGGATTTTTTATATCAAAGTTATTTTTCCTTGTCAACACTTAAAGTTCATTCCCTTAATCACTTTCAATGTAAGAGATATGCTTACCATCATATCTCAAGCAAGATCTAGGATCTCCTTCCTTATCTTTGTCACATCCCAATAATATGAGAAACTGTAACTCGGATCAAAAGAAGCAGGAACACATTCCATCTTGCAAGTCCAACTTGCATTTCCCAATTCGGTCTTTAACACCCGAGCCTACCACCCCTAAGGTGATGTTGACTCGACATTAATTGAACCAACCTTCGACAGGAATACAACTCACTATGTGTAATCCAATATCGCCCCCATAATATGAGGATCTGATATTGGGGTTACTACGCATACGTCCTTACTCTTTTGAGAAGCAAAGGGCTCGATCCAAATGGCTTGTGTGTTGGATATGTCACTTCGGACAAGAGTATCTGACATACAATCTCTAGCGACGGAACCCTTTGCCTTAACGGGAGACCATGTATGTCACTTATGTAATCCTCCATATCATGTTCAAATATTAATTGATTTTTATGAATCATATTCACATAATTAATTCTTCCAAGGGAAATGACAACTCCATTCAAAATAGAGTGTTTTAATTGAATATAATTAATTTAATCTCATTAAATCAATTATCAACTTAATTCAATAAACAAACTTGATTGTTACTTGAAAGGATGGTATTATCTCAAAGTACGTATTATTTGAATTTTAATAATTAGAAAATACAATATGATTTATCCACCATTATCGATTCCCTACCCGTGGTTAAGGTCTGTACCGATGGGAGTGGGACAGACCGCACATGGTGCAACCTGCTACCCCAACGCTCCCCAACTAGACACCATATCCACCTCTGAAAAGGATAATACCAAATCGACCATTGTGTACTTGAGATGTTCATCAGTTTTTCAAACAAAATTATACCATATAGTAATAATCAAAATCATTTTGATTATAATAAAATTTTCAAAACAAATTCCCAAACCTATTCAAGTAATATGTTTGTTGAAAGTGTATCAAATAACCAATTGGTGGTCTAGATCATATCTAATCATTTCTTGGTTGAGGCAATGTCATTTAAGGGATCAATTATCATCAATTATTTCCTAGATATTATCCATAATTATTACAAGAAATTAACCATTAATTTTCACAAGTTAATTAAATGCCAATCACAAGGTTCATGATCGAGTATGTAATTTTCAGCAGTGACCCCTACTTACTAAAATTAACATATCTCAATCAATTTAAATCCAAATGAAGCAAATCAAGTTTTTGTAGTTCCCTAATTTGATTTAAAACAGAAAAAACATTATAAACATGCATTTTCATGCATTTTAAAATCGTAATTAACTCCTTAATTACATCATTATTCGCCTTATGGTCATTAAAAAGATCATAACTTAAGCAAACAGAATCCAAATTACACAAACTCAAATCCCACGGTTTCCTTATTTAATGGGGAACATTATCCATGTGATAATTCGTATTTAAAACTTTTAAATAGGGTCGAAATTTATAACAAAACAGGACTGCGAAAATTGAAATTTGATAAAATTTTCATAATCCCTTATGAACCCAAGTCTTCTTAGGGTTATGGATCGTATCCAAAACCTCCAACATGGCTATCCATAACCTCCAACATGGCTCTTATACCACTTGAAGGATATGGGGAAATAATCAAGCACATCATGGAAGCGTGCGGATCGCATCGAATGCGATCGGAAGCGACCAGCCACACTAGTTGCTCGGAGAAGCGGAATTTAAAAATTTTAAAAATGATGAAATCATAAGATCCATGATATTTCTCGGATCGTTTCATCTAAACCACAATAGGTATTAAGGTTACCTCTTGAAGCTTGGTTGCAATCGAGTATCTAAACAAAGAGACCTCCTGTCTCAAGTCCGATCCAATGGAGGAGACGCTTGCGAGCGCGTTGATGAGATGCATGCTCCTCGCAATCCATATAGATGATCAAAGTGGCGGATCTCCTGATCTTGTCACCCAATATCCAACATGTTCTTCACGAGTGAGACGCACTGAAGGATATAGAGATCTACGAATAGATTATCCGGTAGCATAAGGATGATGTTGTGGCGATGACGACTCTCACAAAGACTCCATGGTGGACGACCACTATGAGAGAGAGGATTGGCATGTGGAGAAAGAGAGAAAGAGAGCATTCGTTGTTGAGTAACTCGAAGAGCAAGGTGTGCCTCTTCTTATATAGGATTATGGGAGTCCATGGATCCCAATCCATGGACATCATACAATCAATGGGTGAGATCGATTTGTTTTTCTTTCAATGGCTAAGATGTTGTAAAAAACACAACAACAAATGATTTAATTTAATTAATTTATATTGATAAATCAATATAATTAATTTCAAATTAAATAACCTTTGACTAGATATAGGATAATGAGGAGACTAACCTCCTTCCCTAAAAGAGGGGGGATGACTACTAATCTCCACATGGAGAGTAGTGGCCGTCCACTCCTCTTGAGAGGAATGTGTCTATCTCCTTTAATTATCATGAGATATTATTATCTCATGATATCTCCTGATCTTTTTTCGAAAATATTTTTCACAAACATAATTCCAAATTATCTTATGAAAAATATCAACCAAGCCATTGAAATTATGTAAACCTCATTCACAACCCAAAACAAAATGTAAATTATATTTTCAATTAATTATCTAATGTGAATCCAATTCACATCAATAATTAATTAACAATATAAATCACAATATGCTCTCTCTAATCTATTACAAATCAGATTTATAATATACCTAATTAGTATGGATAGTACTATTCACATTATTCATATCCATGATAATTAAATCACATTTAATCATCTTGGATCTCATTTCTCATGTGCCCAAATAATATGAATCACAATCACATTATTTAGTCCTATGATAATTAAATCAAATTTAATTATCTCCAATAACTCTTCTTATAATATGAATTAAATTCATATTATTCATGAAAATTAAATCACATTCAATTATCCATTCTCAATGCTTATATATATATATATATATCAACAATGAAATTATCCTTCAACTCTTTCAAGGAAAATATGCTTTCTCTACGGATACTTGGAGATAAGGACATGGCGATTGCATTGTTCTACGTATAGTGAATTGGATATTGAGATCAAATCTCAAATCTAGATCTTGGAGACCTCCCATAGATGCTTGATTAAATCAAGGTCGTAGATCTAATCTTCTCTTTGCATCTGAATCACATTCAGATCAAGGTCCAACATTTGGACTAAGATCATATCACTTCTCTAAGAGAGGC
The DNA here is from genome assembly GCA_037367405.1 of Ottelia alismoides. Taxonomy (NCBI): domain Eukaryota; kingdom Viridiplantae; phylum Streptophyta; class Magnoliopsida; order Alismatales; family Hydrocharitaceae; genus Ottelia; species Ottelia alismoides. The sequence goes on along the minus strand of JAZKJV010009294.1, from coordinate 219,368 downwards.
GTTACTATAATCTAGACATGTTTCATCACTCCCTCAAAATGTAAGCTTCATAGTTATACAATTGTTTATGACCACATCACCCTCAGGTATTCCCAATACTTGTATATCCTGCATACTGCAAGACCCAAATTAAACCCAAAGTTTTAGATCTCTTTTGGACTATCTCCTTCACGGTTTTATCATTAAGTTTCTCATTCGATCATTGGGAGTCGGTTCCGATCATGTACTTCCTAAAATCATATATCATACCTAGATCTTGATCATATACTTTCCAAAAGTATATATCAAACCTACCAATTCATTCAAGCTTCCAAAGCAAGACGATCATGCACGGAATTTGATTCTTCCCAATATCTCACTAGTGATCTCATGTCTTCTGGTTTAGTAATGAACCTTTATGATCCCTTTGAGAAATCGTATTACTCATATACCCTTGCATGCACACCAGTGTGCCAGTGTATAGACCTTGTTTAGGTCATCAACCTATTGGTCTGCCAAATGTACATACTCAGACATATAGTAACACACATGTCTACAGTCAGAAGATGCGTGCCTATATCGTGACAGCATACGACATAGGACTTTGGTTATCTTGATCTCATTAAGTCAACTCTTTGACCTAACTTATCTAGTACCTCTGAATATTTATTCCTATGCAGAGGACCTGCATTAAGAGGCCAGTTAGATATCAACCAAGTGAGAAAGGGTCGTCTCCTACTCAGGCCAGAGATCATCTCTTAACAATCATTTGATGGTTCTTGATGAGTCCTCAATCTAACTCCTTAGATATTCATCCAAGCACCAGCCTCTATGATTCAATAATTGAATCAATAGTTGTATGATCATCAAGATGGTCATGGTACATAACCCTAATTGTACTAAGGGACCTATTATGCAAATTAGTTATTCTTCATTTCAGATCAAGGAATGATATTCGCAATAACATTTATTGCATAATGGCTCGTCATGGGCTCGCATGTCCAACAAACACTTGTGTATGAAGTCTATTAAGACTTTATTACTAACATCCATCTTTCTATGCCATGATTTACTAAAGCTTCATCATATGAAGTTTAATCATTGTCAAAATTCTATAACATGTGGAAACCATACCCCCTAAGTGGTGTCACCTCCCTCAAACTGATTTGAAGAGGTATGAGTGTTTCATCTTTAATTGTCATTTTTATTTCCGATTCTAGGTGCCTCATTATACTCTTAGGATTCAATGAGTCCCTTTAATTCATTCTTATCTTGATTCTCAAGAAAGTCATCATCTTAGAATCATATTATTAGAGATGAAATCTTTTAAGAATATCAAGGTCATAAAGTAGGTATCCAATACCATCTTTTATATTCCTAATGAAATAGTACTCTCATGTGCAAGATTCTAGCTTTCTTGCATCCATGTTATAGCCCAGACCAAGCAATCATGAATACTCCAATGTATGACACTAAGTTTGGTTTCAAAACTATAACTTACGAGGAGTTTTGGGGTTTGTATTTACATGAAATCTTATTAAGGATATATATTGCAGTTACTACAACATATATACCTCGAAACTAAGAGGTAATTATGTTGAGTCATCATTGATCAAATCATATCACACATGATCAAACTACATATCCCTACAACTCTTTTAAGCCAAGGTGTATTATGAGTGAGATAGAAATGATATTCCTTTCTATATAAGGGATTCCATGAATTCATCTAATAAGTACTAGCTACCTTGGTTAGATCAAATTATTTTCATTTTCCTTCTAACTTTGGTTCTCAACCAAAATTGTGAAGTCGTTGAATATTTCAAAGGTTTCTAATGTGAAAGGTAGAATTCCCATATTGTGAATAATCATCAATGAATATCACGTATCATTAATGTTCATTATGGTATAGAGGGTCCACGTACATCAATATGTATGAGGTTTTGAATACCTTGGCATCTTACACCATTCCCAAAGAAGGGTGTATTAGACATTTTACTTTTAATGCAATATTCACAAGTATGTAAGCTTTGAACTTTTAAACAATCTAAAGTTCAGTTTCTCACTAGTCCGTTTATCTCATCAACATACTGATGTCATAGTGTTGATGCCAGATCATAACCAGATGATCTTTATCCTCTTATTAATCTATTAAGGTTTAAATTCGAGTATTAGAAATGTTAATGAACAATTCATTAATGCTATAATTTAGTAGAGTCCTCTAGATGTTAGATTAATTTCTGAAATGTATCCATCATAACTCTTTATAATAGGTCTATTCCATAATGTATGTTTTTTTCAACAAACTTACAAATAAACAATGAATATATTCTAGTATCTAGGTCATAGAGACATTCTCTAAGACTATGGACTCTCCTACTGAAATATGCAGTCTATCTAATGGAGATTGTTGCAACAATTGCATCATCTCCCATGTGGATGACTATTAAACTTCAAAATCAAATTTTCTAGTCTGCTAAAAAAATATGCAACTAATAACAAGTGTTGTTTGAAGAATGAGATACACTTATTGAACTTTAATCTTATCTTATAAATAAGTCAAGTTTAATGATGATATGTAGATAAAGAATGTTCTGATGCACTATCAGGGTCCTCTAAGGATCTTAGATAGTCTAGATAGTCATATTATCAATACGTCTACTTGTTGTAGTATTGGAATTCATCCAAATCTTTAGATGTCATATGTTTGGAAGTCATAGAAGTGTGGTAAACCCTTTGACCATCCTTCTTACATGGGTCAGACCCATGATTATGCTTCTCTTACTTAGCACTTAAACAACCATTGCTTAAGATAAAGGATCTCTTAAATTGAGAATGTCCTTAAGGAACTTCAATATAAGAGTATTTCAACATTATTCTTGCTTCATCACATTCATACAATATGAATATTATGATGCTTCCTGAAAGACTTAAAATGACTTTGGTTCAGGCAGGTACTCAAATATTTTGAGTACATTATCTTTTATCGAGCCACCATTCTTCACAATGTAGCGAACCATGTCATTCATGATAAAATGCAAAACATCATATTCAATTTTTAAGAATGATCTCGACAATTACAATCATCACTGACATGTTACTTTCAAAGCATACTCGATGAGAGATCAAGACTTTAGAGACACATAATCCCTAGGGTGTTATCATATTGTCTATTTAATTGTCAATCCTCATAATCATGAGGAAACTTGCTTATCACAATCACATGCATTATGTGTCCAGCTGCAAGTACTCCATGATATTGTTATGATTGAGTATATATTTGAGTGGATTTAATGAAGTTTATCTGAAATAAGATAATTTACATAAATAAATAAATATATATATATATCTTTATTTAAGATTATTAATATTTTAAATCAAAGTTGTTTTGCTTTTTAAACTTTAAAAGTTCATTCCCTCGTTTAATTCCAAAGCAAGAGATATATTTATGGTTACATCTCTAGCAAGATATGAGTTCTCTTATTACATCCTAATTATATGAAAAATTAGAACTCAGCTAAAAGAAGCGGGAACTCATTCCGCCTTGCAAGTACAACTTGTATTTTCCCAATTCGGTCTTTAACACTCAGGCCCACCACCCCTAATGTGATGTTAACCCGTTGTTAATTGAATCAATCGTCAACAGGAAAAGAACTCGCTATGTGCAATAAATACCACCTCAATTATATCAGGAATAAATACTGGGGTCACTATGCATAGAATCTACTCTTTCGAGAAGCAAAGAGCTCGATCCATGTGCGCTTCTATATAGGAGCTATCACTTCAGATAGGCATCTCCAACATACAATCCATGGTGACAGAACCCTTCGCCTTGACGAGAGATCATGGATGTTATTTATATGATCCTAATATCTCACTTAAATTTTAATTAATTATTATGATTTATATTCATATAATTAATTCTTTCAAGGGAATTACATCTCTATTCATAATAGAGTATTTATTTTAATTGTATCTAATTAATTTAATCATATTAAATTTATTATCAATCCAATGCAACCAACAAACGATTAGGGTTTTCTTGATATTAGTATATAATATACAACCTCACATGTATACAATTGTATTATTTCAATTAGTTGATTAAAGTATGCAGAGACTTCTCATACTACCCATCCTTGAAACGGATCAAGCCAGGTCAGACAAATAATGCTAATAGGGAGTGCTTCCACTGCAGTGCTGGGTGCCAATTAAGTAACACATTAGCATGTCCACAACCTATACACCATCACCGAATCAATTCAAGACAATATAATTGGTATAAAATGTACTAAGAGGTTTTATCGATCACATGCTCTTGGTGACCGGCATAATACATATATAATAATCACTCAAAAATCTTAGGCATCTTAAAACATTTTAAAAATCCTAAATTTCTAGTCATATCAAGCAAGCATGTTCTTGGTTTTGCATGTAAAAGTTGCCCTACAACTATTAAAGGATAAAGTAGGGTTTTATCATGAAACTCTCATTCAATGGTCATTGATATTTAACCAAATATTTCCATAACTATTAAACTTAATCAAATCAAATTCATAATTTCCTTCCTTTATATTTAAAGATAAACATATTAAGAAAGTAAGCTTGATGATCCACTCATCATCCTACCCAACTCCACTAAATATGGAATATCTAGGGCAAACGGAGTTGAAATTGCACGAAATAAATTCGAGAGGTTTAATGGTTTAATTATATACTTAATTAAGTATTTATTTCATGTTTCATGATTGGAAAACAGTAATAAAAATCAATTTCTTACATATTCATGAATACATGAAAAAATAATTTCACTGCATGAATTTTTCGAATTTTAATTCATGCACTTTTGGTACAAACATTGGATATTATTTTGGGAACATATTTAAACATTCTAAATTCATTTTATGTTCCAAAAAATGAATCCAAACAGTGCATAAACATGGGATTTTTATGTTAATGAAAAATAATTCGAAACATACATCATATGCACAAATTACGAGTCCCCGCAAAACTTATATGCAAAACCTTGATTCCTTAAGGTTTAGATCACATCCAGGACCTTTTCCAAAGTTCTGATACCACTTGAAGGTTAGTGTTAAGACCTTAGAGCATCACATAAGCATCAAGGTCACATAACATACAACCTAGGGCAAATATTCATACTAGTTGTACCACGCAGCGGGATTTAAAAAATAAATGATGAAATCATATGGTTCGAGAGCACTTCTCAAATTATTTCATCAAAAACACAAATAAGTACAAGGATTACCTCCTGAAGCATGTTTGTGATCAAGTATATAAACGAATAGATCTCCTGTCTCAAGGCTGACGTGAAGGAAGAGGCACTTGCGAGTATGTGGATGAGATGTGTGCTTCTCACAATCCAAATCAAAGATTAGATCAAAGAATACCTGATTTCCTCTCACGAAATCCGACTCCTTTTTTACGAGCAAGGAGCATAGAAGAGGGCGGAGATCCACGAGCAGTCAATACGATAACATAATGATGTGTTGACAACAGCGAGGCTCTCTAGGCCAATATGTGAACGACCACAATATTGAGAGAGAGAGAGAGGATGTGTATACAATAGAGAGATCTATTGCTCTTGCAATTGTTGTAGTAGAAGAGGCTAGGTCTACCCTCCTTTTATACTAAATTGGATGTCCATGGATCTTATCCATGTGCACTCATAATCAAATTATGTAGATCATTTTGTACTTTCAATCAATGCTCATGATTTTATTGCATAAATGTACAACAACAAATTATCAATGTAAAATAAATAAAATATATTGAAGAGTCTTCAACATAATTCAATTTAAATCAAATCAATAAACATGGAAAGACTTGGAAAGAGGGTAAGCCTCCTTCCTTACATAGAGTGGACGACCACCAAGTTGACAACTCAATGGTGGTGGTCCACCCTCTTAGTTAGGAAGGTGGCTCCCTCATTCCAAAATTGTAAGATTTCAAATCTCACCAAATCTTCCACTTGTGCAACAACTTTTATTGCAAATTATTCACCAAAATCATTCCAAATTCTTTGTGATAATTCCAATCATGCCATTGATAATTATGAATCAATTCACACATCTAATATAAAATTTAAATTGTATTTTCATTTAATTGTTCAATGTGAATCCAATTCACATCCATATTTAACTCGTAAATACTATTTACAATTACATCTCTCCAATATAATATAAATCATATTTATAACATTTATGATTATTATTAATAGTGATATCCACATTAATTATATACTTGATAATTAAATCATATTTAACTATCTTAGATGACTGTTCTTATGTGACCAATAATATGAGTCATATCCATATTATTCATAATAATTCAATCATATTTAATTATCAATTTTCCTCAATATTTAGATACATTGTCAAAAATAGAATTATTCTTGAACTCTTTTAAGAATAATGTGATTTCTCCGCGGATACTTGGAGATAAGGATAGGGAGATTGTACTTCCCATGTATAGTGACTTGGATATTGGGATGACATTTCAAATCTAGATCTCGGAAACCTCTTAAAGATGTTTTATTAAATCAAAGATATAAATATAATCTTCTCATTGCATCATATTCAGATCAATGTCCAACAATTGGACTGGGATCAGATTAGTTCTCTATTGAGACGAGTCATTAAAATCCAAATATGCTTCATCACTCCCTCGGAATGGAAGTATCATGATCATGCAATCATTTATGATCACATAACTCTCGAGTATTCTTAATACCAGTACATTCTGTATACTGGAAGACCTAGAATAAACCTGAAGTTTTAGATCACATTTGAACTGTCTCCTTTAGGGTTTTATCACTAACTTTCTACTTAATCATTGGGAGTTGGTATCAATCATATAATTTCCAAAATCATATATTATACCTATAAACTCTTTTCGTGCTTCCAAAGAAAGATCTCAATATCTCATAAGTGAGCTCATGTCTTCCGTTTCAGTAGTGAACATTTACGACCCCCTTGAGAGATCACATTACTCATATGACCTCATATGCGCACCAACTCACTGTGTATAGACCTTGATTAGGTCATCAACCTAATGGAATGCCTAATGTACATACTTAGACATATAGTAATACATATGTCTATGGTCAAAGGATGTGTGCCTGTATAGTGATAACGTACGATATAGGTCTCAGTTTTCTCAACTTTGTTAAGTTGACCTTTGACCTAACTTATCCGACACCTCTTAATCTCTATTCTTATGCAGAGGACATGCATCAAGAAGTCGGTCAGATATCAACATTTAGCGATGTATTGACATCTCCTTCTCTTGCTAGAGATCTTATCTTAACAATCATTTGATAGTGCTTGATGAGTCCTCAATCTAAATCTTTAGATATCATCCAAGCACCAGCCTCTATGATTCAACCATTCAATCATCAACTGTGTAGTTATTAAGATGGTCATGGTACATAACCATAATTGTACTAAGGGACCTATTATGCAAATTAATTATTCTTCATTTCTGATTAAGGAGTGAATTGTAATAACCTCATTGTGGGCTCACATGTCCAATGATATCTTGGTTTAACTCTACGATCACATTGATCTATATACCACCAAGGTACCAATGCATATGTAAAAAGAAAAATGGCATATTTAAGTTATGTATTTTGAAATACTTGAAATTATTTGTCTACAGTGCATCAAGTTACATGAACCAATTTTGCTAATTGCAGCAAGAATTTTCAAGAATTGATTATGATTTCGTTTATAACTCATTATGGAGACATAAGAAAACTTTTATTCGATGATGGAAATGGTTGCTAATATTTCTCCATACACAAAAAAGTGAAACTTCATAGCCATTATTTTTTGTAAAACAGTCAATTGTATGTAAAAATTTTAACTTGATCGCCAACGTTTATGTTCTTTGAGACCAACAATTTTGCAAAAAGTTTTAGGAAAGTCACATAATTTCCTAAAAGAGCATCTATTTATTATTGTAAGCTCTTAGTAGTTGGCATCATTATTGTATAATAATAATAACAACATTTCTTGAATAATAAGAGGATAACAACATGAAGATAGAGTGTCCATCTTAAATTACCTTGAAACATTGAATTAAAAAATTCTTGTTTTCTCGTGACAACTTAAGTGTGTTCCAACCCTCTCATTATGTTAGATTGGAGATATGGTCGTTAAACATGCCCTGGTTGGACTTAAAACATATTTTAGCATTTCTTATGCATTTTGTAAAGTATTCTGATCATACGAATAGAAAGATTACATATTTTATTATAATAGGATGAGGTGCGCAATTTTTTAGATATTAATTACTATGATAAATAATGACAAAAAGAAAAAAACCTCATATCTATTAAATTTTTGCAAGTGTTTCATTTACCAATTAGTTAACTGACGCTCTTGATGGTCGAGTTACCATGTTTATCATTGATTAACAAAAAGCATTTAGTCGACTAATCAAGCCCATTAGTGACTTATGTGTAATGTTAATTAACTAAGGGTTTGCATAGGTTGAATGGTTATTGTTATCTACTTTTTTATGACATTTACGTAAAAATGTTGTCTTAATTGATATTATTGTCGAGTATATCTCCATGCAATATATGCATGGTGATGTGATTGAGTGTTGCAATGGAGTATATGATCACGCTAAAATAGTTGTGAATAAATATATCTAATAAATATTTCATATACTAAATACAAAGGTAATAGTCTAATGGATTTCATGAACCACAAGGGCCTTGGTTGATACATATTGGCTATGTGTCAGATCCTTCATATCAAGACCTCGCTCAAATTCTTATCTGATCTAGTAATCAAATCAAATAAATGACACCATCTTGTAGTTCTCACCGAGACTTTCCAACAAGTATAAGAGCATCAAAATCAGAGTCCATTTTAGAGAGTTACACGCTAAAGACAGTTGGGTTGCGGCAATTTGGATCTGGATCCGAACTGGATCTGTTTAAGGCTAATCCACATATAAGAGTGGTGGTTGAGACACGTGGGTTAGCCCACTAAACCCCTTGACTTTGAACCACCACACTCAGCATAGCTCCGCTATCGAGAAAATTACAGCCACTGATCGGAAGTTCGAGCATGCTATTTCGATGAGCATGGAGCGTGGATCGTCGTGGGCACACACGTGTTCCACTAAACATTGTAGAACTCTCATTTTGGGTGAAAGAAATTTGTAAGTAAATATTCGCACAGGTATGGTTTTCCCTCCGTCTATTGTCGGATTCACGTGTGTTTTGCACCATGAGTTTTGGATAGTGTATAGATACTGTATGCGGTATCAATTTTGAATCTGAGTGAGTTTTACATGGAAACCCTAATTTTATTGCATCAAACTTTTGTGATTTTCTGTTGAATGGATGAATGCATGGAAATGATAAAAACATGGGCATGATGTGGGTAATAACGGTGGGGGTATAATTTGTTTCATGATAGAAGGAATTTAACGGACATTGTCGAAGATAAGTTCAGTCATCGTTCCATTGATTACGCATGAACGATCATGCCCTTATGGTGGACCAATCATATTGACTCCAAAATGATCGATCATGCATGTTTGTCGGTTGATCATTCTAGGACTACTGATCCAAATAGAGATGTAAGTTAACTCTAAAAAGATGCTGAATAATCTAGGATATCATGGTTTATGTTAAATATATGGAATAGTTGAAATGAGTTAATAAATTATAGAAATGGGTTCATTGTGAGTTGTATTAAGCTAAAAGTAGATGACATGAGCCTCGATAAGTTTAAAATATCGTGAGCATAAAATTGAACGATCATAGGGGATCCATATCTGTTATATTTACATCTTGTGTTCAGCAGATGCCTTTCCCATTGTGTTCTTGCCCATGTTGCGACAATTGATATTAAGTGGAATCAGATTGTGGAGTAGAATTGCCAAGGGAGGGGCATGCATCCTTGAGGCCCCGGGTAAGAACTTAGATGCTACAAATCTAACAATTATGTCGGTTGGAGGACATATTGGTAATTGGAGTTGTCACCTAGGGGAGCTTTGTTGAGACTTGAACTTGAACAAGCTCGTGGAAATCCGAAACAGGGTATATGACAACAGTTTGATTTATAAGGACAAAGTAAAGAGATGGCATGATCAGCACATTAGGTGCAAAGACTTTGTCCCTGGACAAAAGGTATGGTTGTTCAATACCAGGTTGAAGATGTTCCATGGGAAGCTCAAATCTAAATGTTGTTAAGAAAGTGCACGAGAATGGAAGTGTAGAGATAGATGATCTCACAGATGGTGCACAATCTCATGTGGAGAATGGACAACTACTGAAGCATTTTGTTGATTTGAAAGAGCAGTTAGTCCAAGTCGAGGTCATCAACTTCATGCAGAGTGAGCACAGAACCGATACATCATATCACTCATCATGAAGATGCAACATCAAGATTCGGCATCTTAGAAGTATCATTGCTCTTGTACATTCTCCCTTATTTGTATATTCTCCAGATCACATTGGTTATCACACTTACTCTTGTCATATACGTAGGCTGACCAGAGCCTAAGTATAGGGGGAACTGATGCCCTCCATGTGCATATACTCATCCATTTCTCCTCTTGACCTCGTCCGCCCCATTTTTGCTCTTCTTCTACACATGGGTTAACCAGAGCCTAAGTATAGGGGGGCAGATTGACTTCTATACTATTTATTATTTTAGCCATCCTACGCTTAGCAAGAGCTATGTCTTTTTCTCACTTCTTGTGCTCTGAGGACATAGCACATGCTACGTATAGGGGTGTGTGTACATATTACATATATACTTTACCCATAGCTCGTACTTTCACATATTTTTGTATATATTATACAATAATTATGGGATGGGTAAAAAATTTTTTAAAAAACTATTTTCCGTATTTGCTTAAAAAAACTTTTCAAAAAAATCTCTTAAAAAACCTTTTAAAAAATGTCCTTTCTTATCTACCAATCTTTTTCAAAAAAAACTTTTGAAAAAAAAACAAAACTTTTTCTAAAAAAACTTTCTTCTTTTCCTTTATTTTTCAAAAAAAACTCTAAAAAAATAAAAAACTAATTAATAAGTTTGTTTAATCCCTGACACATTCACTTTCACACAAGACTTATGATGTTCAAGAACGCTTGGTTTATGAGGTCTTGAGATTTTGAGTTAACCAGACTTAGCCATTAGGGTCTTGGACTTAATTATTCACATTTCCCTAGTTTGAAAGATTTGTGTGCTATATTGCATGATTAGTCTCTACCTTAAGAATATGAGCAGCACCTCACATACACGACTACAGTTATGATGAGATGAGTTGAAATTTCACTTGAGGAACTGAGATGAGGGATTTGAGTTTGGACTTGATTTGATGATACTCGAGGATGGGATAAAATCAATGAAGGCTTCATGAAACCTGAGTATCAGCATCTTTAGCCAGTATGAGAACATGGTTCTTATACTATCTCTTGACATTTACCTAAGTGCTAAGGTATGATAAAATAAAAAAATTTGTTGATTAGTGTGCGCTAACTCTTAGTAAAAGCAGTGGAGCTAGCCAAAAATACTACAAAGCAATGAAATGTCAAAGAAAAGCTCTCATTCCACAAAGTCAATTATCAAAAGAGCTTCCAACAAAGGCGAGCGCTCCCAACCATTTCAAAGTGTCCACTTGGACCACCACTATTAGGACCAGGAGTCGGCTTGCACCAAAAAAGGGCTCTGCATCGTAAATGCTACAGGTCTAGGTGTATAAGGTACGATAGGTACTCAAAAAAAGGCACATCCCGGTGTACCTTCAGGAAAACAAGTGCAGACGACTCCAATTTCTCTTGACGGACGTACTTATCAACACTAAAAATATGTGTTGAGTAATAAGGCACTCGAAAGGATCCTTGTTCCAATGAGAGGGAGAGAAGAAATGACACAATCCTATGCCCTCCATTAACTGGCCTTCCATCTACACTTTTAAGTCTGACAACTAAAGAGACAGTAGATTGGATGCAAGAAATGGTTTATTCCCTAGTGTTGAGGATCGAGTTCTTAGGAGAGTCTCTTGGACTGGAAACTTGGGTGACGTTGCGACTCTACTCTTATAACTGTAGTCAACACTTAAGTCATATCCTTACTATATATGTATACTATGATGATTAGGGAAATTAGATACCATTTAACTAGAGCTTGGTTCAGCTTAGAATTTTAGGATATCTAAAATCGAGAGTTCTTGAACGGATCAAATATTCTATTCACATGCACAGTCAAGGGTTAACCCAACCTATTCATTCTTTATTTGCTCGAGGACTAGCAAAGTTTAAGTATAGGGGGGTGATGAATCCACGATTCATCGTCTCAATATCTTGATCTTAGCAAAATCCTCGAGTAAAGTCTCAAATAAATGTACATAAAATCATCAAATTAACAAAATGACTCTTGTAAATAAAACACACTAATTATTATATATTAGATTGTACAAATAAATTCACAATAAAAGGTCGCAAAATTAAAGGAGTTTTTCACATGTAAATAGCCCAAAACTTCATGTTCTTTTAATAATTTTATTTCAACTCCTTTTTGGCTAATTCTTTCTCTAACATGTTCATAAAAATGTATATAAAAATACAAAAATACAAAACAAATTTTAACTCAAATAAATGCTCCTAGATCTCAGAGGGAAAGAAACTGTAAAGACCAACTTCCAAGCCAAATTTCTGCTCCGTATGAACTCCAAATTCACCAAACTCATTTTTAAAGTTCAAGTTAGAAAATTATATATCCAACGGAAGTGGTTTCATTAAAATCGAAGCTCATTTGCAAAAGTTGGGTTTTGGGACCTAGATGTACATTGTATATTATGTATATATTCATTCTTTCTTCATTTTTTATTTTATCTTTTCTAATTAATAAAAATACAAAAAAATCATGGTTGTATTGTATTTTGATTGTAATATGTTATTATATTTTTTGTTGTAAATATCTCTTACTAAAAAGACAAAAAAATACATATTAGAAAAGCAAACAAAAATGTACATGTTGTATGTATTCCTTTGTAAATTCTCCACTATTTTTTCTTCTTTATATTTTTTGTTGTATTTAAAGTAGCCTACTTTATTTAATTTTATTTTCCTTTATTTATTTTTCATTCTCTACAATTACCACCATTCAACTCCATTCTACTACCAACCTCCATTCAACCCCACCATTTTTTAAACCTCCCATTCAACTCCATTAATAGTATAACCTCCCACCACTTTAATAACCTCTCATTTCATTCTCTTTATATACATCCCATCCTCCTCAATTTTCACTTGATCCATCTTTATGTGAGGAGAGCCTAGTTCCCAGAGTTGAATCGCTGACAGCGATGCAACTGCGATCGAGCGACGACAGCCCTCTCTCCGGTGAGATCCTTTGGTTTTTTTGGCCAACATCACAGCCGCACCTATGCACTGCTCGAGCTCATCGCCCGTTGGTGATTCGAGCGAAGATCGTGCTTTCGTGAGCACATCGTAGGCGGTCCGCTTCCATTGTAGGTAATTTGTCATTTCATTATTTACATCATTTTTATGTTTGCATTTTTTAGCACATCATATCACCACTCATCCTCCATTTGTTTATCTTTATCATACACCACCATCATCACATCTTTTTTCTCCACATTCATTTCATTCCCTATTTAAAGAAAAATTAAAAAAATTAAAATATAAAAAAATAATATAACAAAAAAAGAAATTAAAAAAATAAAAAAAAGAGTAAATTGGAGGGAGGCCGCCCCCCTTTCCTCCTCTACGCCGCTGCCGGCCAGCTCCCCCACCGCGGGCGACCACTCCTCCAACGCGGACGTCACCGCACCTCCTCGCGATAGTGCGCGGCCGCACCGCCGACCAGCCATAGCCCAACCGACCACCGTGCGTAGCCGCCCACAGCTACCCTCCCCGTGCCGCCCTCCGTCATCCAAGCCGCAACCCGCGCCACCGCCGCGCGTCGCGCGCCTCCGCGCCACCGCCGCCGACCCCGTCATCCCCTTTTGGGTGCATCTTCAGCCACCCAAGGAAGAAGAAGGTCCACCTTTTCTTTATTTCTTTAATGTAAAAATTACATTGTTTTTATTACATGTTTCTAGTGTTGCATAATAGTCCTTGTACATAACTTGCATTGTAATTTTATTCTCTGAAATTTGCACGGATAACCATGTGTTTGTATAGCAATTTGGACCTCAATTTTACATCTTTTTATTCAATGAAAAATGTCATTGTTTTGAGCAACATATTGTCTACTATCTGAAAATTTATTTACATTTTTATGAGATATTGTGAATTAACTAAAATTGGTTAATTGAAAATCTGCATATTTTACCCATTTTATGCTCTTAAATTCATATCTGACATATGGCTGCTCTAAGAATTCCACAAAACTTAGACAAGATGCCTCGAATCGTGATAGTTACTATCTAAATTTCATCCAAAGTGGAGTTGTATTATGCCTGAAATAAATCATAGAGTGATTTTCATATTTGATTTTTAATTAAATCCACATAAATCCTTTTCGCAAAATTTCAAATCTCCTGGATTCCATATGAAAAATACCTATATGAGATAATCTGCTCTCTTCTTAATTTGCTATTGTGGATTTACTAAGAATTAATTACTCACTGTCACTCTGTTTCCACTAAATAAATCCATAAAAAATTCATATTTTGTCAAAAAAATCCAAAAATATTACTATAGTCTCATTTCATCATGTCTTAATTCCAGTAAATTTTTCAAAAATTTTTCTTAATGTTTGTGTGAAAAATTGTGGGAAAACCCATAAAAGTATGCATTTTAGTTATTGCATTTTAACCCTGAGAAATACAAAAAAAAATGTATGTTGCATTCATCTCTGTATTAGGATTCTAGGGAAAATATAATTTAACTAAATTAGATTAATTTCTCATTAAAATTAATTTGGCTAAGTTGTGTGCTTTCTTAGTAACTTAATTCACACGCATTTTGCATTAGCATTTGTTTTTACATAAAAAATATAAAAAAATGCATTGGAAATCTAAAACTTAATTTTCAAATTACCCATGAAGTTGTTCCTTTGCTTCCATGTGTTCAACCCCGGACTTGCCCGGGATATAAATTAAGTCGAGACACTCTTCACGAAGATATTCTCTTAGTTCTGACTGAATCGCTAAGTACACGTATTACAACGTGTCCGAATTAATTATCGTATTTAGCGACTCTTCAGGGAGTGGGCGTGTGAATGAATGGGAGAGAGGAGAGAGCTTGTTGTTAATCTTCTTAACCTCTTTGAGGGCAAGGGGGTGCCTCTCCTTATATAGGGTTTTGGGAGTCCATGAATCACAATCCATGGGATATACAAAATCAATGGTTGAGATTGATTTGTGCTTCTTTCAATGATCAAGATGTTGTTGGTAAAAACACAACAACTTAGCAAAATCCCTGAGCAAATTCTCAATTAAATGTACATAAAATCATTAAATTAATAAAATGACACTTGTAAATAAAACACACTAATATATGTATATTGGATTGTACAAAATAAATTAACAATAAAAAGTCGCAAAACTAAAGGAGTTTTTCACATGTAAATAGCCCAAAACTTCATGTTTTTTATAATAATTTCATTTCAACACCTTTCTGGCTAATTTTTTCTATAACTTGTTCATAAAAATGCATATAAAAATATAAAAAATACAAAACAAAGTTCAGCTTAAATAAATGCTCCTAGATCCCAAAGAAAAAGATGTAAAGTCCAACTTCTAGGCCGACTTCCTGCTCCGTATAAACTCCAAATTCACCGAACTCACTTTTAAAGTTCAAGTTAGAAAATTATCTATCCAACGGAAGTCGTTTCATTAAAATCGGAGCTCATTTGCAAAAGTTGGGTTTTGAGACCTACATGTACATTGTATATTATGTATATATATTCATTCTTTCTTCTTTTTTTTATTTTTTCTTTCTTAATTACTAAAACTCTAAAAAAATAATTGTGTTGTATTTTTATTCTAATATTTTATTGTATTTTTTCCGTTGTAAATCTCTCTTATTAAAAAGATAAAAAAATATAAATTTGAAAAGCAAACAAAAAATGTACATGTTATTTGTCTTCCTTTGTAAATTCTCAACTCTTTCTCTCTTTATTTTATTCTTTTTTTAATAGACAACTTTATTTATTTATTTATTATTTATTTTGCATTCTCTATAATAACTTCTATTCTACCACCAACCTCCATTCCATTCCATATTCTTCATCCAACCTCCCATTCAACTCCACCAATAATATAACCTCCCATTCAACTCCACCAATAATCTAACCTCTCATTCAACACCATCACCATTCTAACTTCCCTTTCTCTTCTCTTTATATTCATTTGTACATCTTCATTTTTTCTAATCTGTCATTCTAATGGAAAAAGGAGAGAGCTTGGAGTGTTTTGTTGGTGACAGCGGTGAAGCATCTTCCTCAAGCAATGACCTCCTTCAGGCGAGATCCATCGAGCTCCGCTCCGCGTCATGAGTTCCTCATCGAGCTCGCATAGCTTCTCTGATTTTCATTTCGCCAATCGGATCGAGACGACGACAAGAATCCAACGTAGCTGCTCCGCAAATCCGGCGAACCTCAGGTAAGTATTTCCTCTCATTTCTTTTGTTGTTTTATTTTATCTAATATTTTATTCCCTTATTGTTTCACCTCACCATCTTCTTTTTCACATCACCTTTATCACCACACATCCATATGTGTATTGTTTATATTTTGTCTAAAAAAATTAAAATTAAAAAAAATCAATCAATTCATAGCACAAAAACAAACAAAAAAATTGCAGGGAAACCTCCGACCCCCCTTTCCTCCAGCACTGCTGGCGGCTTTGCACGCTGCCCGCCTCCTCCCCATCGTGCCTACCTGCGAAGAAGAAGAAGAGGAGGTCATCTTTTTTATTTTTTTAATTTTGTAAAAATTGCAACATTTTCCTTGTATTTTTCGTAATTTCAAAAGTATCCTTGTGCACAAATTGTGTTGTTTAAGTTTAATTTCGGAATTGCATAGACAACCATGTGTTTGCTTATTGATTTGAACATCAACTATGCATCTTTTATTTCAATGAAAAATAATGTATATTGAGAAACAAATTGTCTACCATCTTAATATTTATTTATATTTTTGTGAGTTTGGATAAATAATTAAAAATGTTTAACTAAAATACTGCATATTTTACCCATTTTGGACTCTTTATTTCATATCTCACTCATGGTTGCTCGAACAATTTCAAAACAATCTGGAATGATGCATTGATGTGTATTATAATTACTTTCCAAATTTCATCTAAAATAAAATTGTCATGTGTCTAAAATAAATTATAGAGTGATTTAGCTATTTGATTTTTAATTAAATCCACGTACATTATTTCTATGAAATTTAAAATTTCTTGGATAGCATATAAAAATACCTTTTTGAGATAATTCACTCTCTTGTTAATTTGACATTGTGGATTTATTAGGATTTAATTACTCGTAGTCACTCTGTTTTCACTAAAGAATCCATAAAAAATTCATATTTTGTCAGAAAATTCCAAAAATATTACTGTAGTATCCTTGCATCATATTTTTATTTCTAATAAACTTTTCATGATTTTTGCTTACTGTTTGTTTGAAATATTACGAAAAAACCCATAAAAAGTGTGCATTTTTAGTTGTTGCATTTTCACCCATAAATTTCCAAAAAAAAAAGGTGCCTTGCATTCATCACTGGATTAAGATTCTAGAAAAATATAATTGGGCTACATTGGACTTATTTTCTATTCAAATTAATTTAGCTAAGTTGTGTGATTTCCTAGTAACTTAATTCACCTGCATTTGCATTCTTTTTGCATACAAAAATATAAAAAAATTATCGCGTGGAAACCTAGACCTAAATTTTTGAATTAACCTGAAGTTATTCCTTTGTCTTCCTGTGTTTGACCCCAGACTTTCCCGGGATATAAATTAAAGCTGAGACACTCTTCACGGAGATATTCTCTCGGTTCTGATTGAATCGCTAAGTACATGTACCACAACGAACGCAAATTAAAACACTTGCTCAGTGACTCATCAGTGACCTTGGACGAGGTCATGGTCGTGATTTCTCTACTGGTCGTTATCCTGCATGCGTACATTGTGGTCGCATGAATCATTCTTCTGAGTGTTGCTGGGCAACACTTGGCAAGCAACCAAGTGCTCATAACACTTATGACGACGAATCATATGATACGAACAATGATACAACTACTCAGAGTACATATGAACAACAGACTCCATTCACTGCTTCTGAATATACTCGTCTGCGGCAACTTCTAAATGATTCGGCTCCCTCAACCGAAGACAAGACCGCATCTGCTGCTACTGCTAGCCTTGCCACTACCTCAGGTACAATACTCAACTCAGTCTCTGTTACCAAACATGCATGGATTATTGATTCTGGAGCTTCTACTCATCTAACAGGAGAAGCAAGTCTGCTCACCTCATCTCAACCCTCTACTACGGTGAAGAGTGTTCATGTTGCCAATGGGGATCAATCTCATGTTACTGCTATTGGAACTATTGACTTCTCCAACAAACTTCGACTGACAGATGTACATTGTGCTCCTGCTTTCCCACTCAATCTTTTATCTGTACATAAGCTGAGCTACAGCCTCAGTCTACTACTTCCCGGAACTAGACTCAGCAGAAACCTACATTATCGTGTTATTTTTTATGAATTCTGTTGCTATTTTCAGGACATCCAGACGAGGCAGATTTTTAATGGGGGGTATGAGAGGAATGGCCTATATTACCTCAACAGCCCGTCTATTTCCAACTTTGTTGGTGCTACCTCGATCTCTGAAGATCCCCTTATATGGCACCTTCATCTGGGACATCCTTCTGCCAAAGCTCTCTCTATGATATTTTCCGAACTATCTATGCTAAAACCCTTTGAGTGTGAAGCATGTCAGTTCAGAAAACATCATAGAGTTTCCTTTCCTGCTCGAACTGAGCGTCGTCGCACTACTCCTTTCTTCCTAATTCATTGTGATATTTGGTGACCCTGTCCGGTCTGAACTATTAGTGGTCATAAGTACTTTGATATTTTTTTGGATGACTACAGTCGCTTATCTTGGATTTTCTTGTTATGAATTTTCTTGTTAAAAGAACATTCAGAAATTAATATCGTTGTAAAGAACTTCTTTCATTATGTCAAAAAACTTTTCTCCACTACTATTAAAATCTTTCGTTCTAATAATGCTTTGGAATTTACTCAGAATGACCTGATAACCTTTTTTGCCTCCCAAGGTACCATACATCAAACTTCTTGCCCATATACATCCCAACAAAATGGGATTGCTGAAAGAAAACTGAGATACCTTCTTGATATTGCTCGATCCTTACTCACCCATATGAATGTTCCCAAGATATATTGGGGGAATGCTATTCTTATTGTTGTTAATATTATAAACAGGGTCCCCTCTGCTTCTCTACATGGATCCACCCCTTTCAACTTGCTCTATCCCAAGGAGAAACCTTTCCCTCTACCTCTACGAATTTTTGGATGCACAACCTTTGTCCATAATTTGCATACCACTGACAAATTATCTGCTCGAGCTATCAAATGTGTTTTTCTAGGGTATTCTCAAACTCAAAAAGGATACATATGCTATGATCCTACAGGACATCGATATTACGTTTCTCTTGATGTCACCTTCTTTGAACAAAACAGCTTCTTTACTCAGACTGTGTCCGATATTCCCCTTCAGATTCCTCCTCCACCAATTGTGTATAAAAGAAGAATTGTGTCTAATCATGTTCATGTTCCTTTACCTATTCCACTGGTGCAGGAAACTATGCCATCCTCGAGTGCTCCCACCAATACTACCCTGGATAGTCCTCAGGAGCTTCCCATCGCTCTACACAGAACAAAGAGGCAATGTACACTTCATCCAATATCTCATTTCACCTCTACCAATGGCTTATCATGCACTGACAAAAGATATGCAGATGATATAATGGCTATTTCTGTTCCCAAAGATCATCATAGTGCACTACAAGATGAGGGATGGAGAATGACAATGAATGAAGAAATGGAAGCATTACAGTATAGAAGAACATGGGACCTTGTCAAATGCCCTCCTGGATGTAAACCAGTTGCATGTCGTTGGATCTTCACTACAAAGTAGTCTCCTGACGGTTCTATTGATCGTTTAAAAGTAAGACTTGTAGCAAAAGGCTTTACTCAAACATATGGGGTAGACTACTTCGAAACATTCTCCCATGTGGCTAGAATGGGATCCATACGAACTATAATCTCTGTGGTTGTCAACAAAGGGTGGCCTATGTTTCAGTTAGATGTTAAGAATGCATTTCTATATGGAGATCTTGACGAAGAAGTCTACATGATACAACCCCCAGGTTGCGAAGTCGAGGGGGAGTATGTATGCCGACTTCACAAAGTCATCTACGGACTAAAGAAGAGTCCAAGGGCTTGGTTTGATAGACTGAGTACAGAGATTGGCACCATGGGCTTCCAGAGGACTACGTCTGACTATTCGGTTTTTTGTCAGGAGACGGCAGACTGGTACTGTAATTCTTGTTGTTTATGTAGATGAGATTATTATTACTGGAGACGATGACCAAGGGATACTAGAAACAAAGGCTTTCTTGCAAAAAGTATTCGTCACCAAGGATCTTGGACAACTTCGCTATTTTCTAGGCATAGAAGCTCTACGTACTAAGAAAGTCTTACATATGTCGCAGAGGAAATACTGCCTTGACATACTAACTGAGGCAGGACTACTTGGGTGCAAACCCTCAGGAATTCCAGCAGAGCCTAGAAAACATTTTGCATCCAATGATCCTCTCATTGAAGGCACTACACGATATAGGAGTCTGGTTGGCAAACTTCTATATCTTACAGTTACTAGACCTGATATATCCTTTGTTGTAAGCAGAGCCAGCCAATATATGGAGAAACCATGCTACATCCATTGGCAAGATGTTCTTCAAATCCTTCGCTATCTAAAGACTCACCAGGACGAGGCATCTTCAATGGGGAAAATGGGCACACAAATCTCACTGCATATGCTGACACCGATTATGCAAGCTCTCCTGAAGATCGTCGATCTACAACTGGATATGCCTTGAAACCTGGTTAGTTGGAGGAGAAAGAAACAAGTAGTCGTTTCAAGATCTAATGCTGAAGTTGAATATAGAGCAATGGCTCAGGCTACATGTGAGATCACGTGGCTGCTCACTTTTCTACAAGAACCAAATGATGTTACATCTACTCATATTCCCTTGTACTGTGACAAAAAGTGAGCTACCTACATTGCTACCAATCATGTGTTCCATGAGAGACCAAAACATATTGATATTGATTGTCACTTTATCGGAGATGATATACGAGGAGGGAAGATAACCACGCCACACATTCCAACAGATCTTCAACTTGCTGATATTTTTACCAAGGCAGTGACTAAGAAGCGGCATTCCTGGATAACTTCCAAGTTGGGCATGGTTGTGAATATGCTCCAACTTGAGGGGGAGTGTTAGAGATTACCGTAGATTGATGTTTCTTTATTTATCATTGTAACACCACAAGGGTATTTATGTAAGTTCTCCTCTGAGCACCCTAGAGTTTAGTCCTATATAAGGACCCCTAGACCTCACAGAATAAACACAAAATATTCCTCTCTTATTTTCTCCACAACAACCGCGTACATTATGTGTCCAACTGCAGTTACAATATCTTGATCATGAATCCAATCTGTGATATTATACTGATTATTATTGAGTATAGTATTGAGTGGTATTAATAAAGGATTATCTGAAATAAGAAATTTGCATAAGTGTATATATTTTCATATTTTACTTTGATTTAGGAGTTTTTATATCAAGTTGTCTTGCCTTGTCAACAATGAAAGCTCATTCCCTTAATCACTTTCAATGTAAGAGATATACTTATCATTATATCTCAAGAAGAATCTGGGATCTCCTTCCTTATCTTTGTTACATCCCAATAATATGAGAACCTGTAACTCAGATAAAAAGAAGCGGGAACACATTCCGCCTTGCAAGTCCAACTTGCATTTCCCAATTCGGTCTTTAACACCATGGCCCACCACTCCTAATATGATGTTGATCCGTCATTAATTGAACCAATCGTCAACAGGAATACAACTCGTGGGCGCAATCCAATATTGCCCCAATAATATGAGGACATGATATTGGGGACACTACGCATATGTCCTTACTCTTTTGAGAAGCGAAGAGCCCGGTCCAAATGCACTTGCATACAGGAGCTGTCACTTCGGACATGTGTCTCCTACATACAATCCCTGGCGACGGAACCTCTTGCCTTGACGGAAGACCATGGATGTCACTTATGTGATCCGCCATATCATGTTCAAATTCAAAATAATTATTATGAATCATATTCACATAATTAATTCTTCCAAGAGAAATAACATCTCTATTAAAATAGAGTGTCCAATTTTAGTTGGATTCCATATAATCTAATAATATTAAATTAATGATCCAATTAATATCCAACAAACGTCCTTTTATTGTTACTTGAAATATGGTATTATATCAAATATATATTATTTCGAATTTTAATAATTAGAAAAAATACATCATGCTCTCTCAATATCCGTTCCCTACCCGTTGTCATGGCCAGTACCAACGGGAGTGGGATAGACCGCGCACGGTGCAACCAGCTACCCCAAAGCTCCCTGACTAGACACCATATCCGCCTCGGGAAAAGATAATGGCAAGTCAATCACTTTGTACTTGAGATGATAATTGGTTTTTCAACCGAAGTTATACCATATAATAATAATCAAAATAATTTTGATTAACATTATAAGGATATTTCCTAAACAAATTCCCAATCCTATTCAAGCAACTATGTTTGTTGGAAAATAGATCTTGTAGATCATGTAACCAATTTGTGATTTAGATCACATCTAATCAATTATTGGTTAGGTCAATGTCATTTAAGGAAATAATTATCATCAAATATTTCATAAATATTTATCCATAATTATTTAAGGAAATTAAACAATTTAATTTCACTAATTGATAAAATGACAATCACAAGGTTCTTGATTAGGAAAATAATTTCCAACAGTGACCCTCAATTACTAAAATTACCATATCTCAATCAATTTAAATCCAAATTAAGCAAAGTAAGTTCTCAAAGTTTGCTAATTTGATTTACAATAGAACCTATGTGGTTTGCATGCATTTCAAGGTGTTTCAAAAATCGCAATTAACTCCTTAATCACATTAAGATTCGCAGTCCTCTAAACATGGGATACATGTTCACTAAAATGATCATAACTTGAGCAAACGGATTTGAAATCACGTAAACTAAGATCCTACAATTTCCTTGTTAATGAGGAAACAAAATACACATATTATTTTCATGTTTTAACGTTTTAGACATAACGGAAAAATCACACAAAATAGTGCTGCGAAAATGAAATACAATAAAACTTTCACAAACCCTAATGAACCCAAGTCGTTCTAGGTTTATGGATCGCATCCAAAACCTTCTGGTTCTGATACCACTTGAAGGATATGGTAACATCCTCAAGCCATCACGGAAGCATGAGGATCGCATCGTATATGATCAAGAACGACTAGCCGTACTAGTTGTTCTATGCAGCGGAATTTAAAATTTTAATGGGATGAAACCACATGATCGATGAACGTTTCTTGAATCATTTCATCTAAACCACATCAAGTATAAAGGAATACCTCTTGAAGCGTGGTTGCGATCGAGTCTCTACGAAAAGAGACCTCCTGTCTCAAGTCCAATATTTGGAGGACACGCTTGTGAGTGTGGGGATGAACTATGTGATCCTCGCAATCCAAGATGTTGAATCCAAGTGTGGGAATTTCTGATCTCGTCCCATGAGATAAAACGTCTTATTTGTTAGCAGAGCATAACAAAGAAGATAGAGAACCGAGAGTCATCGAAGCGGCGGCACAATGATGAAGCGACGACGAATACTCCTTCTCTAGGGTTTGGTGGACGGCCACCAATGGAGAGAGAGGGAGTGGGCGTGTGAATGAATGGGAGAGAGGAGAGAGCTTGTTGTTAATCTTCTAAACCTCTTGTAGGGCAAGGGGTGCCTCTCCTTATATAGGATTTTGGGAGTCCATGGATCACAATCCATGGGATACGCAAAATCAATGGTTGAGATTGATTTGTACTTCTTTCAATGGCCAAGATTTTGTTGGTAAAAATACAACAACAATTGATTTAATTAGATTAAATATATATTGATAAATAAACATAATTTAATCCTCAAATTAGATCACCAAATCTAGGAAATAATGAAGATGGAAATCTCCCTTTCATATGGGAGAGGTGGACGGCCACCCTTTCCATATTGGAATTGGTTGTCATCCCTACTCTTAATTGGAGCAGGAGATTTCCAATGAAATCTTAGAAATCTCCAAGATTCTATGTATCTCCAATATTTACAACAACAATTTTTAGAAAATATTCTACAAAAATAATTCATAATTATTTTGAGAATATTGCAATCTTGCTACTGGAAATTTGTGAATCACATTCACAACCCAAAATAAAATATGGTTTTCATTTTCAATTAATTATCCAATGTGAATCCAATTCACACCAATAATTAATCAACAAATATAAATCATAATAAGCTCTCTCTAATATATTATAAATCACATTTATAATATATTATAAATAATTGGATATTGCTATCCAAATTATCCTTATCCATAATAATTAAATCACATTTAATTATATTGGACAGTCATTCACATAAATCCCAATAATGTGAATCAAATTCACATTATTCAAGATAATTAAATCACATTTAATTATTCATTTCTCAATGCTTGTATATAATTAAACTATGGAATTATTCTTGAACCCTTTCAAGAACAATGCATCTTCTCCCTAGATACTGGAGATAAGGATAGGGTGATTGTATTATTCCACATATAGTGACTTGGATATTGAGATCATCTCTCAAATCCAGATCTCGGGCCTCCCATAGATGCTTGATTAAATTAGACCGCAAATATAATCTTCTCATTACATCTGAATCATATTCAGATCAATATCAAACATTTGGACCAAGATCAGATCACTTCTCTACTGAGAGGAGACACTAAAATCCAGACCCGTTTCATCATTCCTTCGAAATGGAAGCATCATGATTATGCAACCATTTATGATCACATCACCCTCAGGCATTCCCAATACCTGTACATCCTGCATACTGGAAAACCTAGAATAAATCTGAAATATAAGATCTATTTTTCACTGTCTACTTCATGGTTTTATATGTATATTTTCTCATTTGATCATTCGGAGTTGGTATCGATCATATACTTTCTAAAAGCATATATCATACCTAGGTCTTGATCATATACTTTCCAAAAGTATATATCAAACCTACAAATTCAGTCAAGCTTTCAAAGCGAGATGATCGTGCACGGAATTTGATTCTTCCCGATATCTCATGAGTGAGCTCATGTCTTCCAGTTCAGTAATGAACATGTATGATCCCTTTGAGTGCATGTATGATCCCGATATCTCATGAGTGAGCTCATGTCTTCCAGTTCAGTAATGAACATGTATGATCCCTTGCATGCACACCAACACGTTGGTATATAGACATTGATTAGGTCATCAAACTATCGGTCTGCCAAATGTACATACTTAGACATATAGTAACACATCTGTCTCCGGTCAGAGGATGTGTGTCTATATCATGACAATATATGACATAGGTCTTTGGTTATCTCGATCTCATTAAGTCAACTCTTTGACCTAACTAATCTAACACCTTTGAATCTCTATTCCTATGCAGAGGACCTGCATCAAGAGGTCGGTTAGATATCATCCAAATGAGAAAGGATTTCCATCTCCTAATCAGGCTGGAAATCATCTCTTAATAATCATTTGATGGTGCTTGATGAGTCCTCAATCTAACTCTTTATATATTCATCCAGCATCAGCCTCTATTATTCACTTATTGAATCAACCATTGTATGATCATTAAGATATCCATGGTACATAACTCTAATCATACTCAAGGACCTATTATGCAAATTAATTATTCTTCATTTCAGATCATGGAATGATATTTGCAATAAAGTTTATTGCATAATGGCTCGTCGTGGGCTCGCATGTCCAACACATATACCGGCACATTGGTGTGTATATGAAGTCATATGAGATGTATAATCTCTCAAAGGAATCATATAGGTTCATAGTTGATGAACAGGGAGACAGAACTCACTCATGAGATATTTTGAGGTCAACATGAATTCCATGCATGGTTATCTTGCTTGTTAAATAAGATACGAATTCAAGATAATAACATATACTTTTGGAAATTATATGATTAATATTTTTGTCCAATATCGAATAATAATTATAATTATATATTCTGAAGAAGATAATCAAAGTAGGGTTTGAACTTCGGATCTATCAAAGTCTTCCAGTGTGAAGAATGAAAGGTTATTGGGAATGTTCAAGGTTAAATTTGTCGTAATAGATCATCTATCATGACACTTCCATTCCACGGGAGTGGTGAAACATGATGGGTTTTAGTGGATCCATTTAGATAGATGATTTGAGATTTAATTGGATTAAATTACATTTCATTTGAATCTAATTTCCAATTCCATATTCAATGTTCAAATGTTGGAAACAGAAATGGTCATGGAAATGGAAGTATATAAACTTCTTTAGCTCATTTCTATGCCCCAAAATGGTTTGGACTATCAAAATCTAGTATTTTATATCTATAATATATCATCGAAAATACTTTTTGTACAAATGATTTATTTTGATTTTTGATCCTTCACGAAAGTTGTAGATCTCATCGAGACAAGCAACTTTCATGTCGACTATTTTTATTTTGACATCTTTTGTTATTTCTTTTTTATTTTGTTTATATTTATTTTTTTTGGAGTGACACGTGGCAACTCTTGGAGCAGCCACATGTCACCCCCTTTTATTTTATTTTCTTTGATTTTACTTTATGTAATTATTGTTATTATTTTATTGTATCTTTATTTATTTATTGTTATTTTAATAGTTATTATTATTTATATTATTTATTTATTTATATTATTTTAATTGTTATTTTTTATTATTAGTTAATTTTAATTTTTAAAATTTTAAATTTTTTTCTTCTCTCCACCACGTGGCGCTCCCTTCTCCTCTCGCCTACTCTCGTTTGCACAGAAGCCCCCACCTCCTATGGCGCTCCTACAACTGTTGCTCATGGCTCTTGCGAGCCAAGGCCATTCTTCTATCTCACTATCTCTCTCTCCACGATCCTCCTCTTGCACCGCCCGCACGACCTGCGTTCTCCGCCCCTTGTGCGAGCCCATGCAACTGCCACCTTCCCCACTTGCCTCCCTCGCCCAACTTCCTCCCGCATCTCGTGCACCTTTACCTCTTTACCCTCAACCTCCACCTCACGATACACCCCCTTTGAACCATGTCTACATGATACGCACAACCGCCACCCACTTCTCGTACCTCAACCAACCACCTTTAATAGAGGACAGCCACCCCCGTCGTTCCTTATCTGATATTGTAAAGGAAGCCACTGAGCTCTGATCCCCCACCAATAACAACAACGATGAGACCCGTGAGCTACGATTGCGCCCCGCCGGCATGATCTAAGGCTCTCGTGAGCCTTGTTGCAGCTCCGGTTCAACGGGCTGCTCGAGCTTTGTGACTCGTCGTCGGACGTCACTAAAGGTGACGATCATGAGTGGGTACACCCCACTCCGCCTTCCCATGCGAAGAAACCCAAGGTATTTTCTCTTCTTCCCCTGCCTGTTTCTCTCTTCCTTTTCTATCCCCTTCTCCAATAGACTCCCTCTGTTATTTCTTCATGTGCACCTTTGTTCTTCTTTCCTTCATCTCCATATAGCACGTTATCATACACTTATACCCATTCATCTTCATCATCATTAACCCTCCAAACTCCACCGATCCTATCCACCTAGCGATACACCCTCGACCTCGCACAGTCTGCTCGACTGCTCTAGCCCTCATCAGGAGCTTCGTTTACTAACTGTTATGCATTCACCTCTACTTCTCCTCCACTCCTTATGTCGATATCCAGTGCACCTTGTGTCGCTCATATTGCAAGAAACTCGCCCAGGGAGCTCCATGTGGTGTGAGGCTTCGTGTACACTTCTCAATGTGCCTCCAATAGCACAACCCCTCGGCTCGCGTTCTAGTTGCATCAGCTCGCCAACAGCCTCCACTTTTTGCCAAGCAACTGCGAGCCCCACCTCCAATCTCCCTCGCCAGGGTTGTCAACACCTCACCAGCTACGAGCCTTGCCTCCTCGGCGATGTATCGTATGAGGCATCTTTGCCTCAAGTAGCCTGCTCGACCGCTCGCAGCAACCCTGTCCTCCACCATCAACCGCCTCTAGCTTCTCTACAAGGACAAGATTGTCGCCTCACCACCCTATCTTTCACCAACAAGCCCTCCCCTCTGCCCGTCTCGACTCCAACAAGTCAATCCTCATCGAGTTATCATTCCCCAACCTCGACCTTTATGTCGCCCATAACCCTTATCCCTCATGCACGTGCGCTACATGTGCATGTTGTTGGACATGCGAGCCCACAACGAGCCAATCTGCAATAAATATTATTTCAAATATCATTCCCTGATCTGAAATGAAGAATAACTAATTTGCATAATAGGTACCTTAGTACAAATAGGGTTATGTACCATGGTTGACTTGATATCTTAAAGTTGTTGATTCAATTGTTGAATCCTAGAGGTTGGTGCTTGGATGAATATCTAAAGAGTTAGATTGAGGACTCATCAAGCACCGATAAATGATCATCAAGATGTGATCTCCAGCCTGAGTGGGAGATGGCAATCCTATCTCTAAAGGTTGATATCTGACCGACCTCTTGATGCAGGTCCTCTACATAGGAATAGAGATTCGGAGGTATCAGATTAGTTAGGTCAAAGAGTTGACTTAACGAGATCGAGATAACCAAAGTCCTACATCGTATGCTGTCGTGATATAGGCACACATCCTCTGACTGGATACAGATGTGTTACTATATGTCTGAGTATGTACATTTGGTAGACTAATAGGTTGATGGCCTAATCAAGGTCTATATACTGGAAAGATGGTGTGCATATAAGGGCATATGAGTAATACAATCTCTCAAAGGGATCATACAGGTTCACTTCTGAACCGGAAGACATGAGCTCACTCATGAGATATTGGAATCGATAAATTCCATGCATGGTTGTCTCGCTTATGAAGCTTGACAGAATTTAGAGGTATGATATATGCTTTTAGAAAGCATATGATCGATACCAAATCCCAATGATCAAATGAGAATCTTAATGATAAAACCCTGAAGGTGACAGTCTAAAAGAGATCTATAACTTCGGATTTGTTCAAGGTTTTCCAGTATGCGGGATGTACAAGTATTGGGAACACTGAGGGTGATGTGATCATAAACGATCGTATAACCATGACGCTTCCATTCCGATGGAGTGGTGAAATAGGTTTGGATTTTAGTGACTCCTCTCAGTAGAGAAGTAACTTGATCTTAGTCCAAGTGTTGGACATTGATCTGAATGAGATTTAGATGCAATGAGAAGATTAAGTTTACGGACTTTATTTAATCAAGCATCTATGGGAGGTCCATAAGATCTTTATTTGAGATATGATCTCAATGTCCAAGTCACTATACGTGGAGCAATACAATCGCTATATCCTTATCTCCAAGTATCTAAGGAGAAAGCACACTATTCTTGAAAGAATTCAAGAGTAATTCCTTTGATGAATTATGTATCCAAGCAATAAGATATTGATAATTAAATGATATTTAATTATCAATAATAATATGAATGAGATTCATATTATGAGAATGATTATCCAAGATAATTAAATGAGATTCAATTATCAAGGAAACGCAGAATATGGATAATACTATCCATGTTATCCATAATATCAATGTATATTAAAATATGATTTATAATATATTGAAGAGAGCACATTTGTAAATAATATTTATTAATTGATTGTTAGTGTGAATTGGATTCACATTAAGCAATTAATTAGAAATGTAATTTACATTTTTGTTTGGTGTGAATGTGATTCACATTTTTTCAATGGCATGATTGAAATATTTGCTAATTAATTTCGAATTAATTTAGTGAATATGTTTGCAATAAATGTTGTTGCAAATAATTAAAAGATAGTGGGATTTTATCTCATAAAATAAAGAAGATAAAAATCCACTTAATGGAGAGGTGGTGTCACCCATGAATTATTCAAGGGTGACGCCCCATCTTTTTAGGAGGAGGTTTTTATCCTCTTTTTTTATCTTGTGTTAATTAATGTTATTCCCTTGAATTATGTTGATGATAATGCAACATATATTTAATTAATATAAATTAATAAGTTGTTTTATTAAACAACAATGATCATGACCATTGATTAAAAACATAAATCAATCTAACCGTTGATTATGTGTGTCCCATGGATTATGATCCAAGGACTCCCAAACCACTATATAAGAGAGGGCAGCCCTATCCCTTTAAAAAAAGGTATGAATTAAGTTGTTTTCTCTCTCCTCTCATTCTCATGCCCCATCTCTCTCTAAGAGTGGCCATCCACTCTGAGTTCTTGAGAGAACTACAATCGTCGCTACGTCGTCGTGCTGTCGTATCTCCGTTCCTTGGTGGCTCTTGCACAAGTAGAAGATGTCGGATTTCGTTGGATGAAATCAGGATAATCAAGGCTTAGATCTTCATCGTGTATTGGGGGAATCACGCCTCTCATCATCGCACCCGCAAGTGCCATCTTCGTGGATTGGACTTGAGTCAGGAGGATCTCTTACTTTAGAGATCAAGTGATCGCAACCACACTTCAAGAGGTATTTCTAATACTTTGTGATTAGATGAAAAGATCCAAGAAATGTTCTTGGGATCATGTGATTTCATCATATGATTTAAAAATTTTAAATTCCGCTGCACCGAGCAACTAGTGCGACTAGTCGCTCCGATCGCATTGGATGAGATCATCACGGTTCCATGATGCGTTTAAGGATTTTCCCAATATACTTCAAGTGGTATCAGAGCCTATGGTCAGTGGTTTTGGATACGATCCATAAACCTAAGAAGATTTGGGCTCGTGAGGGTTCGTGAAAATTTTATTACATTTCTATTTTCGCAGCCCTATTTTGTGATATTTTTGGCCATGATTAAAATGTATAAACCTGAAAATATTACTGGAATAATGTTCCCCATTAATTAAGGAAATCGTGGGATTTAAGTTTGTGTGATTTGGAATATGATAATTCTAGTTATGCTCGTTTTATTGAACGAATATCCAATGTTTCGGGGATGGTGGTTAGTGACGTAATTAAAGAGTTAATTATGGGTTTTAAATACCTAAAAATACATAATTATTACTTGGGTCCTGTTTTAAATCAAATTGGAGAACAAAATAAATTTAGTTTGCATTAATTGGATTTAAATTGATTGAGTCATGTTGATTTTAGTGAGTACGGGTCATTGCTCAAAATTAACAAACTTGATCATGAACCTTGTGATTGTCATTCAAATAAATTAATGGAAATTAATTGTTAATTTTCTGAAATGGTTATTGATAAACATTTATGAAATATTAAAAGATGATAATTATTTCCTTGAATGACATTGCATTAACCAAAATGATACGATAGTTGATCTTGATCACAATTGATTAATATGAAAATTCCAACAAACATTGTTTTCATGAAACTCTAGTTTATCCTACAATAGTTGTAGGACAACTTTTACATTCAAAACCCTGTTGCTTGAATAGGATTGGGGATTTGTTTATAAAATCTCCTTATAATATTATCAAAATGGTTTTGATGAATATTATATGGTATAACTTCGGTTAAAAAACCGATGAACATCTCAAGTACAAAGTGATTGACTCTGCATTCTTTTTTCCTGAGGCAGATATGGTGCCTTGTCAGGGAGCGTTGGGGTAGCAGGTTGCACCGTGTGCGGTCTGTCCCACTCTCGTCAGTACTGGCCATGACAGAGGGTAAGGAACGAATGATGCTTGAGAGATCATGATGTATTTCTCTAATTATTAAAATTTGAATAATACGTATTTTGAGATTATACCATCCATTCAAGTAACAAAAATAAGTTTGTTGGTTGATTAAATTGGATTAATAATTGATTTAATATGATTAAATTAATTATGTCCAATTAAAAGCACTTTATTATGAATAGATGTGCATTTACCTTGGAAGAATTAATTACATGGATAGGATTCATGGTAATTAATTAAAATTAGAATATGAGATGGAGTATCACATAAGTGACATCCATGGTCTCCCATCAAGGCGAAGGGTTTCGTCGCCAGGGGTTGTATATAGGAGACGTCTATCCGAAGTGACAGCTCCTCATACAAGTTCACATGAATTGGGCTTTTCGCTTCTCGAAAGACTAAGGCCATATGCGTAGTGGCCCCAGTATCGGTTCCTCATATTATTGGGGCGATATTGGATTGCACATAGCGAGTATTAAGCCTATTGATGGTTGGTTCAATTAACAACAGGTCAACATCACCTTAGGGGTGGTGGGCCCAGGTGTTAAAGACCGAATCGGGAAGTACAAGTTGGACTTGCAAGGTGGAATAAGTTCCCGCTTCTTTTTATCTAAGTTACACTTTCTCGTATCATTGGGGTGTAACAAGGATAAGAAAGGGTATCCCAGATCTTGTTGAGATATAATGGTAAGTATATCTCTTACATTGAAAGTGATTAAGGGAATGAACTTTCAGTGTTGACAAGGCAAGACAACTTTGATATAAAAATTCCTAAATCAAAGTAAAGTATTCATACAAATTTCTTATTTCAGATAATCCTTCATTAAACCCACTCTTTATTATACTCAATAAAAACCAGTAAAATGTCATGGATTGCATCCATGATCAAGATATTATACTTGCAATTGGACATATGGTGTATGTGGTTGCAATATGCAAGTATCCTCATAATGATGATGAATGAAAATTAAAATAGATGGTGAGACATCACCTTAGGGTTTGTATGTATCTATAGTTTTGATCTCTCATCAAATGTACTTTGGAAGTGACATGTCGATGAAGATCATAATTGTCAAATAATCCTTATAAAACCTAAGAAGATAATTTGGCATACATATCTGCTCTCAACATTAGATCATGAATGACATGGTTCCCTGCATTATGCAGAATGATAGCCTTATAAGAGATGATGTATTCAAATTGTTTGACTACCTGCCTCAACCAAAGTCTTTGCGTTAAGATGGATGTAGAAATGATGAGTGTCATCATTCTACTATCTATACTCAAGTCATTCATGAATCTTCATAGTATTCATATTGTATGAATTAAAAGAAGCATATATAGATGTTGAAATACTCTTACGTTGAAATCTTTTGAGTTCAACATAAGAGAACCTTTATCTTAAGCAATGGTTGTTTAAAGATGAAGGGAGCGCAGTGGAAGCATGGGTCGGACCCAAGTAAGAAGGAAAGTAAAAGAGTTGACCTTACTTATTTGACTTCCATATGACATCCAAAGAGTTGGATGAATGCCAATACTGCAACAAGTTGATGTGTTGATAGTATGACTATCAAGTCTATTTAGAATCCTTAGAGAAGGATTCGGATAGTACATCGAAACAATCTACGTCTACATTTAATCATTGAAAAGGACTTGCTTATAAGATAAGATTGAAGTCCAATAATTGTATCTCATTCTTCTGATGACATTTGAAATTGGATTGTGTATGTTTTAGAAGATCAGAAATCTTGATCTTAAGGTTTAATGGTCATCCACATATATATTGATGCAATCGTTGCAACAAACTCTATTGGATAGATAATGTTATATTTTCAGTGGGAGAGTCCTTAGTCTTAGAGAATGTCTCTATGACCTAGATATTTGATTACATTTATTGCTTATTTTCAAATGTTGGAAATGAACATTATTCTGGAATAGACCTATCATAAAGAGTTATGATGGATATATTTCGGATAAGTAATCTAGCATCTTGAGGACTCTAATAAAGAATATTAATGAATAGTTCATTAACATTTCTAATACTGAAAATTAAACCTTTAAAGATAAATAGGAGGATGAATATCATTTGGCAAAGGTCTGGTATCAAGTCTTGGACATATATCTATTGATATGATCAATATAATAGTAAGATATTGAACTTTAGATTGTCTAAAGGTTCAAAGCTTACATACTTATAAATATCATATTCAAAAGTAGAAATTGTCCAAAGCACCCTTCTCCAAGAATGGTGTAAGATACCAAGGTATTCAGCATCTCATACATATTGATGTATGTGGATCATCTATATCACAATAATCATTGATGATATGTGATATCATTTGATGATTATTGGTGATATGAGATTTCTTCCCTTCACCTGAGAAACCTTTGAATTGTTCGAAGATTTCAAAATTTTGGTTTAGAATCAAAGTTTCAAGGAAGATTAAATGAATTTGTTCTAACCAAGGTAGCAAGTACCTATTAGATAAATTCAAGGAATACCTTATGGAAACGGAAATATCAATTCTACCTCACTCCTCCTAATACACCTAAACTCAATAGAGTTGTAGGGAGATATAATTGGATCATGGGTGACATGATTTGATCAATGATGAATATTAGCATAATTACCTCTTAGTTTCCAAGGTATATATTTGTAGTAGAGACTACAGTATATATCCTCAATACGATCCCATGCAAATAAGCTGGAATCTAGCACCTGAGAGTGCTACTTCATTGGGAAAATAAAGAATGGTATTGGATGATGCTTGCTTTACGACCTTGAGATTCTTAAAGAATTACATCTCTGAGAGTATGATTCTTAGATGATAACTTTCTTGAGAATGAAGATGAATATGAAGTGAAGGAACTCATTTAATCTTGAGAAGATAATGAGATTCCTGAAATCAGAAACT
Source organism: Ottelia alismoides (assembly GCA_037367405.1). Lineage (NCBI taxonomy): Eukaryota > Viridiplantae > Streptophyta > Magnoliopsida > Alismatales > Hydrocharitaceae > Ottelia > Ottelia alismoides. The sequence goes on along the minus strand of JAZKJV010009294.1, from coordinate 184,350 downwards.
AAAAGGATAATTAAAGATGAAACATACATACATCTTCAAATGAGTTTGAAGATGAATTTCCATGTGTTAGAGAAATCTGGCATTGATCTTACTTCATGTGATGAAGCTTCGAAAGATCATGACATGGAAAGATGGATGTTAGCAATAAACTCTAAAGTAGACTTCATATACAAGTGTTGTATATGGACCCTCGAGAATCCACCTATATGGATAAGACCTTCTAAGGTATAAATGGATCTTCAAGAGAAAGAGGGAACCTGATGAGAAGGTAGAGACCTTCAAAGCACAGTTCATATTCACAAGATACACACAGAAAGAAGACATCGCTTGCGATGAGACTTGCTTTCTTGTGACCATGTTTAAACCCATCAAACTATTGCTGACTATAGCTACACAGCTTGACTTTGACATCTTCGAGATGGAAGTCAAGATTGCATTCCTCTATGAATATCTCTTCGAGGATATTCATATGAAGTAGCCCCAGGGCTTCATGGTTGAGGAAAACAAGGTGTGCGAGCTTAAGGAACTCCATCTATGGACTCAAATGAGCTTCTCGTAAGTTGGAACATAAGATTTGATGAAATTATAAATGTTATGATTTTAGATAGAATCTTGATGAACCATATGAAGATTAATGGGAGTGTCATTGTGTTCATCATGCTAAATGTAGATGATATCCTAATCATTTGGAATGATATAAGGATAATAGTAAGTGTTTTATAGACTGGTTATTCCATACCTTGAGATATTATCTCAAGGATGCCTCTTGAATCTTAGTTTTGAAGTTGTTCAGAAGCAAAGAGAAGAGGGTATTTGAATTGTCACATTTGTGGTACACCTTGGACATATTCCATTCTTGGAAAACCCCAAGCAAGGCTTCCTTCTCTTAAGATATGGTACTAACCTATTTGAAAGGATAGCACCTCAAGGAGTTGAGGAAGTGAATGCTAGAAATGCTTGCCCTTGTGCATCAGTTATGAGAAGTCGAGTGTATGTTAGATATGTACAAAAGCCAGAAGTCTGCCTTGCAGTGGGAGTAGTAAATTGTTGCTAATCCTACTATGAAGATAAAATATTTAATTGCAGTAATAACAATATCTTCAAAAATGACAAGACTTAGAGATAGTGATCTCAATGTCTTATCTTCGAGAAATTAAGACTTGATATTGATCTAAAAAAGACTTAACTGTGGTTACCTTAGGAGATAGAGATCTCCGGGAATAAGGGTATACTAATAAGGATAGTTAAAAATGACATATGGGTTATAATAATAATTGAGTTGTAGTGTCAAGGACACTATAACTGACAATATTGGGTATTGGTTGCATATGATGCAACATTCGCATTGGATGCGAGAATTGTTACTGGGGGATATGCAAGTGTCGTAAAAGGACTTGACATAGTCTCCTTGGGAACAGAGTGACTAATCAGCTTACCTGGCTATTTCTTTAAATAGCCTATGATTGTCACATGAGTGCGAGTTTAAATGATTAGCCCATTGACTCTTTGGGCTAGTGGGAGATTGTTGGACATGCGAGCCCACGGCGAGCCACTCTGCAACAAATGTTATTGAAAATATCATTCCCTGATCTGAAATGAAGAATAACTAATTTGTGTAATAACTCTCATAGTACAAATAGGGTTATGCATCATGGCCATCTTAATGAAGTGAAGGAACTCATTTAATCTTGAGAAGATTATGAGGTTCATGAAATTGGAAACTAAAAGGACAATTAAAGATGAAACACTCATACCTCTTCAAATGGTTTGAGGATGTATTCTATGTGTCAAAAAAATCTGACAATGATCTAACTTCATGTGATGAAGACTCTAAAGATCATGACATGGAAAGATGGATGTTAGCAATAAAGTCTAAAGTAGACTTCATATACAAGTGTTGTATATGGATCCTCGAGAATCCACCTATATGGATAAAGACTTGTTAAGGTGTAAATGGATCTTCAAGAGAAAGAGGGAACCTGATGAGAAGGTAGAGACCTTCAAAGCATGACTCGTATCAAGAAAAGACATCTCTTGTGATGAGACTTACTCTCCAGTGACCATGGTTAAACCCATCAGAATATTGCTAACTTTAGCTACACAACTTGACTATGACATCTTCAATATCTGAGTCAAGATTGCATTCCTCTATGAATACCTCTATAAGGATATTCACATGAAGTAACCCTAGGGCTTCATGGTTATGGAAAGCAAAGTGTGCAAGTCGAATAACTCCATCTATGGACTTGAATAAATTTCTTATAGTAGGAGCAATTTGATGAAATTATAATGTTATGATTTCAGGTAGAATCTTGATGAACCATGTGAAACTTAGTGGGAGTGCCATTGTGTTCATCGTGCTAAATGTAGATGATATCCTAATCATTTGGAATGATATAAGGATAATAATAAGTGTTTTATAATCTAGCTATTCCATACATTGATATATGATCTCAAGGATATCTCTTAGATCATAGTTCTGAAGTTGTTCAGAAGCAAAGAGAAGAGGGTATTGAGACCGTCACTTTAGTAATACATCTTGGACATTTTCGTTTTCTAGAAATTTCCAAGAAAGGCTTCATTCCCTTAAGATATGGTACTGACCTATCTGAATGGATAACACCTCAAAGAGTTGAGGAAGTGAATGCTAGAACTGCTTGCCCTTGTGCATCAGTTGCGAGAAACCGAGTGTATGCCAAATGTGTACAAAAGTCATATGTCTGCCATGCAGTGGGAGTAGTAAATTATTACTAATTCTACTATGGAGATAAAACACTTGATTGCAGTAATAACAATATCTTCAAAGATGACGAGACTTAAGAGATAGTGATCTCTAAGTCTTATATTCAAGAACATAAGACTTTATAAACTGTGACCTAAAAGGTCTTAAATGCGGATACCTTAGGAGATAAATATCTCCAGGAATATGGGTATTCTTATGAGGATTATGGAAATACTGATTATAATAATTGTTGCATTGTAGTGTTAAGGACACTATAAACAACAAAATTGAGTATACTTGCATAAGATGCAACATTTGTATTGGATGCGAGCACTGTTACTGGGGGACATGCAAGTGCCATAAAAGGACTTGGTATAATCTCATGGGAACAGAGTGACCGATCATCATACCTAGCTGTTTTTCTAAAGAGCCTATGATTGTCACATGAGTGCGGGTGTAGATAATTATCCCATTAATGGCTCTTTGGGCTAGTGGGAGATTGTTGGACATGTAAGCCTACGGTGAGCCATTATGCAATAAATGTTATTGCGAATATCATTCCCTGTTCTGAAATGAAGAATAACTAATTTGTAATAGGTCCCTTAGTACAATGAGGGTTATGTACTGTGGCCATCTTAATGATCATACATATGTTGATTCAATTATTGAATCATAGAGGCTGGTGCTTGGATGAATATCTAAAGAGTTAGATTGAGGACTCATAAAGTACCGTCAAATGATTGTTAAGAGAGGATCTCCAGCCTGAGAAGGAGATGGCAATCTTTTCTCTAAAGGTTGATATCTAACTAACCTCTTGATGCAAGTCCTCTACATAGGAATAGAGATTCGAAGGTGTCCGATTAGTTAGGTCAAAGAGTTGACTTAACAAGATCGAGATAACCAAAGTCCTATGTTGTATGCTGTCACGATACAAGCATGCATCTTCTGACTTGAGACAAATGTGTTACTATATGTCTGAGTATGTAGATTTGACAGACCAATACGTTGACGATCTAACCAAGGTCCATACACGGGCATGCTGGTGTGCATATAAGGGCATATAAGTAATACGATCTCTCAAAGGAATCATACAGGTTCATTACTGAACCGGAAGACATGATCTCATTCATGATATATTAAGAAGAATCAAAACCCGTGCACGGTCGTCTCGCTTTTGAAGGTTGACTGAATTTGTAGGCTTGATATATACTTTTGGAAAGGATATGATCAACACCTGGGTATGATATATGCTTTTGTAAAGTATATGATTGATACCAACTCCCAGTAATCAAATGAGAACCTTAAGGATAAACCCCTAAAGGAGACAGTCTAAAAGAGATCTAGTACTTTGGGTTTAATCTGGATCTTCCAGCATGTAGGATGTATATGTATTGGGAATACCTGAGGGTGATGTGATCATAAACGATTGTATAACCATGACGATTCCATTCCGAGGATTAATGAAACAAGTTTGGCTTTTAGTGACTCCTCTCATAGAGAAGTGATCTAATCTTAGTCCAAATGTTGGACATTGATCTGAATGTGATTCAGATACAATGAGAAGATTAGATCTACGGCTTTGATTTAATCAAACATCTATAGGAGGTCCGCAAGATCTGTATGTGAAATATGATCTCAATATCCAAGTCATTGCATGGGGAACAATACAATTACCTTGTCCTTATCTCCAAGTATCCACAGAGAAAGCGCATTATCCTTGAAAGAGTTCATGGATAATTTCACTGTTGATATTGTGTATCCGAGCATTGAAAAAACGGATAATTAAATGTGATTTAATTATCATGAAGAATATGAATTTGATTCATATTATAATGAGAGTTATATGAGATAATTAAATGTGATTTAATTATCAAAGATGATATAATATGAATGTGATTCACATTATTTGGGCATATGAGAATAGAGATCCAAGATGATTAAATGTGATTTAATTATCATGGATATGAATAATGTAGATAGTATTATCCATATTAATAAGATATATTATAAATGTGATATATAATATATTAGAGAGATTCTATTGTGATTTATATTTGTTAATTAATTATTGATGTGAATTGAATTCACATTGATGATTAATTGAAACTATAATTTACATTTTTTTGGGATGTGAATGTGATTCACATTTTTCCAATGACGTGATTGCAATGTTCATAAGATAATCATGAATTATTTTTGTTAGATAATTTACAACAAATGTTGTTGTAAATCTTGGAGATATCATGAGATAATCATAGATAATGAGATCTCATGAGATGATTGGTGGTTGTACCCCCTTTTTAGGGGATGGGGCTAGTCTCCTCATTATCCCCAAGACTAGCCAATTGATTTGATTTGAATTTAATTTATATTAATTTATAAATATATATATTAATTTAAATTAAATTAATTGTTGTTGTGTTTTTACAACGAGATCACAACCATTGAAAGAAACACAAATTAATCTCATCCATTGATTGTGTGTTGTCTATGGATTGAGATCCACGGATCCCAAAATCCTATATAAGAAGAGACACCCCTTGATCTTCGAGTAACACACGATGACAACATCGACAAGTAATCTCTCTCTATCATTCTCTACACGTCCTCTCTATCTCTCTCATTGTGCCCGTCCACCATGGAGCCATTGAGAGAGTCGTTATTGTTGTAGCATCGTCGTTATGTTTTCGGATCATCTACTCGTGGATCTCCATCTCCTTCGGTGCGCCTCGCTCGTGAAGAAGATGTCGGATCTCGTGTGATGAAATTAGGAGATTCACTGCTTGGATCATCAACATGGATTGCGAGGATCACACGTCTCATCAATGCGCTCGCAAGCGTCTCCTCCGTTGGATCAGACTTGAGACTGGAGGTCTCTTCATCTAGAGACTCGATCGCAACCACGTTTCAAGAAGTAACCCTAATTCTTATTTTTGGTTTAGATGAAATGATTCGAGAAGTGTTCTTTGATCATGTGGTTTCATTACATTAAAAATTTTTTAAATTATGTTGCCTGGAGCAACTAGTGCAACTAATCGCTCTCGATCGCATTTGATGCGATCCTCACGCTTCCATGATGCACTTAAGGATCTTCCCATATCCTTCATGGAGACCCCTAATCATTGGAGAGAATCTCATATCATTCTCAGGTGGACCTTCCTTAGGGCCATCGGCGTAGCATTCGACTATGGTACGGGAATGATGAAGTTCTGTTCTCCAAGCAGAGAGGTGAACCTTGAGATGAAATAGACAAAATGGCAACGACCTGACTCAGAGAGTAGTATAGAGTACTCATCTTTAGAGGTAGATTGCAGAATGATTAGTACTGTTGGGATTTGGAGACAGGTTCCTTCATGACAAAGCGAGACCCTTTCATCTGGAAATGACATAGTGCATGATGTAGTTTGCCATGTGTTGCCTGATTTTGTGAGAGATGCATCTACCTATTCTCAAGATGACGTAGAGATCCATCAGGATCTATCAGTTTCATCCCCTTCGGAACAATCATGGGACATAGATGATGAGTTGGACATGGTTTTGGCAGAATTATCGTGTCTCTTTGGCGATTAGACTCCTTACACTTCTGAGTTTGTGGTGAGTACTACATAGTTGAGCCCACCTTCATGTAGCACATAGCTAGATTCAGATTCAGTTCAGCCAAGATTTCTTGATGACACCACGTTGCCAGAACCGAAATTGTAGCGTCCTATATTGAAGTACGCCTTTCTTATGGGACCCAAAGAGAGATATATTGTTATCATTAGCTCGAAATTGACTTTAGAATATGAGTCTAGGTTGTTAGAGGCCTTGGAGAGGAACCACAAAGCAATAGGCTAGATAGTGTCGGATCTCATGGGGCTCCCTCTGCGCACATCACATTTTTACTAAGGATAATGCGAGACCTTCCCGTGAGTTCCAGAGAAGACTTAACCCCAATCCACGGGAAGCGGTGAAGAATGAGACTGAGAAATGGTGCAAAGTAGAGTTTTGACTCCAAGCAGGTGGCCCCGCTTCATGTTGTCCTGAAGAAGTCAGGAATTCAGATGATCACCAACGAGAAGGGGGTACAGATCATGACATGAGTACTCACGCCGTGGCACGTCTGTGTCGACTATAGACATCTGAATGCTGCAACAAGAAAGATCACTTTCCCTTGCCATTTATTGATCAGATCTTGGAGAGACTCACAGGGAAAGTGTTCTTCTATTTCCTTGATGGGTACTCATGCTACAACCATGTAGATATAGCCTCTGAGGACCAAGAAAAGACCATATTCACATGTCTATTTGGCACGTATGCATTTAGGCACATGCCATTTGGGCTCTGTAATGCCCCAGGAACTTTTCAGTGGTGCATGATCGCCGTATTTGTCGAGATGGTGGGAGATTTTCTGAAAGTGTTAATGGATGACTTCTTAGTGCATGATGATTCTTTTGATACATGTTTAGTGTACTTGGACCGAGTCCTCAAGCGATGTAGGGAGGTGAATCTGGTACTCTCCTGGAGAAGAGTAACTTTATGGTGACAGAGGGTATCGTGTTGGTGCATATCATCTCTAAAAGGGGAATGGAGGTTGACCCTACCAAAGTGGAGGTGATCAAGAAACTCGATCCACCTACCAACGTGAAATCGGTGAGGTCATTTCTAGGGCATTTGGATTCTATAGGAGATTCATTCAGGATTTTTCGAAGATTTCCTGCCCACTGACCGAGCTCTTAGGGAAAGACACAGATTTCATTGTATATCACAGGTGTCCAGAGGCATTTGAGCTCTTGAAGATGAATATCTATGCCTCGTCTATCCTGCAATCTCCTGACTGGTCTCTCCCCTTTGAGATCATGACTAACGCCTCAGATTTCGCTGTAGGAGTTGTGTTAGGACAACGATGAGAGAGGATCCCGTTTGCGATCCACTACGCGAGCAAAGTATTAGCCCCTACACAGAAGAACTACACCGTGACTGAAAAGGAAATGCTCATTGTAGTATGGGCCCTCGAGAAGTTCAGGTCATATATTATGGGCTCTGAGGTGACAATCTACACTGATCACACAATCATTCGATACTTAATATAAAAGAAAGATGCGAAGGAGCATCTTCTTATGTGAATTTTTCTCCTCCAAGAGTGTGATTCGGAGATAAAAGATAAACCTCTAGTGAAGAATGTTTTGGTTGATCACCTCTACTGGATTGAGCTTAAGGATTCTCTTGATTTTGAGCATATTAGAGAAACCTTCCCTGATGAGTCAATTTGTGCTATTGACTCGCTATCGTGGTATGCCAACATGGTGAAATTTCTTGTCTCCAAGCAAGTTCCCCAAGGTTGGACTAGGAGCAGCATTGACTGATTGAAGTCAGATTTGAGGAGATAGCACTAGGACAATTCGTTCCTTTACTTTGAAGGGCTTGAATGTGTATGGAGAAGGAGTATTCCTCAAGAGGAATACCAGAGTATGCTCACGTATTGTCATTCTCTTGATGATGGAGGACGACATTTGGTGGAAGAGAACCTCTTACAAGGTACTCCAATACGGATTGTATTGATTGACCATGTTAAGAGATGATATTGATTCTATATGATTGTACCCTATTTGTCAAAGGATGAGAGGGACAGTTACACAGAGACATGAGATGTCCATGCAACCAGTGATCATTTGTGATGTTTTTGATGCACGGGCCTATATTTCATGGATCTCTTTCCCAACAACCAAGGATATGAGTACATCTTGTTGGCGATTGATTATTTGTCTAGGTGAGTGGAGGTTATCCCAACCCGAACCGCAGACAACAAGACTGACTGTAAGTTTTTGAGAGACCATATTATTGCCAGGTTCAGGGTACCAAAAGTTCTGATTTCTGATGGGGGTAGCCACTTTGTGAATCGAGATGTAAGATCTTTAGCTAAGGACTAAGTATTTGAGTACATAGTTACTAGTCCTTACCACCTACAGTCCAATGACATGACAAAGGTTTCGAATAGAGAGGTAAAGAGTATTTTGCAGATGTTGGTTCGTCCCGATTGGAAGAACAGGTCCCAGCTCTTGTACCAAGTTGTGTAAGTCTATAGGATAGCTTACAAGACACATTTGGGCACTTCACCATTTAGAATGATCTATGGCAAGCCATGCCATTTTCTAGCTGAGCTAATTCACAAATCCAAATGGGCAATTAAGCAGATTAATTGGATTTGTCAGCTAGGGAAGCTTTGTTGTGACTTGAACTTGAAGGAGCTCATGGAAATTCGAAACAGATCATATGATAACAATCTAATTTATAAGGACAAAGTGAAGAGATGGCATGATCAACACATTAGGTGCAAAGACTTTGTCCCCAGGCAAAAGGTATGGTTGTTTAACGCTAGGTTGAATATGTTTCATGGGAAGCTCAAATCTAAGTGGATGGGTCCTTTTGTTGTTAAGAAAGTGCACGGGAATGGAAGTGTAGAGATAGCTGATCTCACATATGGTGCACAATCCCATGTGGTGAATGGATAACTGTTGAAGCACTTTGTAGATTTTAAGGAACAGCTAGTCCAAGTCGAGGCCATCAACTTCATGCAGAGTGAGCATAAAGAAGATACATCATATTACTCCTTGAAGATGCATCATCTAGATTCAGTAGCTTAGAAGATTCAGTCACTCTTGTACATATGATATAGGGTAAATTACAAAAAATGGCTGACCTTTACATGGATTCCCAATTTAGGGACTAATTTTTAATTTGTAACAAACAAGGGACTAAAGTTTAAGTTAACGGTCTGGTCCCCAATGCCGTTAATGGAGGTCCCAATCCATAATTTTACTGGATGAAAATACCCCTTCGACCTCTTCTCCTTCAAAATTCTAATGCTTCATCCTCCTCCTCTCGTACTCTGCCGCCTCCTCTCGTACTCCGCCGCCTCGAACACCAGCTCCAGCTTTGTCCTCCTCCTCTCGTACTCCGCTGCCTCGAACATGCTCGACCCTCGGGGCTTGCTAGAAGGGGTTGCACGTGCAGGCGCATGCACTGGGGGATTAGGGGCATGCGAGGGGGCGGTGGAGGTGGGGTTAGAGTTGCAGGCGGCATGGGGGAGGGGTGCTGCAGGTGCAGGCAGCGCGGGGGTGTCATAGATGTAGGCACGCATGGGGAGGGGACATGCGGGGGAGCCGGGGCAGCTGGAGCTTGCCGGAGCCGGAACAGAGGCGCGGGGCGGGGGAGGCGCGGGAGAGGAGGGTGCTGGATCGAGGTGCGGGGGGAGGGGGCATGTGGGGGAGCCGGGGTGGGTGGGGTGACTGACGATGGAGTTGGGTTGCAGGCGACGCGCGTGGGGGTGGTGGGGGGCTTGCGGTGGAGTTGGGTTGCAGGCGACGTGCGGGGGGGTGGCGGCGACTGGCGGTGGAGTTGGGTTGCAGGGGGAGGGGGTGCTGGAGCTCGTGGGGAGGCACGGGGAGAGGGGGTGTCCCAGGTGCAAGCGTGTGTGGGGACGGAGGCGGAGGCGTGGGGGAGGGGGCATGGGGGGAGCTGGAGCTCGCGAGAGCCGGGACGGAGGCGTAGGGGGTGGGGGTGGGACATGGGTAATTTTGTCAAGCAAAATTATGGATTAAGTTGCATGTTGACAGCGTCGGGGACCGGACCGTTAACTTAAACTTTAGTCCCCTGTTTACTACAAATTAAAAATTAGTCCCTAAATTGGGAATCCATGTAAAGGTCAGTCCCTTTTTTGTAATTTACCCTATTCATTCTTCTAGAGCTTAGGTTCCTTCTTATGGAGATACTATCTCCATATTTAGGCTATTCAAAGCCTAAGTATGGAGGAACCCTTGCTTTTACATGTATAGCCATTTTCTCTCTATATATTCTTTAGATCTCATTGGTTCTCACACTTACTCCTGACCTAGACTTAGGCTGACAAGTATAGGGGGAACCGTTGCCCGCCATGTGTATATACTCATCCATTTATCCTCTTGACCTCGTCCTTCCCATTTTTTCTCTTCTTCTACATTTAAGATGACCAAATCCTAAGTATAGAGGGGTGAGTCAACTTCTAAAGTTTTTGTTATTTTAACTCTCCTACGCTTAGCACGAGCTATGTATTTTCCTTGCTTCTTGTGCTATGAGGATGTACCACATGCTAAGTATAGGGGGTGTTCATATATTACATATATACTTTACTCATATCTCGTACTTTCATGTATTTTTGTATATATTATGCAATAATTACGGGATTGGTGAAATTGAAAAAAAAAACTTTTTTTGTAAAATATGCATATATTTGTATAATATGTATATTGTATATAATATGTGTGTAAATTTGTAAAATTATTTTTAATAATACTTTTGTAAAATTTGTTGTAAAATAGGAGGTATACCAAAAAATAAAAAAACTTTTTGTAAAATTGAAAAAAAAAACTCTAAGAAACAGAGAGGCTTCTTATTTACTCTTGTATATCATCCCTGCATTAAACAAAAAAATGTCTTGCACTTCACTCATATACATTGCACGTCATCTGCATTTCATTTTCATATCTAGCATATAAAAGTGAAAAGTTATGGATTCTGAACCAAGTTATGAATAGAAGTTGGGGATGGATTTGATTTGAACCTAATCTACCTAATTTCAGAGGAACCTTAAAGGAACCTGAGTTAAGATTTTTTCCAGGTCGAGTGTTAACATTTTGAGTCTGCGAGTCTATGTCCACATGTCATCTTGATTGGTCTAAATATAATATTTCATACACATGCACGATTCTTTTAAACAGTGACCTAACTTGGACAAGCACCATGCACGTAACTCTTCATTGATGAGATGGTGAGGAGGTAGAATCCTTTGGTTTAGAGTTGCACACAGGTAGAAACATCTATCCTCCTCTATTGAGGATAGTGCATCTCAACCTACTCTAGTGGCATCGACGTCTAATGATGGGATGTTGTGGGTTGTAGTAAAGCTTCAAAAGAGGGATAGTCTACTGACTCAAGAAGAAACACTCCTTATGTACATGCTACACTTTTGTATATATCAAAAAAAAGAAGAAAATCTCTAAAAAAAAGTTAGATGGGCAATAAGTTAAAAAATATCCCATCGGAAAAAATATGAATAAGCAAGTAATATGCTTCAAAGTCTCATACCATGGAAGCCTGCAGCTGGAGACTTTGCTACACTGGTCAAGCTCCACGGATATGTGACTACATCGGTCACAATCCATTCTCTTCTCCACCCCTCTTCTTAAGTTGGTTGCACTTGGACTTAAAAGGGAATACCTCGCTCCTCGAGGAAAGAGTTGCTAGACCTGGGAACCAGGGTTAATTCATTATAGGAGGATGTTTCTTTGCCATTTCTGATGTGGAGAGTTATATTTCACAGACATGGTACAAGTAAGATTAGTAATCATCAGAATTTGCATATGAGGACTTATTCTGACCTGACTGTTGAGGCAACTTGAATAGAAACTTGTGGAACTTAAAGGTTGTTTGGTCTTAAATCATATTCCCAATAAGGTTCCACCACATCATTAATCCAAAGGATAAGTCAAGCTTCATTTTCACCTTTTGTTCATGACCTCGGTATGGAACCCAAAATCATTTCACTTTTTCATTTCATTTTAGTTGCTCGTGGACGAGCAAGGTCTAAATATAGGAGATTGATGAATCCGTGATTCATTACTCTAAAAGCCAAAAATAAAGCTTTGTTCCCAAGCAATTAGCTGCATTTCTCCATTTATTTTGCTTTATTCTCATTCATGCATTTAGAATTAATGCATGAATTTTAGCATGCATATTTGCATTAAATAAGAAGCCAAATTCCCTTGGGAATATCACATGTATATTCACCCTATTTTACTTATTTTTTATATATTTTTCACTAACTCAAAAGTGAATAAAATCAATTTTATATTGTATAGATTGCTAACACTAATAAATAAAAAATATCAATAAAATACTAACTTGTAAAATTGACCAATAAAATCCAAACCCTAGTTTTGAGACTAAACACCTTAAGATTGTGAATATCTCTCTCATATAGTCTCCTATGGACCCCAACTCACTATCGAATTACCTTCAAAATAAGATCAAATTCAAAAGAATCAGAGTTTGTATGTGAAACTTGGGTTTTGGGCCCTCCTTGTATGTTGTACATATGTTTCTTCTAGTTATTTATTTTATCTTTTTATTTTCTTAATTACTTAAAATTCAAAAAAATAAATTAAGTTGTAAACATTTACCTTATGTTTCCTTTGATTTTATTTTGATTTTTATCTTATGTTAAAAAATGATAAGAAAATCTACAAAAGACAAAAATCCGGTATTTTATATCTATAAGATACCATCGAAAACATTTTCTATATAGATGACTTATTTTGATTTTTAGTACTTCATGAAAGTTGTAGATCACGTCAAGACGAGCAACTTTCAAGTTGACCACTTTTTATTTTGACCCCTTTTGTTATTTCTTTTTTTATATATTTAATTTTTTTTTTGATTTCCTGTGAGTGACACGTGACAGCTTTTGGAGCAGTCACGTGTCACCCCCTTTTATTTTATGTTATTTAATTTTACTTTTAACTTATTTAAAAATTAATATTTTCTTTTATTTTTATCTTTTTTTGTTTGTTTATTTATATTTTATTTATTTTAATTATTATGATTTATTATATCTTATTTATTTATTTTCTTATTATTTTAATTGTTATTTATTTTTTATTATTCAAATAATTAATTTTATTTTTTTAAAATTTTACATTTTTTCCTTCTCTTCGCTACGTGGCTGCCTCTAAAGCACCATGTGGCTGCCTCCTGAGCACTACATGGCGCTCCATTCTCCTCTCGCCTCTGCCCGTTTGCACGGAAGCCCACTCCTCCTGCAACGCTCCTACAACTGTCGATCACGGCTCGTGCAGGCAAAGTCTGTTCCTCTGCCTCCCCATCTCTCTCTCTCCATGATTCTCGTCATACACCGCATGCACGACCCGCATCCTCTACCCCTTGTGTGAGCCCGCATAACCGCCACCTTCCCTGCTCTCCTCCCTCGCCCAACTTCCTTACTGTATCTCACGTACCTTCCCCTCTTTCTCCTCAACACCTCACAACCCACTGCCCTATTGGGCCTATTTTACGTGATACGCAAAACCTCCACCCACTTCTCACACCTCACCCATCCACCTTTAATAAAGGACAACCACCCCCGTCGGTCCTCATCCGCCCTTGTAGAGCGAGCCATCAAACTCCGATCTCCCATTAGTGACAGCGATGATGAGAGTCGTGAGCGATTATCATGCCCTTCCGGTGTGATCCAAGGCTCTCGTGAGTCTTGATGCAGCTCTGATTCTACAAGATGCTCGAGCTTCATGACGCATCGTTGGACGTCACTAGAGGCGACGACCAGGATTGGTTGCACCCGGCCACTCCACCTTCCCAGGCAAAGACACTCTAGGTATTTACTCTTCTTCCCCCCATATGCTTCTCTCTTCCTTTTCTTTCTCATCCTATGTTAGCCTCCCTCTGTTCTTTCTTCCTGTGCACCTCTATTCCGCTTTCCTTCATCTCCATCTCGCGCGTTATCGTACACATGTACCCATTCATTTTCATCATCGTTCACCCACTACACGCCACCTATCTTCTCCACCTCGCAACACATCCTCAACGTCGCACAGCCTGCTCGATCGCTCCAGCCCTCTTTCTACGAGTAGGAGCTCCATTCACTGGATGCTACACCTTCACCTCCACTCCTTCTGCTGAGCTCCACTGCACCTCGAGTCACTCATCCTATAAACAACTCGCCCAGGGAGCTCCACACTGTTGGACATGTGAGCCCACGGCGAGCCATTATGCAATAAATGTTATTGCACATATCATTCCCTGATCTGAAATGAAGAATAAATAATTTGCATAATAGGTCCCTCTGTACAATTAGGGTTATGTACCATGGCTATCTTAATGATCATACAGCTGGTGATTCAATTATTGAATCATAGAGGCTGGTGCTTGGATGAATATCTAAAGAGTTAGATTGAGGACTCATCAAGCACTGTCAAATGATTGTTAAGATGTGATCTCCAGCCTGAGTAGGAGATGGCAATCCTTTCTCACATAGGCTGATATCTGACCGACCTCTTGATGTAGGTCCTCTGCATAGGAATAGAGATTCGGAGGTGTTAGATTAGTTAGGTCAATGGGTTGACTTAACGAGATCGAGATAACCAAAGTCCTATGTCGAATGCTGTCACAGCATAGGCATGCATCCTCTGACCGGAGACAGATGTATTGCTATATGTCTGAGTATGTACATTTGGCAGACCAATAGGTTGATGACCTAACCAAGGTCTATACACCGGCGAGCTGGTGTGCATATAAGGGCATATGAGTAATACGATCTCTCAAAGGGATCATACATGTTCACTACTGAACCGGAAGACATGAGCTCACTCATGAGATATTGGGAAGAATCAAATTCCGTGCACGGTCGTCTTGCTTTGGAAGCTTGACTGAATTTGTAGGTTTGATATATACTTTTGGAAAGTATATGATCAAGACCTAGGTATGATATATGCTTTTGGAAAGTATATGATCGATACCAAATCCCAATGATCAAATGAGAAACTTGGTGATCAAACCCTGAAGAAGACAGTGTAAAATAGATCTTGATCTTCGGGTTGACCATGGGTCTTCCAGTATGCAGGATGTACAGGTATTGAGAATACCTGAAGGGTGATGTGATCATAAACGATTGTATATCCATGACGCTTCCATTCCGAGGGAGTGATGAAACAGGTCTGGATTTTAGTGACTCCTTTCAGTAGAGAAGCAATCCGATCTTAGTCCAAGTGTTGGACATTGGTCTGAATAGGATTCAGATTCAATGAGAAGATCGGATTTGCGGTCTTGATTTAATCAAGCATCTGTGGGAGGTTCGTTCGATCTGGATTTGAGATAATATCTCAACATCCAAGTCACTATACATGGAATAATACAATCGCCCTGTCCTTATCTCCAAGTATCTGCGGAGAAAGCACATTATTCTTGAAAGGGTTCAAGAATAATTCTTTTGATGAAATATCCAAGCAAGGACTTGTTGATTAAATAAGATTTAATTATCAAGCTAAAATATGAATATGATTCATATTGTGAAAATGATTATCCAAGATAATTAAATGAGATTTAATTATCAAGGATTAAGAGAATGTGGATAACACTATCCATGATATATGTGTGTTATAAATGTGATTTATAATATACATATATAAGAGAGAGAATTTATGTAAATAGCATTTGTTAATTAATAATGTGGATTGGATTCACATTTATTAATTAATTGGAAATGCAATTTACTAATTAGTTTGGGTTGTGAATATGATTCACATTGTATTCAATGGCAAGATTGAAATATTCACAAATTAATTTGGAATTAATTTGGTGAATATTTATTGTGATTAATTAAGGAATAATAAGATAAATAAAATGGAGCAAAATAAACCACCCTCCATAGGTGGCGTCACCCATGAATTGTTCATGGGTGACGCCCCCCATTTTTAGGGAGGTTGGTTGACTCCATTTTTATTTATCACATTATCTCTTAATTAGTTAATGTTAAATTAAATTATGTTGATAATGTTGCAACATTTTTTAATTTAAATTAATGTTGTTGGTTTTAACCAACAACAATCATAGCCATTGATTTAGCATGGACCAAGCATAGCCTTTGGATCCATGTGTCCCATGGATTGAGATCCATTGGATCCTAAACTAATATAAAAGGAGGGCTAGGGTAGCCTTCCATGGTACATCATTAAGAGTTGTACAAGGTGACAACTCTCTCCCTCTCTCTTTCTCATTCTCGCCCTCTCTCTCTCTCTTTCTCTTCTCCATTAAGTGGCCGTCCACTTTGTGTTGAGAAAGGAGAGACTCTTGGCTTCTTCTTCGACGACTCGTGGATCTCCATCTTCTTTGGAGTTTCTTACTCTAAAGGAAGACGACGGATTTCGTTTGACGAAATCGGGGGAGCCATCGCTTGGATCTTCATCGAGGATTGCGGGAAGGAACGTGACTCATCATCGCGCCCGCAAGTGCGTTCTTCGTGGATCGGACTTAAGATAGGAGGATCTCTACTTTGGGATCTCGCGATCACAACCACGCTTCAAGAGGTATTCCTTGTACTTTGTGGTTTGATGAAACGATCCGAGAAGTGTTCTCGTGATCATGTGGTTTCATCTTTAAAGTTAAAAAATTTTAATTTCCGCTGCATCTAGCATCTAGTACGACTAGTTGCTCCGATTGCATACGATGCGATCGACACGCTTCCGTGATGCGCTTAAGGATTTCTCAATATCCTTCACACACCGCATGATGATTCATGCACACCGCCTGACATGCCTCAATTTTCATACACCCTCGGCTCGGGTTTCACCTGCGTCACCTCACCCATAGCCTTTGTCATTCGCCAAGCAGCCGCAAGCCCCACCTCCAATTTCCCTCGCTGGGGCTGTCAACATCTCTCTAACTATGTGCCTCGCCTCCTCAGTCGTGTGTCGGTCGAGACATCTCCTCCTCACGTAGCCCGCTTGACCATAGTAACCATATCCTCCACCATCAACCACCTCTAGCTTCTCCTCAAGGACAAGATCGTCTCCTTACTGCCCTGACTTTTGTCGGTGAGCCCTACTCTCCGCCCGCCCCGGCTATAACGAGGCGTGCCTCATAGAGTTAGTGTGCCCCAACCTCAATCTTCACGCAGCCTATCGCATGTATGCTTGATGCACATGCGGGCGGAGGAACTTTGTGTCAAGGCCCTCCATCTTCCAACATATACACACGAGTCCCTGCCAACAAGAAATACGTGACAAAGCACGTGCACCTGTAGAAAATTGCGCAAACACCCCTTGGTGGTTTTGGTGATTAAAGAAGCGCCCTTAGCGCTATTTTTTTGTTTTGTTTATTTTTTGTAATTGCACAGACACCCCTGTGTTTATTCTCTAATTTAGACATCATTTCGTCATCATTTTTAAATTTAAAAATAGCATACTGTAGATCATTTAATTCTCTATCTCTTGGCTATTTATTTGAAATTTTGGTTCATTCGTTAATCAACTAAAAATGTTGTGAGGAAAAATTGCATATTTTACACAGTTCATCGTCTAAAATTCATATTAAATTAATGCTTGCTCCAAAAATTGTGAAAATTTAGACATGTTGTGTCTAAATGTGTTTTAATATTTTTCCAAATTTCATTGCAAATGGAGATGTCTTGTGTCTATAATAAATTATTGAGTGATTTTAGTAAGTGGTTTTTAATTAAATCCATGAACATTATTTTTGAGAAATTTTAACTCTCCTGGATTGCTTATTAGAATATCTTTTGAGATAAATCGCTCTCTAGATCAATTGATTTTTCTAGATTTATTGAGAATTAAATACTCACAATCACCATATTTCCATTAAAAATTACATAAAATTCATATAGTGTCAGAAAATTCCAAAAGTAGAACGTAGCTTGATTTCATCAATTCAATTACAGTAAAAAATTATTAATTGCATTCTATTTGCACGAAAAACTACAAAAATAATCCATAAAAAAATTTACATTTTTGCATTTTAGATCCAAAAATTCCAAAAAAATATATTTTGCATTCATCATTGGATAAGATTTTCTAGAAAAAAAATACAATTTGTCTAAATTAGATTAATTTTGCATAAAAACCTAATTTGGCTAAGTTGCTTGATTTCTTAAGAACTTAATTCAATTGTAATTTGCATTATTATTCAATTGCATAAAAATAATAAAAAGTGCCTCGCTGAAAACTTCCCTTCTAGATCACCTAAATATGACCTAAGGAGACAATGGCTCCCTAAGTTCGACCATGGTCTCGTCCAAGTAAAAATAAAAATTTGATCGCTCGCTTTTAATTGGATAATTAATTTTAGCAGTTTTTGATTTTGCCTGACTACAACAATTTGACAAAATTAACAAGGGTGATTCACGGGCCTATCAAGATTCACGCTACAAAACTAACCCTGATCAATCTCTTCTATTCATTATGAATGTTATAAATTATTTTGGAAATTATTTACTTAAAATTTATAATTTCTGAAAGACAAACTATTGTGCTACATTTTCTAATTCATACGATGAACTAACATTGATTTAGCAAAAAGTTTGCTAAATATTCTGCATTTCTATGAAGCATTTTGAAATTTTTATTTACTTCCTTCAACTTATCAGAGCCTTAATATTGAGTATTTGGATTGCACCAAAGTCTTATGAACAATCGGCTAGATCATCCTGATTATCAGGTATATTATCTTACGACAGTTTTAATGATTTGAATGATTTGATGACTTTTGAGGTTGATACTATTTTCCTCTATTTTAAACATATTTTCTAGGATATATAAGAGATATAGAAGGTCTATACTCATACCCAAACAATGCATCAATTATTGGTGACATTCAGGGGAAAATTAGGATAGTAAAAATGATCACAAACTCTGATTTCAACCAACAAGAAAATATTGATTTTTCAGCTACTATTTATGAACCATATAACATGATAAAATACTAATTAATAAGTTCATAAATCAAAACCCCAATCAGCGTGAAAAAGTTTTATGGGATTCTAACCGTGTGATCTCGAGAAATTGAATTTCTCCATAAGCATAGATGGAAGAGGAGTTAGTTTGTTTTAACTTTACTTGTTTTTCCATATTTTGGGACTCAAAATTTATTCAAATATATTTTATATATTTCAATCAGAGTTGGACCTAATATATTGAAAATATTTGAGATCGTAGCAAAATTTAAGTCCAAGTTATATGATGCTTTCTAATTTGAAGGGGCAAGGTCGCATCTTGCAAATTCGAATCAGAAATCATTATTTATTTATCTTGGATATATACACTAAATTATAAAGTCTTTTTTATTTCATACTTCCTCTGATTATTTATGCACTTGAATGATTGCAATGCAAATAGAAATTGTGAAATCAATGTGATTGATTTCAGGAATTCTCTAGATTGTTACACTAGACATCTTTTGAAATTGACATTATTTTGATTCAAAGAATTTCGAGATTTTTTGCACTAAACCTTTTGAAATTAAAAAAAGTAGTTTTTTGAATTTAAAAAGTGTATAGATTTTTGCACTAGATATTTTGGGAAATTAAAAGGAGTTTTAATTCCTAAAATATCTGAGAGTTTCTATATAGTATCATATAAAGTCGAAAGATCGATAAAATCCCCTTTGTATAATGTGTAACTATTATGTTGTATCAAATTGATTCGATGAAGGTGTCTACGCCTTGGATATGTTGATGGGTATTAATTAGCACCCTACGTCATATCTGCAATGGAAGCGCTCTCTGTTGGCAGTATCTGTCCGACTTGGCTGGATCCGTTTTGAGGAAAGGTGACATGAGGAGGCGTGGCATATTTTAACAACTTAAATTGGAACATTAAATTGTACTAAATGAGAGTGTAATACTATATGGTAACATCAATATCATAAAAGGATCAAATCATAACCAAGATCGCTTAAGTATCATTGTTATAATTAGATTAAAACTAAGACAATAAGCATGTATCCTAGCTCCATCACTTAGATTAGTCATGGGAATAATATTCGAAATGATTAATCAATAATTATAAAAGATATGTACTGAGTTATTTGATGGCATCCATGGTCTCCCGTCATTGCGAAGAACTTTGTCACCATGGGATATATTTTTGGAGATGCTAATGTATAATCATGACCTCGAAATACAAATAGTCATGGAATTAGGTTCTTCTTTCTCGAAAGATATGGGCCATACTAATGTTGTTTCCCATATTTTTGAAGTGGCATTGGATTGCACATAGCATAAATTATATCCACTTATTGATAGTTGGTTTAATCGACAACATGCGAACTCCATATATGTGGGGGTGTGAGTGTTGAAGATCGAATTGATAATACAAGTTGGACTTGTAAGGTGGAAAGAGTTCCTGCTTCTTTCATCATAGTTGCATTTTCTCATATTATTGGGATGCAATGAAAATGAAAAAGAAACTATGATCTCGTAGTGAGGCCTTTGGTTAGACTACCTCATGCTTTGAAAGCTTGTAAGGGAAAGTATTTCAAACTACAAAAAATACGAGAACTCTTAATTTAACAATATGAAATTTTGTAATCTCCTTAATCAAGATACTAAAGTGTATTATATTTATCTTTTATTTCATATGAAATCTCTCAACCACTTAACAATCTGCTTAATGCCAATCACCTAACCTGTCCAAATTATTCGAATTTGAATCCATAATTTGGAACTCGTACTTGACACAGAACACACAACATATGTGTTATCATCTATGAAGTATGAAAACCCTCAGACAAATGATGCCAATGAGATCAACAAGAAGTGGGACGAGGATCATTTGATTGCTCGTTGCTACATTCTTGGATCATTTTCTAATATGTTTCGGAAGCAACTTATAGATATTGAACCTTCTCATGACATACTCATGAATCTGAAGGAGATGTATGGAGATGTGAATCACATTCTTTATACATTAAGATCCACTGATAATATTATGAATAAAGAATTTTCCTCTCGTAGTGCAATGGTTGCATAGGTTAAAGGGAATTGTGAAAGGAAGCATAGATCTTAGAAGGGTATGATCTAAGAGAATAATAAATGTCAAACTGTTGATCAAGTCTTCTAATGCTTCAACACATCAAACATCCATAGAGATGGATGTCTACCATCACTGCTATAAGCCATGATTCTGGAAGTAACCATCAGAATACTTTAGTCCTTAGATAAGGACTGGTGTATAATTTTAGCAAATAATAAATATGCATTCATCATTAAAACCAACTTACTCGTATGACGAGAAGGAAGTTGGATTGTTGATTATGGTGCTTCTATACATGTATGAAATCATTTGCATATGTTTAGAGACATCGAAAATCTTGATGAAGGGAAGATAGTCATCCATATGGGACCCGATTAACAGTTGTAGCGATCGTCATTGGAATCTGTAGACTATCATTATCTAGTAGGAGAGTCCTAGATATTAGATATTGTCTCTATGTATCGGATGTTAGAAGGAACTTACTATAAGCTGGTTTGACATGGATATACTTTCCTTTTATGTAATAAACTTATCATAAAATCATTATGGTGATTTTATAACAGGTGTTTCTCTAACACCATGTGGGCTCTACGAATTAAACATGCACGAATATGTCATGAATATTAATACCACTGTGAATAGTAAAACTCCTAAACAATCAAGGGAGGATGAAGATCATTTAACTATGATATGGCCTCAAAGACTTTGGGCATGTGTCTGTTGATAGGATCAATAAAGTCCCTGATTTACCAACATGTAAATATTATATTCATAAAAAAATGTCCAGGGCACCATTCTCTAGGAAAATTGAATGATGTGAAAGTATATTGGGCCTTATACATATTGATGTATGCAACCCCTTTTCTATTACGTCTTGAAATGAACATAAATAATATATGACCTTTATTGATGATCAATCATGGTATGGTTTTATCTTCTTGTTTTGTCACAAACATGAAACTTTTGAAAATTTTTAAGAGTGCATAGCTTTGGTTGAGAACAAAATAAGAAAGAAGATAAAACATCTTGATCTAACTAAGGTGGCAAACAACTCTCAGATGAATTCAAAGAATACCTTAAATAGAGAGGAATTATTTCCAGTCTCACTCTCCAGGTACCCCTCAATTCAATGAAGTTAAGAGAGATGCAACATAACCATGTTGGACATGGTAAGATCAATGATGATTAAAGTAAATTTACCTCTCAGTTTCGGGGGACATGCAACAGAGACTGCAGCTTATGTCATGAACAAGATTCCATGTGAACCTGTACCTAAAAACCCTCGTGAGCTTTGTTGTGGTACCAAGCCAAATGTACAACACTTGAGGATTGAGGGTTGTTTGGTCCTTAGTAAAAACATGGATGCAAGCAAGTTCGAATCTTGTACTAAAGAGTGCTACTTCATTGCATTCGTAAAGAATGATATTGGATACCAACTTTATGATCCTGAGACTCAAAAAGTATTGTTTCTAGAGATGTAAAATTTCTAGAAGATGAATTCCTTAGAAGTCAAGAAAATAATGAAGTTAAGGAAATAATCGAATCTAGAGAGATCAATGAGTTCTTACATCAAAAATTGAAGAGATAACTGAAAATGACACGATAATACCTCCTAGAAGGAGTTCTAGGGTTGTAAGAATATCTGAAAGGTACAGATTCCATGTATCAGAAGAGTCTGATGATGATACAACTTCACTCGATGAAGCTTTGGGTGATCATGACATGGGATAGCTTAATGCTAGTAATGAAGTCTAAGATAAACTCCATGCACAAGAATGGTGTGTGGACCCTTGAAGATCCACTTAAAGTGGTCAAATCCATTAGGTGCAAATGGATCTTTAAGGGAAAGAGGGGACCTGATGGGAAGGTAAAGACCTTCAAAGCACGACTCGTAGCCGAGGCTTATACACAAAGAGAAGGCATTGATTACAATGAGACATTCTCTCATGTGGCCATGCTCAATTCCATCAGAACATTGATTGTTGTAGTTGCACATCTGGACTATGATATCTGATAGATGAATGTCAAGACGTTTTTCTTAATGGATAGCTCGAAGAGGATATTTATATGGAGCAGTCCCAGGGCTATATAGCTGAGGAAGAAAAAGTATACAAGCTAAAGAAATCCATCTATGGGCTCAAACAAGCTTCTCATAGTTGGAATACCTGATTCGATGAAATCATAAATAGTTATGATTTCGTGTAAAATCTGGATGACTCATGTATATACAAGAATCTTAGTGGGAGCATCATCGTATTCATTGTGCTTTATGTAGATGACATCCTTATCATTGGGAATAATACATGGATAATGAATATGGTTAAGATATGGTTGTCCAATACCTTTGATATGAAAGATCTTGGATGAGTCTCTTATATCTTAGGTTTGAAACTGTTCAGAAATAGACAAAAAAGGAAATTGGGACTATCCATAACAAGGATACATCAAGAAAATATAGGAAAATTCAACATAGATAACTCCCAGAAATCCTTCATTGATACATGGTATTCACCCATCTAATGCGCTGACTCCTCAAACCGTTGAGGGAAAAGAAAGCCATGATCATATGCCCTTACGCATTGGTTGTGGGAAGCCTGATGTATGCCATGATGTGTTACTAGACTAGATATCTACCATGTATTGTGAGTGGTAAGCTGTTATGAATCTTACTATGGAGATAGACACTAGAGTGCAATGAAGATCATATTTAAGTACCAAAGAAGAACTCAAGACTACATCTCTATTTTATGGAGATAATGATCTCCAAGTCTTAAGGTACACTGACTCAGACTTCCAATCGGATGTTGATGATAGGAATTCAACCTCAGGGTTCTTATTCTTATTGGATGGGTAGTGCTCTGTGAGATAAGTGTAGCAAAAAGCATGACACTATGGTTATTTTGACAAAGTAAATCACTGGCTGCATAGGATTCATCAACTACATTTGATGTAGTTAATGCTCACCCGGGGTATGAAACTTTGTAACAGAACTTGATGTAGTCATCGATGATAGAGTGACTAATCAGTTTACCCAGATATTTGACAAATAGTCGGTGATTAGCATAATTAAACATGGGGTTGAATTTGTACATGAATGTCTCTGAGGGCTAGTGGGAGACTACTGGACTTGTAAGCTTTTGGCAACCCATAAGTGCAATAAATGTTGTTATTTTATCATGTTCATATGAAATGAAATGAATGAATGTGAATGTATTTTACATTAAGGCCCATTTACACATCTAAGGTTATGTACCACAATCATATTAAATGAAGTATATGAAAAAAAATGCTTAAGCACATCATGGAAGTGTGAGAATCGTATCATATGTGATCGGGAGCAATTGGTCCTACTAGTGGCTTTGATTAACCGCGAGATACGAGGGTCTAAATGTCTCACACAAGGCGGAGACAAAGTCGTTGCGACAACCCTCTGTAAATCCCGGCTAAGTCAACAATTAACCCACGAATAATATCAAGCAATGGAAATCAAAGTGTGGAGTTAAAATTTTATAACTCTACAAAATATGTGTATAGTGCAAGTATGTAGAGTGTCGAACACATGGAGCAAAAAGGTAGAATAAGGCAATAATGCTCAGAAATGTGAAAGTGGTTAAATGCCTACAAGAACTATTTTTAGTGGGTTTTGAATTTTATATTTTTCATTTAATTTTTGATTTTATACTTTTATATTTGGGTTTTTAATTTACTGATTTTGTATTCTCTTTTTATATTTTGTATTTTATATTTTCTTTTTCTTTTAATAAAGGTATAATGTATATAAGGAATATATATGTACATTAGAGATAAGAGAGGGATAAAAATAAGAAAAAATGCTCAAAATACAAGAAATGAATCTTTTTGGGCTTTTTACATTTTTCTAATTTTTTATGAATTTTTTTGGTACTTTTAAGGTCAAAAATACTAAGAAACAGTTAATGAAATATATATGCAGGACAAAAATATAGAAATAAAATAGCAAACATGAGTGAAAAATTGTCAAATTAATTTTTATAGATAGATAATAGAATAAGGAAAATTCAGAGATAGGAAACACAATTTTTGGAGTTTTTATGAATTTTTTAGATTTTTATGAACTTTTTGAGAATTTTGCTATTTTTAGGGATTTTCTTTTTGTAATTTTTAGGGATTTTTGGTCAGAAAATAAAATAAGATAACATACGTAAAATATATTTTTTGGAATTTTTTAAAAGACCTTTTTATAATTTTTATGTATTTTCTAATGCAAACAGTGCTGAAAATGCATGTTTTTTATTTTTAATAAATATGAAAATGCAATAAAAATGCAAACTAAAAATATGGCGTTAAACTACAATGCAACAAGAGCCTATGGTAATTTTTTGATAATTTTTCGAGTTAAAATGATGCATAAAATAAATGTAGACATCCAAGCAGAAATACAACACTAGCAAGGGCATAAACGTAAATACACAGAAGTCTGAGGGCCAACTTGCAATTTTTCCAAAAGTATATAACGTAAATATACAATTTTCTGGACTAAAAAATAAATACCCAAACCTGGAGGGGGTTCGCTGCAAAATATCCAAGCTCACGTGCACTGGACACGTGACCTGGCAGGGGTATTTTTGCAATTTTACAAAGTTCCAGTGGCTCAGATGTAATTTTACCAAAATATTACAACTTAAATAAAAAGTTCATGGACTGAAACGAATAGACAAACCCCTAGGGGGGTCCCTGCAAAAGGCCCACCACCCCACATGCACTGATCACGTGAGGTGACGTGGACTAGGACCTAAATGCAATATAAAAACTATGGGGGTCTTGATGCAAAATACAAAAATATTTAAACTATGAATAAAAGTTTTTGGACTAAAAATAAAAATGCAAAAGTGGAGAGGGTGTAGGTGCAAAATACCCACGCCTAAATTCTTCGTGTGCGATCGGACGGTTGGGAGGCGGTCACTTGTCCACGTGGCGCGCGCACAACGTGCCATGACGGTTCGCAACTGGACGGGCGAGATTAGATCTTCGCCGAAGATCTGACAGTGGTGGCGCGGCGCTATCCGACGGCTAAGATCAGAACTGGAGCCCGGCCCGATCGAACGGTGGAGAAGCCAATGGGAAGAACGGGGAAGAATACCGACGAGGTGA
This sequence comes from Ottelia alismoides, assembly GCA_037367405.1. NCBI lineage: Eukaryota > Viridiplantae > Streptophyta > Magnoliopsida > Alismatales > Hydrocharitaceae > Ottelia > Ottelia alismoides. The sequence goes on along the minus strand of JAZKJV010009294.1, from coordinate 157,926 downwards.
ACTTCCTCGAGCTAGATCTCGGGTCTCCGGCGAGAGTTGGGCTCCAAAATTAGGTTGCGAGCTCCTGGAAGGTCAGGGTATGTACTGGAGGTCTCGGGTTCATTGGAGGAGCTTCGTGGTGCTGGTGCGAGGGCGGCGGAGCTTGGGGCTCCAGGTAGCTCCGGCAAACTTCGCAAAATGCTCTCCAGTTGATTTGACCGTGCTTTGACCTGCAAATAACCTCAAGACCCACGAGGGCAAAATGCCTCGAGGGTCGGTGAAGCGGATGGCGACGGGGAACGGCGACGTGAAATGATGGCCGGAGCGAGCTCCGACGAGGTGATCGTGAAGGCAATTCGGTGAAGGGAACTCGAAGATTTTTATGGGGGAATGATCCTACTGCTAAGGCGATAAAAGGCAAGAGAGAAAATATAAGAAAAATGAAGACCTCTAAGGTGGTGTACCTGAGGTGAAGGATCTCGACGGCGGTGACTTGCAGGAGGTGGTGGAGCCGACCTGATGCTTGCTCGACCAATCTGACGCGCGGAGGCGGAAGCTGTCACCTTCCTCTCACTCAAAGGCACAAAAATGGGAGCGAAGCGGGTGCTAAGGGGGTTCAAAATCGAGCTTGAAGGTGGCGGGTCAGCTATATACATGGTGGTGGCGTCTTCTTCAAGCGAGGGCCACGCGCACATGATGGAGATTTTGCGGTGTGGCGTGGGTTAGTGATGATCAGGGAAAATTTTCCAAGAAGGAATCGAGGGAAGAGGACGAAAGGATTAGGCTCCAAAATTTCTCGAAACGGGCAAAAATCTTACTGTCAGAAGGTGGCAGACCTCGGTCAGGCAGTTGACCGAGGTCAACACTTGACCTCTCCTGGTTGGTCCACGTGACCAACCAGGAAATTCCAGGTGATAATTATTTATAAAATCAAAATAAAAAACGTAAATGATTTTATTTATTTTAGGTTATAAAATAATTATTTTATAAAGAATTTTTTGATGATTTTTATTTATTTTTATGAGATATATAATTACAAGTTACCTTTTAAGCCGTATATAGGGGTGTGTGTGTGTATATTATTACTTTATTTTTATTTTGTATATTTAATTTATTTATTTTTTTAGTTTTTTATATATTTATAAAATATCTTTCTACACTAAAAAATATTTTTATTTTATTTTTGGGATGTATTTTTACACTTAATAAAATATAAATAGTAATTTTATAGGTATAGGTATAAGTATTATACCTAGGTATCCTATTTATACAAGTATTTTATTTTATATTTTCTTTAATAATTTTATTTAGATTTTAATATACACAATTATTGTAAACAATATTTACAAAATTATAAAAATATAAAATTATGAAAATAATGACCAAATAAAAAATGAATATTTCATTCTGTACAAGTATACAATAGGGATCCAAAAACTCAACTTTCAAACCGTAGCTCCGCAAAATGCGAAATCACTTTCATTAAATAGCTTATTTTTAATTATATACAATTAAAGGTGAGTTTGATGCATTTCGAGCTTTTATTTGCAAGATACAGGTCTGGAAAGTTGGTATTTTGGACTTTTATTCAGATCATAACTTTTTATCTGTACAGTATTTTTGCATGAAATAAATTTTGTATTTTTATTTATTTAATTATCTACAACTTTCATGTACAGATTTTCTTTTTTAAGGTATAAAAATTGGAACAAAAAATAGGTCCCCAAAATGCATAAAGAATGAATTAGAGGTATTTTTATTGTATTCTGACCCTTATCTCCCCCTACTTTATTCCGTGTCGACTTAGTCATCAAGATGCCTAGGTCTCGGGGTTTTGGGTCATAAAATATTTACAATATTTTATTCTTTTTCTTTCTTTTATTTATGATATAATTTTGGCTTTAAAAATAGTATTTTATACACTATTTACATGCACATGTATGAATGCTAAGATGCGGGAATTAAGGGTATTTACAAGCATTTGCCAGGGTTTTTGAGGCCAAAATGATAGAATAAAGATGATGAAATGTGGATTCATCATCCCCCTATACTTTTCCTTTGTTATTCCCTAGCAAACACTTATGCAATGTGCAGAAAGAAGAAAAAAGAAAAGAAAAAGAAGAATGTGGATTTAGTTTAATTATCAAACTTGTATTCACAAAATCAAAGTTTTGGAGCTTAAATCGGACCTTTGGAATTTTAGTGTGGGCGGAACCTTAATGAGAACCGGATTTGAAATCCAACAGTCCCTGAGAATCCCAAAACTTTACTCAAGTCTCCTTAATAGCCAGGTCAGAATTATCTCAACTCATACGCAAACCCTTACGACTATGAATCTGACTCGTACAGTGTAAGTGATTGTGGCTCTCCCCAACTAGAATGACAAAGAGACTGACTTCTCCAATATGACAACCCAATGATTCCCCAATCCAACAACTCATTCCTCAAGGAGCAGGGTATTCCCTTCTAAGTTCAAGTGGCAACCAGCTCAAGAGGAGGGGGTGAAGAAAAGAATGGATGGTAGCCAGTGTAGCTACCTATCCTGGGATGCAAGACCAGTGTAGTCAAGTCATCCAGCTGCAGGCTCACATGATTTTACTTTGAAGCTCAAGCTTGCTTATTTGACTATACACATATGTCCACTCCGACAGGCATTTTTATTTTTGTGCAGGCCTGTCCACTTTTTTGGAGTTTTTGCTTTTTGCATTTTTTTGAATACTATATACAGCAGCATTTACATAGGAAGTTTTTCCTCTTGAGCCAATAGACTATCCCTCTTTTGAAGCTTTATTACAACCCACGATCTCCTATCCTCGAAACTCATCATCACTGGATGGGTTGGGGTGCACTTCCCTCCCTAGAGGAGGACAAGTGTTTCCACCTGTGTGCGTCTCATACTGGAAAATCCAACCTCCTCACCACTCCAACTGAGTTGAGCCAAGTGAAAAGTGCAGGTGTCCAAGTTAGGTCATTATCACCAAGAGTCGTGTGTGTGCTCCAAAATGCTCTACTTAGGCAGTCAAGAATCCATTGAACCAAGTCTCGTAATCCTCAAAGAATTAAGTCAACTAGACCTGAAGTACCTCAAACCCAGTTCCTATAAGGTTCCAGTTATTAGGTAGATTTTAAGGTCCAACCGAGCTCCAATCTCCGGATTTTACTTAGACTCGTTCAACTATCAGACTCAATCCGAAAAATGCTCATGCTATGCAAATGATATGCAAAATGCAAAAAATATTTTTGTGATGCAATTTTAGAAGATTTTGAACTTTTTATGGATTTTTTGAAAAGATGATGCAATTTTTTTTTGTATTTCTTCACAAAGATTTTTCAATGTTTTTGGTATTTTAATTTTTGCAAATGTTTTTGGGATTTTTGAAAACAAAAAGATTTTTGGTTAAAAGCTATGTACAAATATTTACACGAGAATGCATCTTATATTTACAAGAAGTGGATTCTACGAATTTACAGGGGTAAGTGATCGATTTTATAGGTATATATAATAAAGAATTTTAGGTGTGATGTATGTATTCCTAAAACTTATTTGAAAAGGTTTGTACACACAATTTTGAAAAACTATAGTCCAAAATAATTTTTGCAAACATTTTTACAAACATGTACACGCATTTGAAAATCATTTTGCAAAGGTTTTCCAAACAATATATATAGATTTTTCAAATATTTTTGCAACCATTTTTCAAACCATTCGCAAATCATTTTTCCAAAATTTTATTTCACACAAAGAAAATAAAATTTTACAAACCAAAATATTTTTTTACAGAGGTTGAAAACATGTACAAAACATTTTCCAAATAGTTTTCAAAAGATTTTTCACACAGATTTTCAAACTATTTTTCAAACATTTTGCAGAGAATATTTTCACCTGATTTATTAATCAGTAAATACAAAAAGAATTTGAGGAGTATAAACATCTTTTTCTTAAAGTTTTTAATGAATTTTTAACACTTATAATTAGCCATTTTTAATATTAAAATACGAAAGTACGAGTTATGGCTAAAGTATATACAGAGTATATACGACCCCCCTATACTTAGCTTAAGCTATGTCCTCATAGATCAGAGAGAAAAGAGAAGACATAACTCGTACTAAGTATAGGCTAGCCTAAAGAATAAATAAATAAAGGAATGAATGAGAAGTCGACCGTCCCCCCTATACTTAGGATCAAATAATCCTAAGTATAGCAGACTGTACAGAATGCAGGGAGGGTCAAGGGTGGGAATGAACAAATCATACTCCGATTGTCTCCCCCTATACTTAGGGTCACATATCCCTAAGTATAGACAAGAAAAGGAGACAATAGAGAGGATCAAAGAAGATAGGAAAGGAAAAGAAGAAAAGAAGAAAAGAGAACAACTCAGTGTGTGCCATAGACGAGACGAAAGGGAGATGTCCCTAATGGAGTCTTGAAGGAAGTCCGATAGGCCCACAAGACCGAGTCTAAAAGCTGCGACCATCCTTTCGGTCTGGGCAGACTACCTTCTGTAAAATTGTCTTAATCTCCCTATTCGATACTTCAGCAAGACCATTAGTCTGAGGGTGATACGGTGTGGCAACACGGTGGTTAATACTGAACTCGTCTGTAAGGGCCTTGACCATGTCATTAATAAAGTGAGACCCCCCATCTGAAATAAAGACTCTAGGTATCCCGAACCGTGAAATAATATTTTTCCTCAATAAATGACATACGGTTTTAGCATCTGCGGCTCGGGCGGGGATGGCCTCAACCCAACGACTCACATAATCCTTAGCGAGCAGAATGTACTCAAACCCCTGACTATTAAGAAATGGACCCATGAAATCAATTCCCCATGCATCAAAAACCTCACAAAAGTGAATGGGCTGCATGGGCATCATGTCTCTCTGTCCGCAAATACCCATCTTCTGACAGTCAATACACCTTCTCACGAACTCATCAGAATCCTTGAAAAGGGTAGGCCACCAAAGGCCGGATTGGAGCACCTTCTATGATGTCCGTCTCCCAGAATGATGTCCTCATGCCTCAAGCTTGTTGCGTTAGGTGAGGACGCTATGTTGCTCATCTTGAGGAATGCACCGTCTCCAGATATTGTCCCCTCCTTCATGATAAAGGACGAGGTCCTTCCAACGGTACGACTTTGCCTTCGCAAGGAAGGTCTCAAGCCGCTGTCTGGGCCAACCTTGTGGAATAGATTTGGCAACAAGGTAATTCACAATGTCGGCATACCATGAAAGAGAGGTGATAGCAAGGATCGCCTCGTCTGGAAAAGTCTCAGTAATAGGTGCTATGGGCTCAGATTCCTCAAGGTTCTCTAAGCGGGAGAGGTGATCTGCCACAACATTCTTAACTCCAGGTTTATCCTTAATCTCAATATCAAATTCCTGGAGGAGAAGGATCCATCTGGTTAATCTGGTTTTGGAATCCTTCTTCGACATCAAGTACCGAATGGCAGTATGGTCTGTAAAAATTGTCACTCTAGATCCAAGAATGTAAGATCTGTACTTATCCAAAGCAAAGACTACCGCTACCATCTCTTTCTCAGTCGCTGTGTAATTCCTTTGAGCTGCATCCAAAGTCCGGCTAGCGTAGTGTACGGCATAAGGTAATCCATCCCTCCTCTGTCCAAGCACATCCCCAATGGTATAATCAGAAGCATCCGTCATGATCTCAAAGGGAAGAGACCAATCGGGTGGCTGAAGGACAGAAGCATCGACAACTAAATTCTTGAGAGTCTTGAAGGACTTAAGACACTTATCATCTACGAGGAACTCGGTGTCTTTAGTCAATAAATCTGTAAGCAGTCGGGCAATTCGACTGAAGTCCTAAATGAACCATCGGTAGAAACCGACATGCCCCAGAAAAGACCGCAATTGTTTCAGATTGGACGGTGGATTGAGTTTTCTAATGATATCCACCTTGGATGGATCAACCTCCATGCCCCTGTTGGAGATGATGTCACCAAGGACCGTCCCCTGAGTCACCATAAAGTGACTCTTTTCCCAAGATAGTACAAGGTTTACCTCTATGCAACACTGAAGCACTCGGTCTAGGCAGTCAAGACAAGCATCAAACCCGTCGCCATAGACCGAGAAGTCATCCATGAAGACCTCCAAACAGTTACCTATCATGTCCGAGAAGATGGACAACATGCACCTCTGGAATGTCGCAGGGGCGTTACATAGACCAAAGGGCATTCGTCTGAAAGCATAAGTCCCAAATGGACAGGTGAACGTCGTTTTGTCCTGGTCTTCGGGCGCAATGGCCACTTCATTGTATCCGGAGTACCGTCAAGAAAAATAGTAATGACTCTTCCTGGCTAGCCTCTCGATAATCTGATCAATAAATGGTAGTGGGAAATGATCCTTCTTGGAGGCCTCATTCAATCATCTGTAGTCCATACAGACCCTCCAAGAAGTGGGTACCCGGGTGGCGATCTCTTCTCCAGACTCATTCACAACTGTAGTGATACCCGTCTTCTTGGGCACCACATGTAAAGGACTAACCCACTTGAAGTCGGAGATGGGGTATATAAAATCGATGCTCCACCATTTAGATATTTCCTTCATTACCTCATCTCGAAGATTCGGGTTCAGCCGTCGCTGGAACTCACGCGAAGGCTTAGCGTCCTCCTCGAGGTAGATATGGTGGGAGCACAGGGCCGGACTTATCCCCTTCAGATCAGCCACACTTCATCCTATTACCTTGCGGTTTCTTTCAAGAACCTCCATCAGATGAGATTCTTGTTCTCCAGTCAAATCTCCTAAGATAATGACTGAGTGCATTTCAGGCTCACCCGCAAGGAATCTGTACTTAAGCGATTGCAGCAAAGGCTTTAATTTTGGCTTGGTGGGAGCTGGAAAATCTGGATTCTGATATGTCTGTGTAAAAGCAACCAGATCTGCATGTGAGAACTCTCGTTGTATATGATCATCTGACGAAGGGAATCCTGTTGGTGTGTCTATCATCTGTGCTGGCTCGATCTCCGTCCTCTCAGTCGGCTCATCGGGAAACAAACATGGCAAATATGTATCAAAGTCCTTCCAATCAAAGTCTGCCTCCGAGGGATCTGAATCTGAACAAACATCAGTATCTCCACTCATCACGCGACTGTCAGCCTGTATAGTGTCCGCTGCCAAGGGTTTGCTCTCCAAACTCTCATCTACCGCAAAAGGTGTGTACTCTGAGTCTGCAGATAAGGTGAGGGCTCGTGCTTCTGGATCTTCCCAAACTGCTTCGTCATCGGTCATCACAAAATCACACTCTTGGTGGATGTCTAACTCTGCATCTGGCAGTTGCACTGTGTCACTGCATGGCTCTGAGCATGATGAATCTCTCGCTCAGGTTTCGTCAATCGTCTCTATTTGTATACTCTCGCCCTCTACGCGAAAGTACATCTTCCCACTATCATGGTCGGTTACCGCCTTGGATGCGGCCAAGAAAGGGCGTCCTAGTATGATTGGGGTATCGGTCACCGATTCAGGGATCTCCATGTCCAATACAACAAAGTCCACGTGGAATTTCAGGCCTTGAATGGTGACGACCACGTCTCTCAACAATCCCTTCGGCCTCTTGATAGACCTATCAGCAAACTGAAGGACTGTCCGACTCCGATGGAGCGGGCCGAACTCGAATCGGTCGAGTAAGGCTGCCGGAAGGAGGTTGATAGAAGAGTTGTTGTCTAATAGAGTCTGATTGAATGGCTGCTCACTAATCTGACATCTGACATATGGAGCTCCCGCATCAGGTCTTTTGGCTGGCAGCTACTTCTGAATGGCACAACATGTGGCACGGGTGAGCACATGGATCTCTCCTCTGTTGTTCCTCCTCTTCCTGCGTACAGTGGTCTTTTCTCTTAGGTTCTTTTGGAATAGGGGGATGTGCTCAAGTGCCTCCTGTAGAGTCAGTTGTATCTGGAATATGTCTATCATCTGCTGGCTGAACTCTAACTATTCCTTATTTTTGGGATTTTCTTTTTTATTCCCCTTCACCGAGCGGAGCGCTTGAGGGAAGGGGACGGATGGTCCCTCCTTAGACAGAGGGCTAGGAGAAGGTTTCTGGCCCTGTGAAGGACTGAAATCCATGTAAACATCATCATTCAACACACATGGACTCGGAATTGATGGAGAAACCTTTCCTTTATTCATTTTTGTGGTCTTTTTCCTTTTGTCCAGGGATACAGAAAATGGCAAAATAGACGGTTGGAATATAGATGGACTCAAAATGGGGGTATCGACGCCACCCAAAATATTCTCCTTCGCGGCCTCAGCACCGCGCTCTGGTTCAACATCGAAAATGGTGGCCTCAGCACCACCATTTGCATCTGGTATCACGACGGTCTCAGCACTGTCATCTGGAAGGTCATCCTTGGTGGCATCAGCACCACCGTCATCATCATTATTGTTAGCGGCATCAGCACCGCTTTTATCCTCATCTAGGGCTCTAGAATCTCCATGGTGTTGTCCCTCAGATGAGCCGCCGCCGGCTGGTTTCCTACCACTCCTAAGTGACATGAAGTGAGTATCAAACGTAGAATGCATGTCATTCAAATATGCACTAGGAGTGATATCCTCTGTAAACTGTACCTTCTTAGATTTTCTCTTTAAGTTATTCGGATTTGGCTCGCTCTGTGCAGGTATGGCGGCTTTCCCTTTCATTATGTCCCCAATTTCCTGCCGGAACTCATCCATTTCTCGTCGAAAGGATGCCTGCTATTCGGAGAGCAAGCAGGCGAGATCATCAAGTGATGGGTTCTCCAAGACAGGTGTGGGAGAACCAGGAGTGTTCCCTTGCTGGAACTGAGGTTGCTGGTGAGATTGAGGGTACTGCTGCTGGTATGGCTATTGTCGTTGCCTCCATTGTTGTCCCTGATAGGCGGGACGAGGACTATGGTGAGATTGTGGCCGGTGGAAATATTGGGGATGCTGCTGCTGTTGGCTGTAGTGGTTGCCCTGAGATGGAGACTGTTGCTGGGATGAGGCACCTCCGGTGGACCAACGAAATCCGAGGTGATCGCGGTGAATCCCGGGCTGCTGGGGGTACCGGTCGTACCATATCCCGTAGACTTCCATCAACAACTCCTGCTCGAAGGGTGGAGGTGGTAGTGTTGCCAATGGCTGATCCAGCTGATAGACCACCATCTGAGTGTCCTGAGATGGTGGATGCGCTGAATAGTGCGGCAACTGCTGTACCGGCACCTCTTGGACATGGTGAACTTGGCGGTATGCGGGAGGTGGTGGGGTACAACGGCTACCTCTGGACTCAGCCAACTGGTCTATCTGTGCCAGACCTTGGCCTTGCTTCTTTTCTGAAATCTCAATGCGGTCCAATTTATCACTGATTATGCCCATGTCAGCTGCTGATGATTCATCTTGTGTTGTTGTTGCTGCTGACAAAGTGTGGAGACCGGCATCGATGCAGGCGATCCTTTGATATGCTCCTACTCTTTGGGGGGGTTTATGTTGTGTGTAGACTCGGGCTTGGGCCATGACTGTAGAGTTTTCTGCCATTCCTTCATAAATGACCCAAACGTCATCTTCACCATTAGAGAAATAGGACCCTCCACAAGAGGCATTAACAAACCCCTGCAGCTCCGGTGTCAGCCCACAAAAGAAACTCTGAACCAAGTTGGGCTTTGATATATCGTGATGTAAACACCGGTCAATGAGATCTCTAAAGCGATCCCAAGCTTCATGGAATTGTTCATTCGAGATCATTGTGAAGTTACTGATCATAGCTCTTGCTGCGTTTGTCCAGCCGAGTGGATAGTACTTGTTCAAATATGTGGTCCGGAGCTGCTCCCAAGTGTCGATGTACCTCTCCAAATATTTCAGCCAATAGGCGGCTCTATCAACCAAGGAGAACGGGAAGGCAATCATTTTGATTATGTCCTCGGTCACAAACCTGTCATGGATTATACTGCATATCATTTCAAACTCTTGCAGATGGAGGTGCGGTTCTTCGGTGGCTAGCCCGTAAAACTTGGGCAGTAGCTGAATAGTATGTGGGCGAAGATCGAAGTTTCCATATATGGGAGGGAGTCGGATCCATCGATGAGTGAGGGTTGCAGCTGGGTTGTGTAACTACCTCATGGTTGTCAGTGGCGGCCTCTCATGGTCAGGTCATCCTCCTTCTGCATCTGGTATATCACCGCCCTCATTTCGTTCTTCTCTGCCTTCACGCATTTCCCTCATGATTTCACCCATGAACACTCCCTGGTCTCGGATCTGTCGTTGCATGGTTTCCAGGGAGGCTAACAGTGAGTTGTTGATGGCAGCTTGATCAAATATGTACGGAGGTGGTCTCTGCTCATCTGGGTGTTCCTCTCTGCCTTCCATATCTTGGTTTTCTGCAAAGCCAAAATAATCCATCTCAGGTGTCGTCAAATGCTCTGAACTCTGTGTTGCACCAAATTCTGACAGCACTGAACTGATAGAAGAAGAAGGATGGTCGAGGGAGAACAGGGTGGAAGTAAACTCAGGCTCAGAGAGTGGGTCTGGACTCCCCAAAGCCGACTAGATGAAAAAGGAGGAGTGCTCGACAACGGTGCCACTAGACGTGGCCTAAGGGATCTCCTTCCCATCATCTTGATCTAGAGAGAAGGGCGGATGAGATCTGGAAAGCAAACAAGATTTGAATTCAAACCCCAAATTCACCTATACAACCCTTGAGCTGAAGACCGTGAAGGTTTGGTACTTTATCTTGTCAAATTTTATTGGGTTATCAATCAATCTATCAGAGCGTTAGAACGAGCTGTTAGGAACCCTACTTTCCTAGCCGACTGTCCCAATCCACGTTAGATCTTTGCCAACCAGTATGAATTGCGGACCGTACCCCGATTGTTCCTGCTAATTCAATCTTCTAAGGACATCGCGGTCCGCTTTACCGGTTACCGGAGAGATCCTCACTGGAGAACGACTAACCACGTCCAGTAGTCAACTAAAATTTTGGGTATGACTCTACCCTAGTGTCGAGTCACTCTCTCGCAACAAATAAATCAATCAATGAGGGGGTTGCTCTCCCCAAGTCAAAAATTTTATGGGGTGAATTTTAAGTCAAGTTTGCTTTAGCAGCCCCAATTTTATTGCTTTCACTTTTTAGGTATTTTTCTGATCAAACATCGTCTAATGAATTTTCCAATTTCATTGTTATTTAAAGTCCAATAAAACTGGGGGAGGAAAATGAAAAAGCCGATGCGTGGTCAAAATCTATGATGCATGCAGGGATAGAGATGCGTACTTTTCCGCCAACACTCTACATGCAAAGTGATCCACGCATAAATTAAAGACAATAAATAAAACTACTTAGATGCATGCACGAGGAAATCGTCCTAAGACGAGTAACTTCTATTAACGTGAAGAACCAATAGCTACGACTAGGAAGAGAGTCCGGAGTCCGGTCTTGGGGGCCGATCGGTGTCCACCACAATGGATCCTGCACGTGCTGTATACGACCCCTCCCGGCACGTGGTCTCCAGTCCAAGTCAAATAGCCTTTTTTCAATTGATTTTTAGCCAAGACCAATTACGTTCTATAGGTACAGGCAAGATATTAGGGATTGGGCCTTAGCTTCTTAAGTCGTCACAGTCAACAAAAATTCCTATGTCTAGGGGCTAAATACTCATGAAACAAAATAAAATAAAGACGAGAAAGCCGCGAAAAACACAAAAATGTGGTGATCCCCCAAGTAAACAAACACTTGGAAATTAGTCTCGAGAGTCCTAGAGAGTCCAAGTTATTACAAATTAAGTCTCTCTCTCACTTCAAATTACAAATTTTTAAACTATAAAAATTCTACAAGAGATGATGGTCTTCTCAAGCCTCCAAGTTCTCTTTGGTGCTAAGCGAGCCTTCACGTGGGTGCCCAAGCACCTAGGATGGAGCGCTTCCCTCGCTCGGTGGTACCTCGTACAAAATCCAACAAAAAAAGGTTATTAGACCAATCAAGCCATACAATCAAGCAAATAGGTAAAAAGACAGGCAAATATCCACAATCAATCACAAAAGAATGCTCTATACGTTGTTGCTCCCTGGCAACGGCGCCATTTGATTAACCGCGAGATACGAGGGTCTAAATGTCTCACATAAGGCGGAGACAAAGTCGCTGCGGCGACCCTCTGTAAATCCCGCCTAAGTCAACAATTAACCCACGAATAATATCAAGCAATGGAAATCAAAGTGTGGAGTTAAAATTTATTACAACTCTACAAAATATGTGTATAATGCAAGTATGTAGAGTGTCGAACACAGGGAGCAAACAGGTAGAATAAGGTAATAATGCTCAGAAATGTGAAAGTGGTTAAATGCCTACAAGTATTATTTTTTGTGGGTTTTGATCTTTATATTTTTTTTATTTAATTTTTGATTTTATATTTTTATATTTGGGTTTTTAATTTACTGATTTTGTATTCTCTTTTTATATTTTGTATTTTTATATTTTATTTTTCTTTTAATAAAGATATAATGTATATAAGGAATATATATGTACACTAGATATAAGAGAGGGATAAAAATAAGAAAAAATTCTCAAAATACAGGAAATGAATCTTTTTGGGCTTTTTATATTTTTCTAATGTTTTTGTGTATTTTTTTGGTATTTTTAAGGTCAAAAATACTAAGAAACATTGAATGCAATATATATGCGGGACAAAAATATAGAAATAAAATAGCAAACAGGAGTGAAAAATTGTCAAATTAATTTTTATAGATAGGATAAGGAAAATTCAAGACAGGAAACACAATTTTTGGAGTTTTTATGAATTTTTTAGATTTTTATGAATATTTTGAGAGTTTTGCTATTTTTAGGGGTTTTCTTTTGTAATTTTTAGGAATTTTTGGTCAGAAAATAAAATAAGCTAAGACACACAAAATAAATTTTTTTTTGGAATTTTTAAAAGACCTTTTATAATGTTTATGTATTTTCTAATGCAAACAATGCTGAAAATGCATGTTTTTGATTTTTAATAATATGAAAATGCAATAAAAATGCAAACTAAAAATATGATGTTAAACTACAATGCAAAAGGAGCCTATGATAATTTTTTTGGTAATTTTTCGAGTTAAAATGATGCATAAAATAAATGCAGACATTCAAGCAAAAATACAACACTAGCAAGGGCATAAACGTAAATACATAAAAGTCCAAGGGACTACTTCAATTTTTCCAAAATTATATAACATTAAATACAATTTTCTAGACTAAAAGTAAATACCCAAACCCGGAGGGGGTTCGCTGCAAAATGTCTAAGCTCACGCGCATTGGACACGTGACCTGGCAGGGGTATTTTTGTAATTTTCCAAAGTTCCAAGGGATCAGATGCAATTTTACTAAAATATTACAACTTAAATAAAAAATTTATGGACTGAAATGAAATAGACAAACCCCCAGGGGGGCCCTGCAAAATGCCCACCACCCTACGTGCACGGATCACATGAGGTGACGTGGACTGGACCTAAATGCAAATATGAAAACTATGGGCATCGTGATGCAAATATTACAGACATATTTAAACTATGAATAAAAGTTTTTGGACTAAAAATAAAATGCAAAAGTGGCAAGGGTGTAGGTGCAAAATACCCACGCCTATATTCTTCGTGCGCGATCGGAAGGCTGGGAGGCGGTCACTTGTCCATGTGGCGCGCGCACAATGCGCGATGACGGTTCGCAGCTGGACGGGCGAGATTAGATCTTCGGCCGAAGATCTGACGGTGGTGGCGCGGTGCGATCCGACGGCTAAGATCATAACTGGAGCCGTGGCCCGATCGAATGGTGGAGAAGCCAAAGGGAAGAACGGGGAAGAACGTCGGCGAGGCGAACTTCCCCAAGATAGATCTCAGGTCTCCGGCGAGAGTTGGGCTCCAAAATTGGGTTGCGAGCTCCTGGAAGGTCAAGGTATGTACTGGAGGTCTCGGGTTCGTCGGAGGAGCTTCGTGGCGTTGGCGCGAGGGCGGCAGAGCTTGGGGCTCCAGGTAGCTCCGACGAACTTCGCAAAATGCTCTTCAGTTGATTTGAGCGTGCTTTGACTAGCAAATAATTCAAGACCCACGAGGGCAAAATGACTCGAGGGTCGGTGAAGCGGATGACGACGGGGAACGACGGCGCAAAATGATGGCCGGAGCGAGCTCCGGCAAGGTGATCGTGAAGGCGATTCGGTGAAGGGAACTCGAAGATTTTTAGGGGGGAATGATCCTACTGCTAAGGCGAATAAAAGGCAAGAGAGAAATAGAAGAAAAATGAAGACCTTAAAGGTGGTGTACCTGAGGTGAAGGACCTCGACGGCGGTGACTTGCCGGAGGTAGTGGAGCCGCCATGATGCTTGCTCGACCGATCTGACGCGCGGAGGCGGAAGCTGTCACCTTCCTCTCACTCAAGGGCACAAAAATGGGAGTGAAGCGGGTGCTAAGGGGGTTCAAAATCGAGCTTGAAGGTGACGGGTCAACTATATACATGGTAGTCGCGTCTTCTCCAAGCGATGGCCACGCGCACATGATGGAGATTTTGCGTGATCTGAAGGTGTGGCGTAGGTTAGTGATGATCAGGGAAAATTTTCTAAGAAGGAATCGAGGGAAGAGGGCGAAAGAATTAGGCTCCAAAATTTCTCGAAACAGGTCAAAAAATCTCGCTGTCAGAAGGTGGCAGACCTCGGTCAGGCAGTTGACCAAGGTCAACCCTTGACCTCTCCTAGTTGGTCCACGTGGACCAACCAGGAAATTCCAGGCAATAATTATTTGTAAAATCAAAATAAAATCATAAATGATTTTATTTATTTTAGGTTATAAAATAAAAAATGTTTCTTATTTTATAAAGAATTTTTTGGTGATTTTTATTTATTTTTATGAGGTATATAATTACAAGTTACCTTTTAAGCCCTATATAGGTATATATATCTATATATTTTATTACTTTATTTTTATTTTGTATATTTTATTTATTTATTTATTTATCATTTTATATATTTATAAAATATCTTTATACACTAAAAAATATTTTTATTGTATTTTTGTGATGTATTTTGTACACTTAATAAAATATAAATAGTAATTTTATAGGTATAGGTATTATACCTAGGTATGATATTTATACAAGTATTTTATTTTGTGTTTTCTTTGAGTATTTTATTTTGATTTTAATATACACAATTATTGTAAACAATATTTACAAAATTATAAAAATATAAAATTATGAAAATAATGACCAAATAATAAAATAAATATTTCATTCTGTACAAGTATACAATAGGGATCCAAAAACTCAACTTTCAAATCGTAGCTCCACCAAATGCGAAACCACCTTCATTAAATAGCTTATTTTTAATTATATACAATTAAAGATGAGTTTGATGCATTTCGAATTTTTATTTGCAAGATACAGGTCTGGAAAGTTGGTATTTTGGATTTTTTTCAGATCATAACTTTTTATCTGTATAGTATTTTTGCATGAAATAAATTTTGTATTTTTATTTATTTAATTATCTATGATTTTCATGTACAGAGTTTCTTTATTTGAGGTATAAAAATTGGAACCAAAAATAGGTCCCCAAAATACATAAAAGAATGAATTAGAAACAAAGGTATTTTTATTGTATTCTGGCCCTTATCTCCCCCTACTTTATTCCTTGTCGATCTAGTCATCAAGATGCCTAGGTATCGGGGTTTTGGGTCATAAAATATTTAAAATATTTTATTCTTTTTCTTTTCTTTTATTTATTCTATAATTTTGGCTTTAAAAACAGTATTTTATACACTATTTACATGCACATGTATGAATGCTAAGATGCGGGAATTAAGGATATTTACAAGCATTTGCCAGTGTTTTTTAGGCCAAAATGATAGAATAAAGATGATGAAATATGGATTCATCAGTTATACAATCATTTATGATCACATCACCCTCAGGTATTCTTAATACCCGTACATCCTACATACTGGAAGACCTAGCATAAACCCGAAGTTTTAGATCTCGTTTAGACTGTCCCCTTAGGATTTTATCATTAAGTTTCTCATTTGATCATTGGGATTTGGTATCGATCATATGCTTTCAAAAAGCATATATCGTACCCAGGTATTGATCATATACTTTACAAAAGCATATATAAAACCTATAAATTCAGTCAAGCTTCGAATGTGAGACGATCATGCATGGGATTTGATTATAATATCTGATGAGTGAGCTCATGTCTTCTGATTCAATACATTAACATGTATGATCCATTTGAGAGATTGTATTGCTCATATGCCTTTGTGTGCATACCAACACGTCGTTGTATAGACCTTGATTAGGCCATCAACCTATAGACCTGCCAAATGTGCACGCTCAAACTTATAGTAACACATCTGTCTTAGATCATAGGATGCGTGCCTATATTGTGAAAACATGCAACATAGGTCTTCGGTTATCTCAATATCGTTACGTCAACTCTTTGACCTAACTTATCTAACACCTCGAATCTCTATTCCTATGTAGAGGACCTGAATCAAGAGGTCAGTTAGATATCAACCTATGAGAAAAAAAGGATTTCCATCTCTTACTCAGGTTGGAGATCATCTCTTAGTAATCATTTGATGGTACTTGATGAGTCCTCAATCTAACTCTTTAGATATTCATCCAAGCACCAGCCTCTATGATTCAACAATTGAATCAACAACTGTATGATCATTAAGATGTCCATGGTACATAACCTAATTGTACTAAGGGACCTATTATGAAAATTAATTATTCTTCGTTTCAGATCTGAGAATGATATTTGCAATGACATTTATTGCATAATGACTTATCGTGGGCTTGCATGTCCAACATAAATACCATGCAACTGAGAGGACACAACTAACTTCAAATATGCGATATCCAAGAAATATCTCTAGTCTAAGAAAGAGATGGAAATCGTTCTCTAAAGATGGATTTCCAACCAACTTCTTGATGCAGATCCCTTACATAGGAATGGAGATTCGAAAGTGTTGGAATAATCAAATCAAAAAGTTAACTTGATGAGGTTGAGATAAGTTAAGTCTTGAATCGTAGCCGTCGTGATCAGGCACACAACCTTTAACCTGAGATAGATATGTATTTATATGCCCGAGTATGTACATTTGACATACCAATAGATTGGTGACCTAGCCAAAGTCCATATACTGACAAGTTGGTGTGCATATGAAGTCATATGAGATGTATGATTTCTCGAAGGAATCATTCATGCTCAAGGAGACAGATCTTACTCATGAGATATTTTGGGGGTTAAAATGAATTCCACGCATGATCGTCTTATTTATGGAATAAGACACGAATTCGAGATATTGATATATATTTGTGGAAAGTGTATGATTAATACTGTCATTCAATTATCGAATGAGAATTCTATTGATATATTTCGAAGAAGTCAATCAAACCAGGGTATGAACTTCAGATCTATCAGTCTTCCAGTATGAAGGATGAATGAGTATTGAGAATGCTCAGGGTTAAATCAATCATAATAGATCATCTACCATGACATTTCCATTTCGAGGGAGTGATGAAACAAGATGAATTTTATGAGTCCATTTAGATAGATGATTTGTGATTTAATTGGATTAAATCACAATTCATTTCAATCAAATTTCTAATTCTAATTTCAATGTTCAAATGTTGGAAATAAAAATGGTCATAGAAGTAGAAGTATATAAACTCTTTCCGCTCATTTCTAAGCCCCAAATGATTTTGATTTTGATTAGAAATGGTCAAGGAAGGTGGATTCTACTCACCGACACTTTCTCTATCTCATGGAGAGTGTGATGTGTTTCATTGCACTCACTGAGAATGTAAAGTGTTATATCTCAAGCTCAACATTTGTAGGTGACTGATTTTGGCAAAAAATGGAATAAATCATGAATTTAGATTCATATCCAGATTTTTAGTCACTATACATGGATAGTATGATCTCCCTGACATTATCTCCAAGTATGTGCATTTGTATCTCATAAATCCCAATTGGATTAGGACTCACACCTATTGATGCCAATATTGTAATAATAATAGTTATTATTACATTATTTTATAAGAACAATTTTGTAAATAAGGTTCGCAAATATATCTCATTAAACAATATGAATAGTGATTCATAATAGTTAATATTTATATGGATGTGATTCATATTAATATTTATTTAAATAAGACTTACATAATATTTCCAAGGCAGGTGATTGTGTGAATTTGATTCATATTAAATTTGTAAATGTAAATTAGATTTACATTTAAATTTGTGCTCATGAATATGATTCATAAGCTTTGTTCCATACTTCCTCCAATTATGATAATAGGATTATCAATTCAATTACCTAATGGATAAAAAGGCAACAACCTTAACCAAATATGATTAGGATGGGGTATGTACATTGTTGTACATGAGAGCTCCATGTTGATGAGTTCAAATTTAATTAGAACTCAAATGTTGTTGCTTATTTTATTATTAACTAATTAATATTAATTGAAGATAAAAAGAAGATAATCCTAATTGAATTAAGACTTGTTCCAAGCTCTTGATTTAAAATCCAAGGGATTACAACACCCATGTTGGACAAATGGCGTAAGTATAAAAGGAGGGCAAGGTCCTCTCTTTTGTAACACAATTTTGGAAAGCAATAGTCCTTAGAATTTCATGCTCCTAAGGGTCCGTTCGGTTAGGGAATAAATAGGAATAAGGATGAGGAATAAGGAGAATAAGGGTCTATTCTTTGTTCGGCTGGAGGATAGGAATAAGGAGAATAAGGTGAAATAAAGGTAGGTAAGGTGGGTTTAAGATAGGAATAAGAGTGAAATAAGATGGAATAATGGGGAATAGTCGTACCACTGGGAACCGTGTCGGGAGGAGAATTGGCCCCTTATTCCAGTGCTTATTCTCCAACCAAACAAGGCCTTAGGATATAAAAGATTCTTGAGATCTCCATCTCTCATACACCTCTTCTTGTTATCCTGATCGACGTCCCTGTTTGTCGAAGGCAACATGATTCATCTCCGCGCTCACGAGAGAGGTGTCTGCAGATCAGAATTGATTCGGGAGGTTTCTTTAGTAGAAATTCGTGCTTCAAAGATAACTATGATCTATCTCTTCTATTCATTCTGAATATCAGAAATTATTTTGGAAACTTTTTCCTTAAAATTTACAATTTCTGAATGTATAAACTGTTGTGCTATATTTTCTAGTTCATACAATGAACTAGCATTGATTTAGCAAAAAGTTTGCTAAATATTATGCATTTTCGTGATGTATAGTGAATGATTTTTATTTACTTCTTTCAACACTCCCCCATGGCCATCCGCCCAGGCCTGCAGCTAACAGATTTGGCATAGCGGGAGTCCCGTTGGCATCATTCTATTGCGAATCGCGGAAGTATGCACAAACATGAACAATCACGCAAGCATGAAGATACACGTATTTACAAGGTTCACTCATAATCATGTTACATCCGTGGACATCGACAATCGATTTTCACTATGTGGAGAAGAAGAAAATACAGAGGGTACATAAAGCCCTAACCATAGGGATCTTTTTAGTTGCTGGATTGGGGTGGGTTGGGGTAACCTGATTGAAATAGTAGGTGTTTGGGATGGTTATGAGGCTTGGAGAGAGTTGGAATAAAGAATGTGATGTGATGTCACTATGATTTGTGATAGAATTCCATTCCATAAAAAGAGGGGGGTAAACCTGATTACCCCAGGGTAATCTAGGGGTAATCCGGTTACCAAACGAGCCCTATGGGAGTTTATATACTACGTTCTTGTTGGGGTATGGTACGGCATGAAGGAGTCCATACAACGGTTTTTCAACATGAGTCAAATGGTTAGGAATATGGGTGGGCGCTGTTTGGTTCAAACCGAATAACCCAATCAAATCGTTTGATACGTGTTAAATGATTTGGCTTATTTGGGTTGCCGGGTCGGTTTAGACCCAAATCATTTTATTTATATGGGTATTGGGTTGGTTGATGGGTTTGATAGTGCCCACCCGACCCACCCAATCAACCCGAATAATTATTATGGGTGACCCATGATTTAGACCCACCCGACCCGACCAAAAAAATCATACAAATATATTTATGTATACATATATATATATACACATATATGTACACTACTTATACCAATATATATGATATGTAATTTTAATAAATCATAACGGCTGGAAATAGGCATAATATAGATTTGGGCCGTTTGGCGGTATTACGTGAATTGAATGCAAGCTGCCAACTTGCCATGTTGGAAAATGGAAACTAATTGAAATTTGAAATTTTAATTAAACATGTTTTGAATGTGAACCATCACTCTCATTCTACCAAGAATATGCGTTGTTTTATATGCTGATTTGGAATGATGAGAGATTGAGATGTCACCGTCCGACTTCCATCTATAATCCGGTAACCATTCCAACCTTCCAAGTTTTGATTTCCTTTCAATTCTGTGGACTTTATACTTTCCCTTCCCCCGTTTATGATCGAGTCTCCTCCACAAGTCCGCGGCAGCACAACAACACCGTATCCTTGATTTTTGTATCTTTGATTTTGGTTTCTACATCCACGGCACGGGAGCACGAGCTGCATGACCACACTTGGATAGCATCAACTGTGACCCATCACGCATCAACCAACAATAACTAGAACCAGGTAATGCCTTCTACAAAACCAAGAGTATTTGTCTATTATTAGTCAGTGCTGAATCTTATAAATTATACACTAGTATGTTGTAAATGATCCTTTAATTTAAATATTGTTTCTTTATCAACGTTTGTTGTAACTCTTACTTCGTATAAAACTTCATTATGTTGTAGATCCTTGTGTAAAAATGATTAGAATATGTGTTAAGGAGCAAGTTTGTAAGTTATATGTTTGCCATAGATATGAAGTTGCATATGCGTCATGGATATAAACAAGAAAAATCTTATATTTTCATCATATCTCAATACACTTATCTGTGATATAGATGTCCAATGTTAATGATTGCCAAGCTCCACAATCATTCGAACCATCTTCAACTCCAAGCCCTCCTGCGTCAATAGCGTCTGTGAATGAATCCAAAAATGGAACTAATTCCAAAGGTGTAAATAATCATAGAAGGGAAACTAAACCTCGACTAAGCTGTTGGGATCATTTTTCAACCTTTGTTGATTCAGAAGGTCTTCGAAACGCAAAGTGTAATTACTGTGGAAAGACATATTTGGTTGAACCCGGAAAGCATGGAACCTCCAATTTGAATAGCCATGCCAGTAATTGCTCTAAAAATCCATATAACCTTGAAAGTACCCAAAACAAATTGAGTTTACAACCATCCCAGCATGGAGAATCTGAAGGAAAATTGTCGTGTTGGAGATTTGATACTGACGCAGTTAGAAAAGGATTTGCAGAAATGATAATATTAGATGAGCTACCCTTTAGCTTTGTGGAGAAAGCTAGCTTTAAGCGATTTATTTCAATTGCATTACCTCCAAGTTTCCATCTTCCATCGAGAAGGGTTGTCACATTAGATTGTTTTACTGCTTACTTGACGGAGAAACAAAAGTTAAAGCATATGATCAAGAGTCAAAATATGAGGGTTAGTTTGACAACTGATACAAGGACATCAGTACAGAGAATTAATTACATGACTCTTACTGCTCACTTTATTGATAAGAATTGGAATTTACACAAAAAATTCTCAACTTTTGCCCAATAACGAGTCATAAAGGTGATGATATTGGTGAATCTATTGAAAAATGCCTGCTTGAGTGGGGGATTGACAACATATTCTGTAATACTGTTGATAATGCGTCCTCAAATGATACATCAATTGCATACTTGAAACGAAAGTTGAATTATTGGGGTACAAATATCTTAGGTGGGCAGTTTCTCCATATGCGGTGCATTGCTCATATACTCAATCTCATTGTTGTCGATGGTATAAGTGAAGCTGGTGCTTCCGTAGCTCGTGTTCGCGCAGCTATTCGATATATAAGACAATCTCCCAATAGGATGAAAAGATTTAAAGATTGTATTGAGTTTGAAAAAATTGGCTCGCAGAAGATTATCCACCTTGATGTCCCAACAAGGTGGAACTCTACTTACTTAATGTTAAGTACTGCAGAAAAATTTGAAAGGGCATTTGAGAGATACTATTGTCAAGATCCCAAATTTGTATTTGATTTGGAGGGTGAAACCCCTCAAGATAATGATTGGAGTAAAGTCAGGAGACTTTGTATATTTCTGGAATATTTTTATGAATTAACATTGAAAATTTCGGGTTCTTCATATGTCAACCGCAACCAATTTATGCCTGAAAAAAGTGAGGTTGATTATATTTTACAAGATGCTAAGTACAGTCTTGAACCAGAAATATGTGTAATGGCTGAGAAAATGAAGGCCAAATATGATAAATACTGGGGAGATCCTGAGAAGATGAATATGATTATATTTATTGTTGTGGTTCTTGATCCAAGACATAAGATTGACTATGCAGAATTTATGGTACATAAAATGTATGGAGTGCAAAAAGGTAGCCGGGTATTGGAGAAACTTAAAGAAGGAATACGCGATTTGTTCCGAGAATATGAAAAGCAAGTCTATCCTCAATCTTCATCTTCAGCTATCCAATCAAAATCGTGCCTATCAAATGAAACCGAGCCAAATACAAGAGTAAAAAAAATGATGAGATCTGAATACTTGAAATTTAATTCTTCAACCGGGCATTCTGGGCCTTCTAAAAGTGAACTGGATAAGTACTTAGCTGAAGAATGTGAGGAAGATGCAAAAGATGGTCAAGTTTTTCATATCCTTGATTGGTGGAAAATCAATGAACCACGACTTCCTATTCTCGGACGTATGGCTCGTGATGTGTTGGCTGTTCCTATGTCTACTGTAGCATCCGAATCAACATTTAGTACCGGTGGACGTGTTCTCGATGTATTTAGAAGCTCATTAACTCCAAGAATTGTTCAAGCACTTATATGCACACAAGATTGGTTGAGACCTCGATTATCTCCCGTCAACCTCGAAGAAGACATCGAAAATCTTGAAGAACTTGAAAATGGTGCGTATCTTATTACTATTTTTTAAACTCTTATCTTGAGTTCAACTTAAAAACTAAATAAAGATTGATTTTTAATTATGTTTAGATTTGCTAAAAAGTGGAGTTGATACTACAAGCATTGTTGATGTTTGAAGTACTCGAGACTCCTTTCACCGGTTAGTAACATTTTTATTATACACTATAAATAATATTTACTTATTTGTTACTTATTAAGATTAGCATGAACCTTAGAAGTGGTATGATATTTTCAGGTTCTAAGAATTGTGGAATAAAGATTAATCATTAGTTGTTACTATCAATTGAAAGAGTGGAACTACTTATTTTTGGAGGAAATATGGTTTGTGTATATTCCTTTATTATTTTATATTGAATTTTTTTTCATAATTCATGAAATATGTTCCTTGACTTTGAATGTGACTACTAATTTATGGCTTCCAATTTTAGGTGCAAAGATAAAGATGAAGGTGAAGTTAAAGATTTGTTAAACAAAGAAAAAGTACTTCTGATGTTGCTCTAAACGATTGTGGGATTTTTTGATTAACATTGAAAATTTGACATCTTTTAATGTTGTTGTAGTGGACATGATGGATTTGGAATATTTAGGAGAATTATTTTTATTAGAACTTGTATTGAATTAGTTTGTCTCATTATATATGAATTTTACATTTACATTTTGCGGAGATGTGACATGTGGTGATTACGGTCTATTTTTTGAATTCTAAGACAGGTTGCTTTCTTGTACACAAGAAATATTTATCTACTGCAGGTTTTTCTCGATCAAATTTCTTCATTGTGCATGTTGTTAGCGAGGCTAAGATAGCTCTTATGGTAATATATTTAAGTTTGTATAGTTTATGGTATCATCTAATTATTTACTATGGGGAATTAATTAGTAACTTACGAGTATGCATATTTATATTGATATACATATTGAAGAATTATGTGTCATTGGATATTATAATTTATTCCTTATTAATAAAAAATATAGGCCGTCAGAACCCCATTAAGCTACGTGCATTTACAGACATGTAAGCTTGAAGCTAATTTAGAAAAATTGATTTGCATGATTATTAAGTGGAAACTTTCACCTTTAGACAATTTGATTAATTTGGGTTTAACCCGACCCAATCGACCCAAACCAATGACCGGAATAGCTCAACCCGAAGTAATTCGACTGGGTGATGGTTTTTCAACCCAAACCGAATTCAACCCAAACCGAATAACCCAAACCCGCCCAAACCGATCGAATACTCACCCCTAGTTAGGAATCAAGAGATATGAACACATCCCAATTCAGTCGAGGAAATTTCATTAGTACAACATGGGTAAAATATAATTCGTGGTATGTAGCGGTGTACTTAACAAAAAAATTCGTATGCTCCATATGTGGAATTATATTTTGCCATCCGGTACTAAGGAGCTTCATATCTTATCGAGGCTTGTCTCCTTCACATGGAACTGGAAAAGTAAGATGATTTTCAAGTTGGTTGGGTCTCAAAGAATATGATTTCTTTGAAGTCAAATTATTACCTTTACTTTAATCCTATTGTGAAAGTATAATAGTTTCAAGCTGGCACTTGTTTTTCCGTTTTTTACACTGGGTTATTCCAGCCGTTGTTTTCCTTGGACCTACCCCTCCCTCCTTCGCCTCCTCTCCTTCTACCTTTTTCCCCGACGCCGTTCATCACCTCTTCCCCGCCGCCGCCCATTACCCCTCTCCCACGTCGCTGCTCCTTGCCCCGCTACCAAAACCATACCGTGCCACCACCACCCGCGGCCCACATCAATCTCCGCCACCTCCCCCCGGCAACCGCCTCCGCCCGTGCACATCGCCACCCTCTAGCTCTCCTGCGCCTCTCTCCCTCCGCCGCCTCTGTCCAGCCACCCCGCCCTCAACATTCCTGCATCGTCACCGCCTCTCCACACCCCCGCAGGCCCCTACCGAGGTGTCCGCAATCTAGTCCAAGGGCTGCCGCTTGTTGTAACGAGTCGTACATCCATAATTTCTTTACAATGTTATTTGACTATGGATTGTTATGCGCTATTGGTTCGGTGGACAGTTAGTTTCTATTCTTGTAAACATTAAAGTAAAGGCCTTAATAGATTCGTTACTTTGGCTTGAATGCATCGTGTGGATAAGCAGTGCCGTCCGTCCCCGAATTTATCTTTATTTATTGCCTGATTTTCAGTAGTATTTAGCATCATTTATTTTTTTCAGAATCAATTGAACAAGGTTTCAATTAAGGCCATATTCATCTACTGCATCTGCACGTAGTTGCATCAATTCCATTCCTAACTATAACGTATCCATTTGCTTCTTATCCTCAGTTGCACATAAAATAAGATCCAATCAGATCAGGCTCCACTTGGAGTGGATGTTCATCTACCATTTCCTTATATTAGCAAACTGAAAGCTTACTATCAGACTTGAAATCTTTGAAGTCAATCATTGCCGCTACTTTAAACTTATCTTTGGATGTATGATTGGTTTCATATCTGTCTCCTTCCCCATGTCTTATATGGGCTTCACTCTTGCATGTGGAACTTCGTAAGTCAACTCTTGGAACACCACTTTAGGTAAATCATCTAAACTGTCCCATAACTGGAAAAACACGAATTTCTCGTCACCTTTTAGAAAATATCCTTAACTCTACCTCTATTGTTCCCTTATCCTAGAATCTGAAGATAAGATTTTTTAAAATATGAATCCTACAGATAACTTTTTGGTAAAATTTATTTACCAAAGATTTGCCATTCCGTGTATAGTCGTCACATTATATGAACTCATTTGGTCAAATTTCTCCCTCTTAAAGGCTTTTTTCTTCACCTGGTTGTCCTTAAACAATAAAATACTAATGTTGAAGAATCTCAAATGAAAAAGTTGTCTCTTGCAAAGAGATGTTTCTCTGTGAAAAGATCAGGCTTAACACTTCTTCTCTTACCCTTTCACACTTTCACAGCTTAAGCTTTCAGTATGCTCCCCTCATCTGCCTACAATACAAGTGATTACAATATTTTGAAAACTAGCCTTTAACACCTTATAACTGCTTTCCTTGATGTATTTGAAACTCTCTTTACATCTCCCTGGATTTGTTGGAAAGACAAATGCTTTCTTTTAATTGAAATCAAATCTTCTTCTTTTGATCATAATAATTATTAAAGCCTTTTCGGTGCTTAATACACATTCGGATGTTCACTGTCATTTGAAATTTTCCCTCTTTGCAAGTCCGTTAGGTAGTTTTTCCGGTTTAAACTTACTCATTCTGAAGAATTATTTTGCTGCTCCTTCCTGGTTTTGGCTTTCATCTTTCTCTTTTTGTACTTGGATCCCCCACTGCAGATCATAAGAGTTCTGGGCCTTCGTCCTTTTTTGGGGGTTGTTCCACTCTTTTTGACCTCTATCTAAAGCTCTGCTTCTTCCTCGTCTACTCTTCTGTATTCCAAATAAACAACCCTTTTGGATAAACTTCAATATATTGCTTGCTTCTCTGTTTGCAAAAAAATCTGTAGCCAAAGCATCATTTGATAATTGATCCACTGATATCAATATTACTATCTCAACACTACTATGCATCTGAAATGACGGTATCACATGACAGGTGAATGACCATTGTAACATTGATTTCCTGTTATTGGTTTTTCAAGTATTTTGTTATTTGCAAATGTTAGTATCATACTTATTCAACACAAAGTATTTCTGACATGCTATTTTTCATCAAACGCTTTATTGCTTTTTGTTATCTTACAGGCCTTCTTCTTGGTTTTTGCCGTCAGACAGATTTGCCATGGGAACTGAAGAAGGTAAAGATATGCTGAGAAACATGGAGTGGAAAAGTTTGGGCAGTTCCTCTGCCAATGAAGGGAGTGGATCGATACCGAAGCAGCGGGTCTCACAAAGTAGGTTCAGACAAATCCCAGAGTATTATTTTCTCCCGAGAAGATCATGGACTTATGTCATTGGCGTGTATGGCTCTCTCATTGCTGCTGGAATTGGGGCAGGAATGTTGGTGGAAGTCTGGATAAATAAGAAGATACAAGGTTTGCATGATTTCCTTTTTTACTATTTAGCTCATATTTGGAAACCTTGCCGCATAATCCTGTATGGTCATTTTATCTATATGTAGTAGTTAGAGTATGATGGGTGCATATTGGCTATTGCACATGGATACCTTACTGCATATTTAGATTAACCTGTAAATAGATGAAATGTACTTGCCATTTTTTATTTATCTTGCCAAAAAAGGCAAAAGGGGGTCAAGTAGATTTCAAGTTATGAGGCAGTTGATTGACCAAGGATTTTGAGTTTAAAGAAGGTAGGAAGGGAATGTTTGGTCCTAAAGCTGATGTGTGTCTTGGTTCAGACGTTTTTCTGATTCTTTTTTCATGGAGTTTTGGGACTTGGCTTATTAGGAGTTGTTGGTCATGGTAGCTGAATTTGCTTCATGAAATTTGATTTCGATCGCTTGAATCACTCCCTATTGTTCTTGCTGCCCAAGAAGGATGTAGCCAAAAGGTATTGGATTTTTGTCCCACTGTGTTTTCTAATGCGGTGTACTTGTTGTTGCGATGTTGTTGGCAAATTGGTTGTGTGGGGTACTTGGTAGGATTATCTCACCGATCCAAAGTGATTTTCTCACTTGGGAGGTAGATTTTTTTGAGAGAAGGTGGGGCGGTATCCCACGATGGGACCCACCACGTCTTATATTACATTAAATAGGAGGAGCGAAGAAAAATTACATCTGGTTACACACTCCATGATACACAAAGCGCCCTACAATGTACGAGCACATTTTCCGAATAGAACATTTGCCCACAAAAGATGACATCATTTCTACTGCACCGGATTGCTCGCACTATTGCAAAAAGGATAAGAGCTATCGTCATGTCCATTGCCGTACATCCATCTAATGCATGTATGGAACGGTCTTCCTTGGCTAGCCATGTGATTTTGGTCCTGTTCCAAACCTATGCAGAATAAGGACACGGAAAAAACAAATGGTCCACATCTTCCACCGCCGTCCCACACCTGTCACAGGCACCGTCCTTAATTCGTTGTAGTTGTTCCTGATGGCTCTTGGTAAGAATCCTAACAAGTCTGAACAACCAAAGAAACAACTTGACTCTGTTCGGCACTCTGTTCCTCCATTCCCGTGTCAGTTCTTACATCTTCTTGCATCTCAACCCCATCCTCAACAAAGAAACGGTAAGCTTTCTTCACTGCGAGCCTCCCATCCCCCCATACAAAATGATCTCTGCCAGAAGACGTCCCCTCGATCTGTACCAATTCAATCTGCAATGCAACAAGCTTCGCCTGCCATTGATCAGACATGCCCAAAGCGAACACCGGGTACCACGTACTATGCTCCTAGATTCGACGAACCGACCCTCTCTATTACGTGCTAGACCTAGGAGGCGCATGAAGTGCCCTCCCAGGGCTCCATCGCCCATCCAATCGTCAAGCCAAAAGCGAAACTTCTCTCCATCCCCAAGCATTGGTCTCAACTTGATCGCCATCTTCGGGATACTCTTGACAATTCCTTGTCATAGTGAGGACGGAACACACCCCTGGATAACCTCCATTAACATGGAAATCCTCGAGATCCTTCTTAGCAACCGACATACTAGGTCCTGACAATTCCTTGCCATAGTGAGGACAGAACACACCCGTGGACAACCTCCATTGACATGGAAATCCTGTAGATCCTTCTTCGCAACCGACATACTAGGTCCTCGGACTTTCCCCAAAGCCTTACTACCCACTTCACCATAAAAGGCTTATTCATTTCTTCCACTCGCAACACCCCTAAACCACCCTTCTTCTATGCAGTTGTAATCTTGCCCCAATCTAGCAAATGGAATCCCATCTTTTTCTGCCGCCCATCATACCAGAAAAATTGTCTCATCATGACTTCAATCTTTGTTTGCATGCCTGTTGGCACTAGCCTCGTGGAGCATAAGGCAAATTGGGATGACGAATATAATATGTTTCAAAAGAATCAACTTCCCTCCCATAGAGAGCATCGTCACTTTCCAACTTGGCAACGTCCCATCCAACCTATCCAAAATCGGTTTCCACTCGTTAGACTTAGGTCTTCCAGCCACTAAGTGGAGCCCCAAGTAAGTTATCGGTAGATCTGCAGTAGGACACCTCAAGATCGTCATTACATCCTGCATCTCCCGCTTCGAAAGACCAAAAGGGTACCAACATCGACTTTTATCTATTGACTTGGAGGCCTGACACATCCCCCAAAACATCCATGATAAGCGACACCCGATGTATTTGTTCCATGTCAACCCCCAAGAACATAATCGTAAGATTGGGATGGATATATCTTCCTTTTTATAACCATTCCATGTCAGCTCCCAAGAACATAACCGTAACATATTGCAAGATTGGGATGGATATATCTTCCTTTTTATAACCGACACACCACTCCAAATCAGCCACCAACCTCATTATCACCACTAACACTTATGCAACGATAACAAAAAATAACAGAGCCATCTATCATCCATGTCTGACTCCCTTTCGAGGCTGAAAGAACCCCTCCCTCTGGTCTACCATTGGCCAACACGACATAGGACACAATTGTAACATCCTCGCTTGATCCAAGATATTTACGGTGCAAGGAACCCCCTCTTCTCGAGAGAGGCCCAAAGGAAACGTCACTCAACACAATCATATGCTGTGGAGAAATTAACTTTCCGAAGTAAACGTTTGGATTTGCTCCTCTTCTACTTCGTCACCATTTCTGAAGCCATCACTAGCCCATCCGCCATAAGTCTCTTGGGTAAGAATGTCGCCTGCTCAGGCGAGATGCTCTCATGTAAAACACCCCGGAGGCGATTAGCAAGAATCTTTGAAATAATAAGACAGATTGCATTAGACATTGCAATTGGTCTGTAATTCTCAACCCTGATCGACACGTCCTTCTTTGGTCGCAGAAAAAAAGAACCTTATTTACTATCTCAAGTCCCTAGTTTCCTCCGCGAAACTCCTCCATAACCTCAAGCACATCCTTCTTGACGACATCCCATAATTCCCTATAGAAGAGGAGATAGAAGCCATCTGGGCCCGGAGCCCCATTCGCATTAAGCTGAAAGAGTGCTTGGTTCTCGCTTCTTTAAACCCTAGACTGACGAGTTCATCTGTAATTTTGAGATCCGTGAGACTCCTCTTCCCAGCAAGCCCCAGCCTGCATGGCTGCACATGTACGCCACCTACTAAAAACCTGAAAATGCGCTCACAGAGCTGATCCCACATCTCGATCCCCTTGCACCACCACTCTGCCAATTGATAACACACGTATAAACTTCCCACACCTTCTCTCGCTAGCATGGCATGGAAGAACCATGTATTAACATCCTCTCCCTTAGCCAACGATGTCTGGATCTCTGCCTCCATACTGCTTCCTCTTTCTTATCTTCTAAGTGGATCTCGTCCAAATTCTTACCTCTCTCTGCCACCTCTTATGCCGTCAAGAGCCTCTCATATTTAAGTCGGTCAAGCCTGCACATCTCCTTTTGGGCATTCATCCTTTCAGAGCGACGTTGCAACCTGTTATTCTTATTGAACTCCATCAGCGATGCAGCTTGCTCGTCAGCCTACAAGTCACGGACCCGTGTGGTCTGCATCCATCCCAGAATGTCATGACAGACTCGCAAAATCCGTCCCCATCTCGAACCAGAAGAACGTTCTGGGGCGTACATCCTCCCCAGAGTACGAAAGTATAGGTGTATGTAGGGATGGCTATTGAGTCATGACTCGATGAGCCAAGCTCGGGCTCGGCTTTATAAGGGCTCGTGAGCCCGACTCATTAGGCTATTGAGCCGATCTCGAGCCAGAATTTTGGGCTCGATAGCTTAATGAGCCGAGCTCGAGCCAAGCCTCACTCGACTCGATAACTCAATACAGACTCGCAAAATCCGTCCCCATCTCGAACCGGAAGAACGTTCTGGGGCGTACATCCTCCCCAGAGTACGAAAGTATAGGTGTATGTAGGGATGGCTATTGAGTCATGGCTCGATGAGCCAGGCTCGGGCTCGGCTTTATAAGGGCTCGTGAGCCCGACTCATTAGGCTATTGAGCCGATCCCGAGCCAGAATTTTGGGCTCGATAGCTTAATGAGCCGAGCTCGAGCGAAGCCTCACTCGACTCGATAACTCAATAAGGGACTCGATAAGGAATATGTATACATATATTATTTATATATAATACAAACAAAATAAAATCAGCCTTCTGCAATTTTCTCCACTAACTTTGACCTTCCCATGAGTCACGAGTCATGACCCAATTCTCAAATCTCATTCCCTCCCACACATTTGCCTCTTGCCCATTCATTATAAAATTAATAATTTTTTATAAGCAAATATAATGCTACAATGGATAGTGGCCTACTGGTAAGAATCATAGTCTATGATAGAGCAAGTCTCGAGTTCGAACCCACATAAAACACTTTTCCACCAAAAAGTATCCATTTTCCTTAACGAGCTCGTCTTGGGCTCGAGCCCAGACCATGCTCGATAAGGAGCTCGGGCTTGATAAGGGGCTCGACTCGAACCTTATCGAGCCCGAGCCTGAGCCAGCTCGGCTGGGCTCAAACGATCCTGAGCCCGAGCCAGGCGCTGGCTCGGCTCGTTGGGCTCGATAGCCAACCCTAGGTGTATGATCCGAATGAGCTCTAGGCAGGGCCCAGGCCTTGGACAAAGCAAAGGCAGCCACTGCCTCGGAAGACATCATGAACCTGTCAAGACTAGTTATGGAATTCCTCGACGTGCTCGAGGCATCAACAATATGAAGGCCCAACTCGTCTACCATTGATGCTGGACGGAATTGACAAATAGGGTTGAATTTTATCCGTTAATTTTATTTACGTTTTGAGTCGTTGCATTTTTTTTATTTTAATAAAGAGATTACGTGTGATCTCGAAATTAGTCTGTCAATTTTAAATTTGAATTAGAGTCAAATTAGGATTATGTAGATTTGAATCTCGATTCAAATCAATTAAGATCGAGTCAGATTTTATTTTCGATTCACTTTCTATTTTTGTAATCTCATCCCTCCTATATAAATGGATGATAGTCTATTGTTTTAAAGGAGTTCAGAATATATGAAAATTTGTGTTTATATTTGTCTCTCTCTTTATCTCTCTCAACGTGGTCTTTACGATTCTTCTCCGAAATCTCGCGCAACCGGCGTGCTCTTCTCTTGCCCACCCTCTAATCTCTTCTCCACCGATAATTTCACCTTCAAAAGTTATCATTCACCGTTGCAAATTTTCCGTTTGCATCATTTGGTATCAGAGCATGGAAATATAATCGTTCTCACGATTCAACGATCCTGTTGCATATTGGCGTTTGCAACTCGATCTGAGCCGCCTATCTCATGGCTCGCAGTCTCGTTCGCGCCAAAAGTTCAAGCGACGTCTTATATCAAGTTTCAAGGTTCAATCATGGCTAAACACGCTAATCGATGAAGATTCGTCCGTCAATAAAAAAATCAGATCGTCGCAGCTGCTGTGCATCACGATTTCGATCAAGAATATGAAGGTATTTTTGTTCAAGGTGAAGATTTATATGCTACAAGGGTTGTACAAGAAGAAAAGGGAGATTTGAGGCCAATATTTGATGAAGAACCCAAAAATCTCAATATATTCGCAGATAATCTTGCTGCCCAGGAAGATGTGGAACCCCTATATGAAGATCTCCCCTCTGGGATCCTCTCCAAGCGACCCCCATCTGCACGCCATCCCTGTAACACATCCCTGAATGTGTCCTTGATTCAACGTTGTGGGCCATGCCGCCTCCCTCATGGTCAAGTTCGTGGCAGCCCACAACCCCGATTCCCCCGAGCGCGCCCCAAGAATGGCCGTCATCACCATCCAATGATCTATTCACACGATTGCCGATACTTCCATGGCTGTCGCCCCAACCGCCGCATCCTCCTCAACTCTATAGAACCTCTGTCGCACCCCCGCGACCACCATGACGATCATCCAGATGTAACGTGACGTTGAAGTCGCCTGCAATGATTCAAGCTACAAGGGGAAATTTTGCCCAGACCAAAAACAACTCCTTAACCATGGGAGCAATGTTGGCGCCATTACATGGCCCATACATGTTGGTAGCCATGACCTTTGTTCCATCGCCTTCCACCGTAGCAGAATCGTGAGCAAGTGTCTGCCCATCAGATCGTCTTCCTCCACAACAAATTTATCTCCATCCCAGCCTATCATTAAGCCCCTAGATGCTCCTTCTGAAGTAATCGCTCTAAAGTCCAGCATCCTGTTGCCTTCGATTTCCTTCCAAACCACATCGAAATCTCGTGAGATATTAGTTTCTTGCAACACAACCACATTAGTTCTTCGTTCCATCAACAAATTCCTCACAACAACCCTCTTTTTAGGCCATCCCAGGCTTCCTACATTCCATGCGAGAAGATTCATTTAGGCACATTGAAATCCCCACTTGGTGGTACCAGCCCCATGCAGTCCAAAATCTCCTCTTCCAGTCATGCCTCCAGCACCACAAAGTCGGCTACCGAAGGCTCCTCTTGACTAGCCTCCATCGCTATAGTATGCTCACAAGCGGATTCGCTGGTCCGCTCCTCAATATCCCTAGGGAACCCATCTTCGACTAGAGGGGTTCTTTGTAACACTATTTGATTCCAGCCCTCATCGTGCATTCTCGATCTTCCATAGACCTTGAAGCACCTTCGCCACCTCTGCTCCCTTAAACCGTGGCGGGAGTATTGCCACCCAAACCTCCCTCCTACTAGTGGGTCATTCCTCCGCGACACTACCACCGATGATGACACATCTAGATGGCTTCACGAGAAGCCCAACCCACCAGTCCAGGTCCCATCCGAGCATTCCCTCGCCTCCGTGCAAAAAAAGGCAACATTGACGAAGCCGCATCCTCGGGAGATGGATTCATGCGAGTCGGCCCCATCCGGCGTCCCGAAGGCATCTCCGCAACCTCCTTGCACTAGGAGCATTCACCCGATTCAACGAGCGGGTCTGAGTTGCGCACCAATTCTGGGCCAAACACAACCCTTAGATCCGCAAGAGGATCCACATGATCGAGCGATCCTGCAGATCCTGTGGGTTCAGGCTTTGTCTACCGGGCCCGTGGCATGGTGCATATTCGGATTCCATGCGCCCGACTCAGCTTATTTGATAAGCATCGCAAAAAGTGGGTCCGCCGGGATTTTTCGCAAACCCGATCAGGTCACATCCCATAGTAAGGTTGCGTGAGCCGGAATCCGCTTATCTAGTAATGGGGTGCCTTCGGTCGAATCTCTCCAAATCCACCTCGAGGATCACATCAAACCTTTTTTCCTGAACCTTCGTCCTCCTTCTTGAAAAAGGATGAAATGGTTCAAAGATTGGAAAGCTAAACTTTCCAAATTCAGTTGCTTCTTCTCCGATGGAGCCTCAGACGTCTCTGGTAGACCACCCCACATTGTAGAGGACATCACAACCTCCCGCACCTCCAGATGCAACTAAACACACTTAAAACGAGTATCGAAGAACATCGACAGAGGATGAGCGAACTTTACCACCATCGCCACCACCATGGGTGGTTGACCATGTCGGTGCCCATTCGAGATGATGTTGGCTATGCGCATCACCAGTGCCAGCAAGGAGCAAACCACCTCAAACCTCCTTCCGACCAAGGGCATACCTTTGATTGCCACCCTCCTCGCCTCTTGAATGCCGCGGATATTGTCCCGTAGGAGGGGGGCTCTCTAGTGAACCCTCTCAGCCGCCCTTCGCGAGAAGTCGAGATCTCATCTTCTGTGAGATCATGTGCGCAGATCACATGCCCATCCATCTTGATAACATCACCCCAAAACCACAACCTAAGGCACATTCAATGTCCTCCATGGCATCAACTAAACCCCTCTTTTCCCTTCTGCAAAAACCCACGAGCAACCGCCCCCGTTCCCTTATAAACACGACACCACCAGGCTTCTTAGTGTTCCATGTCTGGCCACGAGTACATTGAAAGCGTGGATGGCCAGTTCTTCCGCAAGAAAAAAACACTTCAAGGGTGGCGGCACTCCGCTGCACGGTGATCCCGACCACCGCACCTCAAGCACTTCCCTTGGAATAACATTGCACCTCCCTCCCTCCTTCAGGCCATGGAGCTCTGCCACGACTGTCCAATGTGCTAAAATCGCCTTTCCACCTTCGACCAACCTTTCGAGTCTACCGTCATCGCTCCGTAGGAGAATGGAAGTACACACTTGGGAGGTAGATGATGGATAATGTGGTGATCGCCTCAGAGGATGTGGCAAAACTTGGGTAATTACGTGGAAATTTGGTTTTTTAAGGGCCATGTATATGTTGATTGTGCTTCTTCTGGGCTTTGTTGCATAATAGAGGGTTTTTTGACATTTGAATTGCGTGGATGAAGAGATGCATCCCGACTTCTTACGCTATCATGTCAATGACCAACCTAGGCGTGGTTTCTTCAGTCTCAAAGAGTGGTTCATTAGGGTTGTCCTCTAGCCCGATGTTTGTTTTGGTAGCAGATATGTAATTGATCATGGTGGATCGTGCAATGACGACTTGTCCTATTCTTCGATACGCTGATAATACTATTTTGTTTGCAGAGGGTGGTCCAACGAGCCATAGGGGCATGTCATTGATTTTGGACTTATTTGGTGGTGAATTTTGCATGAGGCTTAACAAAACCAAATCCATGTTTACCTATGCAGTACTTTGGTCTTTCTTTGGTTGGAGGGAGTTGAAATCAGAATGAGAATTGCTTGATTAGAATGAGAACCCTATGATTCATTATATATATGGAGTCTAGGATTAGGGTTACAAAATAAGAGATGTTTTTCTAGAGAGAGCGTGCAAATACCTTTAGGGTTAGGGTTTACATAAATATCTCTCAACACTCCCCCTTCAAGCTGTAGCATATATATTTGTCATGATCAACTTGTTATAACACCTCTCAAACTAAGTGCGCACAAGAGGCTTGGTGAATATGTGATGCAATCCAGAATCTCGTTAGATTGCTAATATATGTACATGCAGTTGGAATGGGCACATGCTTTAATCAACTAAATTTACGGTTTATGCTAATAGATACTGCTGGGTTTAAAACTCCAAGCCCGAGCAACATCAATCATAAGTTCTAAACTGATCGTCATCAGGGATACTTGCTGCTGCAACCTCACAGGAAACCAGAGTAGCATGACCAGATGGGAAGTAAATAGTTTCTAGTATAATTAAACACATTAATGATTATTTTAAAGCAAAAATTTGAATGATAAATTTAACTAAGAACAATTTTTTAAAAGTTGAAGTGAACATTCAGAACTGGGGCTAATATTTTGCCAGGATATTAATAATTTTTTTTGCCATGGCATTGAATATGGAAAAGGAGACATGATGAGGGTCGGGCGGGCTACCGAGAGAAGGGTGAGGTTCGAGCCACCCAACGCGGTTGTTGTTGGATCCTGAAGGGTGGGAGAGGGTCGTTGGAGTTTTGGCGATGGGGTCGGAGGTGCGAGTTCTAGGTGCTGGGCTCTATTCGGCATTGGATCGAAATATCTCGATATATCCATGGTATTTTAGTGATATATCCATATTGACAAGTCAGAGTAGTCAATATTACCCTGGATATCGACATCGATCGATATCAAGCGCTATGTCGGTAATATGTCATACTATATCATCAATATTGATGAAATGTTAAATTTCTAATGTAAAATTTCCATCATTCTCAGTTATATATTCGCTATTGTGTCAATATCGATGTTGTATCATCGATATAAGTATTTTAGTCGACTTCGATGCTTGTTTTATAAGGAAAGAAACGTAAAAGATACTTTTTTTACTCTTTAAGCTTTAAACCCCCCTACATTAATATATTTAGAAACAAATTCGATACGAATAAATAACCAAATCTATTATTTATAGCATGGTTCAAAATATCGCCATATATCGACAATATATAGGTATTGTTAGATGAAGGGTTTTGATATTTGGATGTACAAAGAATTTGAGGATGTCGCCCAGTATCTCGCGAGATATCGGTAATTTGTCTCTTATAGATAAAAATGAAGATTTCAGTATAATTTTTCCCATATATTGGCCGATATCGGTTGATACCATCACTACGGTGACGCTATTGCTCAATATCACCTTTTAATCTATTTATTTGGGATTTTGCTTCTGTATCTCTTCCAGGTATTAGAAACATGTTATGGTTTATATTTTTTTCGGGCTGGATGGGCTTGAACAATGGGCTTTACCCTCTTTTGCGATGGAAATGAAACAACTTTAGAGCTGATCAATGAATGCCTTCACACACACATATGTGTGTGTGTGTTATTATGCTCATTAACTTGTTCATATGATATCCGATATAGCTCAGCTTATTTCATATAAAATATGCTATGCGATGTAGAGTTAATTTTCTAAATACACCTCCTTGATGTCAATAATTTATTGTTTGAATTCAATCGTTTCCTTTCTAGTATATTTCATCGGTCAACAATCAATAGTTGGCATTGACAGACAACAACGATATGTCTGATATAATGTCTATTAAATACACATCGTTCTTGCAGATAAGTGTATATTTATGTCTTATTGATCCAAGAATTAGTAAAATCTTAATTCACGAAAAAAATAATTTTTAAGTCATTTCTGATATCTGTATATCTCGATAGATCCCTTTTTGGGTTGATCGATACAATATCGATATCGATATATCGAACCTTGCTCCTTGGTGTCGTGGGTTTTCAAGGGGGCCGATATATAGATGAGGTGCCTCGTTCTGGTATCCGTATGAAAAGAAGAAATGGGGCGCATGTAGCGGTCTCCAAGCTGCTGTTGTGGTCCTCATGGAATCGACATCACGTCGGAGAGGATGGTGATCAAAGAAATGATGTGGTGTGTGTGGAGGCTTCCATGTCATGGCAGAGATTCTCATCAAGTTATTATTGTGGGGGAAAAATTGATGCGGCATCTTCATAGGTGGAATCACAGAATTGGGAGAGGCCATGAATGATGGAACCCATTGTACAATTGTGAGAGTAGATGTGAATAAAATAGTTGGTTCACATGTCCTTTTATAGGGGTGCTCAATAGTCCTATTTTTAATGGGACTAGATGGTTGTCCTCTCTTATTCCAAAAGTTGCCATAATTTTTGTCAGGGGCGTGACTGCAATTTTTCTACCCCTTCACTTAGAGGGCTTATTTCCCTTGACTTGATCCTTTTGAAAAGACTTTTGAATTGACTTTTGAATTGACGTCTTGGGCATAATTTCTCCAAGTCAATTCTCGATCCCAAACTTATAGATATGTGTCTCTTTGGGGGGGAAACCTTAACCAAATTAGCCATTAGGGTTTCCTCTTCCCTTCTTCTCGCACGATGGCGACGTGAAGCAAGCTGGAGCTTTCCGCATTAGTGGCGGTAGTGATTGGAAAATCAGATGAGCGAGTGGTGGCGTTCACAAGGTGGTTCTCGGTGGTGGTAATCGCGTGTGCAGTGAGCTTATGGGTTGTTGATACGGCAACAACATCGTCAACAATGGTTGACGAGGATGTTCCATCGACCGGTGGATCGGGGTTGGACCTTGCAGCGGTATTGTTTTTCGTGGGGTAGGCATGATGGCGATGCACGGGTGGGTTTGGGAGTGATCGTTGCCGGGTTGGGTTGTTCCGGTGGAGATGGCAGTGCTGCGATTGTGGGTGGCATAATTGTAAGTGGGGGATGGGTGTAAGTTGGTGCAATAGGGGGTCATGGTATGGGTGGTGGATGTTGCTTTTGTGGTTGGGGGGATGCATCGGTTGGGGGGGGGGGTTGGAGATGGTGCTTGGGAAACAGGAGGAGGTGGCGGTGGGGCTATTGTGGTGAAAGGAGGCTATGTGATGCATGGTAGAGTTGGCAGGGAGATCAGGGTGGCGGGATGACATGCCTGTAACATCGACAGAAGAGTTGAAGCCTCGTGATCTTCCTGGTCAGCAAGTGGCATGTCGATGATGCCTTTTTTTTCTTGTTTTCCTTCCTCGGAAATTTGGACAGTAGCTTCAAGGATGGGAGGTGACTCGACATCTTTATGTACAGTGATTTCGAGGACGGGAGATATTTGATCCGACGACACTCAGGGTCCGAAAATCTACTACCAACTCCCACAGACTCGAATGAAATTCGAGCAATAAGGACATCAAACTTTTGTTGTAGGTGAGTTCTTTGGTTACGTTCCCTTGAACGCGAGTCTTTCGTTGTGTGTCTGCACGAACATTTGGATGGATCGTCAGATTGTGAGGACGATCTGAAGGCCATGCTCTGATACCAATTGATGCAAATAGAAAACTGCAACAATGAAAATATTTTTTTGATGGTGGAAAATATTTAGTTGAATAAATTGGCGGGGAAAGGAGAGAAGGCGCGTTGGATGCGAGGGATTCGGGAAAGAAGAAGCACGAAGGTCGCGTGAAGGGAGAAGACAGAAGAGGAGAGGTATGTGATGAATCTCAATTTTTAATCAACTCCGAATTCAATCCATAAAACATTGGACTACCATCCCCTTTATATAAGAGGGGTGGGGTTACGAAATAGGAAGATAATAAAATAAAATAAAATCTTAATTTGGACTATGAATATTTTTAACCGATTAACTAACTTAATAATCGACTAACTAATTGATTCGAGATTACATATGATCTAATTATTTAGAAATAAAATTACAATGGGGACTCAGTTGAATTAACTCGACCTTTAATTAAACTCTAACTAACGGACGAAAAAATTATGCCTTAATTATCCCTTTCACCCTGCATCAGCTATGCCGCATCAGTATGGATTGCATCCACGATACAAACCTGTGAAGGACCAATTTCTAATCGCTGATGCACTATCCACCCTTGAGATCATCTTTTGTCGCTCGCAAGAACTTGATTCTCCTACTGAGCGTCCTCCTCCTACTCCATCTGCGGAGACTACAACTCATTTTGCATCATTCGGGAATAGGGGACGACCCAACTATCAGGGGGAATGTAACCATGACTTTAGCCACGGTCACGGTCATGAGCCTAGACATGGTCGTAAGTTTGGTCATGGGCGTTGACGTGATTCTACTACTGCTTGCTATCTAGCGTACATACATTGTGGATGCTGAAATCATCCATCTGAGCGTTGTTGGGCAAAGTTTGGCATGCATCCTAATGTGAACGGTGCCTATGAGACAGCTTCGTACGAGGCTCTGAATATGCCCATCTGCAACAACTTCTGCAAAATTCTTCAGTTAGTGACAGAGACAATACCACTTCAGCTCCTACTACTAGTTTGGCTACTACCTCTGGTACAATTGCCAACTCCACCTCTACATCCAACCTTGCTTGGATTATTGATTCTTGAGCATCGACTCATCCGATGGGAGAAGGTAGCCTTTCCACCTTCTCACAACCGTCTTTCTTTGCGAAGACTGTTCGGGTTGCTAATGGGGCACATTAACCTGTCACTATAGCAGGCACTGTGGAGTTTTCTTCTAAACTCCGACTGACTGGAGTTCATTGTGCTCATGCTTTTCCTCTTAGTCTTTTATCTGTACAAAAGCTATGCACTGAGCTTAACTGTAGAGTCATTTTTGATGAGTTCTGTTGCTATTTTTAGGACATCTGGACGAGACAGGTTTTTGGTGGGGAAGAACGACCTCTATTATCTCGATATCCCATCTGATTCTAGTTTTGCTGGCGATGCGTCCATCTCCGAAGATCCTCTTCTCTGGCACCTTCGCGTTGGTCAGTCGTATGCTAAAGCCATCTCTTTAATGTTCCCTGAACTTTCTATGCTCAAATTTTTTAATGTGAGGCGTGTATGTTCAGGAAACATCATCGAGTGTCTTTTCCTGCTCGTATAGAGCCACGTCGTGAAGTACCTTTTTCTTTAGTCCATCGTGATATTTGGTGGAACTGTCCGGTCCATACTAAGAGTAGATATAAGTATTTTGTCGTTTTTGTTGATGATTACAATCAACCATCTTGGGTCTATTTGTTAAAAGAGCGTTCGGAGATAATACTATTGTTAAGAATTTCTTCCATTATGTCTAGAATATTTTCTACACTGGTGTTCAAGTTTTTCGCTCTGATAATGCCTTGGAATTCACCCAACATGATTTAACAAACTTTTTGCATCCTAGGGCACCATTCTTCAAACCTCCTGCCCATATACCTCCCAGCAAAAAGAGTCAGCGGAAAGTAAACTCAGACATCTACTAAACATTGCTCGCTCCCTTCTTACCCATATGAAAGTTCCTAAAACCTACTTGGTGATGCAACGTGGAATCAACCCATAGGGCCGCGTATTTATTTAATATTATCCGTAAATTTTATTTACGTTTATTTAAGTCATCATATTTTTAATTAAATAACGAGATCACGTGTGATCTCCAAATTAGTAGTCAATTTCAAATTTCAAAATTAGTCGGTTAGTCAGTTAGAGTCAATTTAGGATAATTAGTTATTTTTCTATTTTTGTAATCTCATCCCTCCTATATAAAGGGATGAGAGTCCATTGTTTTAGTCAGTTCAGTATTTATAAAAATTGAGATTTTCTCTCCCTCTCTCTAGTCTCTCTCTCTCCCCTCGTGATCTTCACGTTCTTTTTCCCCAAAATCCCTCGTATTCCCGACGAGTATTCTCTTCTCAACCCCTCCAATTTCTTTCACCAAATAATTCCACCGATCAAATTAATTTTTGTCATCGACGAATTTTCAATCCGCATCAATTGGTATCAGAGCATGGCATCTAGATCGTCCTCACGATCTGGCGATCCCTCCCGTCGTTCACGTGAAAAGCCTAAAGGATCTCGCTCCAACGACCGTGCATAGCGTGCTGAGGTTAGACAAACACTATCGAATATGCTCCAAATTCTTTCACAGAATAGAGAATCAATGACACGACAAATAGAAGAACTCATCGCCAAAAGGGACGGTGAAACTTCCGTCCAATTTCCTGATGAAGAGAGCCACGAAAACGGTGCCGTCAACGATGATTCGACCGCTGTCCAGGCCGTTTTTGAGGAAAAAAGGCCGAAACGCTTGCTGTCCAGGAGGTTTCAGATCGTCCGCCATCACCGATATCATCCCTGATGACAGTTCCAACCCCGCTACCGCCCGACTTTGACAGCCCCGCGCCCTCGGGCCCTCTTCCCGCAACCTCGGCGGCCCCGATCCAACCCCTAGACCCGTCAACGCCCATCCCGGCTTCCCCAACCCTCGCCGCACTATCACAGTCCACCCCCCCTGCGCGCCACCACCTTCCCCTCCCCCGCTACCCTCCCTCGCTCTCGCTCCATCCTAGGACCTCCCCTCTCGCGCCCTAAGCCTCGCACCCCCGCCTCCTATCGCCACTGCCCCTCTCCGCATACACCCCTCCTCGCCGCCAAACCCGAGTACCTCCTCCGAACCCCCCATACATCCCCTCCCGCCTACAGCTCCTCCTCGCCACCGCGCCCGCCTACCGCTCTCCCGACCCCTCCCTTTCTCGCCGCGTCGCGACCACCCCCACCCCTATTGCTGCCCAGCCCAGCCACCGCTGCCGCCGCTCCCCAACGGCCTCTCCTTCCGTGCGAGAACAACCACCGCCACCCCCACGCGAACCCCCCACGCCACCATCGCCTGCGCCGATGTCCTTGCAGCCGTCGTGGCGGCAACTTGAAAGGCCTAACCCTAACAAGGGGGCCGACATCTACGGGACTCGGCTCCCATAAAATGTGGGATAAAAAACCAATTGAGAATATTTGCAGGAAGACCCCTCCTCCCATAAATTTTTATCAAAACGTTTCTTTGGAGGAATTATGCCATGACTTCGACTTAAATGAAGGGGTACGGAAATCGCAATTAAACCCCCTGCTGCGGAAATACTTAAAGAAGAGGGCCGCAAGAAGGAAATTTGGGAGGCTCCCTTATCCCATTAGGACTAGGACCATGGGTGTCTCCTATTTAAAGACCCCTTGGCTTCATTCATTGGCCACATCTCCTCCTCTCCTTTCATTGTGCTATTGTTTTGCCATGGATCCTCCAAAAGCCATGTTGTTCATGCCTCATTAATTTTTCAATTACCACAATGGGAAGACAAAGCTCATGAAGACGCTGCCATTTGCGCCCCACATGTTTTTCCATCACAAAGGCGACGTCACCAACGACCGCAACGTGCGTGTGTGGATTCCGCCATTCGTTCCACACCAATTCTTCCAGGGGATGACTGAGAACACGGATTCAACCTCCAAGACTGCAGATACAACAATTCGTCGAGAGACGAATTTTAAAAGCGGAGGAGAGTTGATGCAGCGTGGAATCAACCCATAGGACCGCATATTTATTTAATATTATCCGTCAATTTTATTTACGTTTATTTAAATCATCGTATTTTTAATTAAACAACGAGATCACGTGTGGTCTCCAAATTAGTAGTCAATTTCAAATTTCAAAATTAGTCGGTTAGTCAGTTAGAGTCAATTTAGGATAATTAGTTGTTTTTCTATTTTTGTAATCTCATCCCTCCTATATAAAGGGATGGGGGTCCATTGTTTTAGTCAGTTCAGTATTTATAAAAATTGAGATTTTATCTCTCCCTTTCTGGTCTCTCTCTCTCCCCTCGTGATCTTCACGTTCTTCTTCCCCAAAATCCCTCGTATTCCCGACGAGTATTCTCTTCTCAACCCCTCCAATTTCTTTCACCAAATAATTCCACCGATCAAATTAATTTTTGTCATCGACGAATTTTCAATCCGCATCACTTGGCGATACTGTTCTTACTGTCGTCCATCTTATCAACAGAGTCTCCTCTACTTCACTACATGGCTCCAAGTGTTCTCTTTGTTATACCCTACTGAATCATCCTTTCATCTACCTCTGAGAATCTTTGGATGTGTGGCTTTTGCTCATAATTTTCACATTGCCGACGAACTGTCTCTTCGTGCAATTACATGTGTTTTCCTTGATTATT
Organism: Ottelia alismoides; assembly: GCA_037367405.1. NCBI lineage: Eukaryota > Viridiplantae > Streptophyta > Magnoliopsida > Alismatales > Hydrocharitaceae > Ottelia > Ottelia alismoides. The sequence continues at coordinate 113,954 of JAZKJV010009294.1, read as the reverse complement.
TTCGTACTAAAAAGACTATAGGTGTTATGTACTACTATGCATCGCTATTATGTCCCTGCGGATGTAACCTTTTTGAGCAAATCAACTTCTTCACTCAGTATGTTACATATCTTTTTCTGGATCTCCTACCACCCATTGTCTATAATCGCAAGCTTATGTCTACACTGAATGTTTCTTTACCTATCCCTTTATTGCATGATGATATGTCTTCTTCAAGTGCCCCCTCCACCGCTGTCCCGGATGATCCTCAGGAACTTCCCATGGATGATCCTTCGGAGCTTCCCATTGCTCTTCGCAGAACTAAGAGGCTATGTACTTTTCATTTCATGTCTCATTTTACTTCTACTTCTACTTTTTCATCCACTGATAGAAGATATGCAAATGTTCTCATGACTAGTTCCATTCCAAGAGACCATCATAGTGCATTGCGAGATTCTTGATGGTGACATGTCATGAATGAGAAGATGGATTCTCTTACTTCAAGAAGGACATGGGATCTTGTACAATATCCCAAGGGAGCTAGATCCGTGGCTTGTAGATGGATCTTCACAACCAAGTAGTCGTCAGGCGGATCCATTGATAGATTGAAAGTTCGTCTTGTGGTCAAAGGTTTTACACATACATATGGAGTTGATTACTTTGAGACATTCTTATATGTTATACAGATGTGCTTTATAAAGACTATTTATTCAGTGACGACAAACAAGGCATGTTTTATCTTTCAGCTCGATGTGAAAAATGCATTCATGTATGGCGATCTTGAGGAGGTGTACATGATGCAACCTCCTGGTTACGAAGTCGAGGGGGAGTATGTATGTCGACTTCGCAAGGCAATCTATGGTCTGAAGCAGAGCCCAAGGGCAGGGTTCGATAGACTTATTACATAAATCATCACTCTTGACTTCCAGAGAACAACCTCTGACTGCTCTGTGTTGTGTTTGTCAGGAGATGACCAACCGGTAGTGTCATCCTTGCTGTTTATGTAGATGCCATGGTTGTCACATGTGATGATGATAGATGGGTACTCGAGACTAAGGCCTTTCTTCAGAAGGTGTTCATCACCAGTGACCTTGGTCCACTACGCTATTTTTTGGGCATATAAGTACTGCACAATACAGAGGGATTTCATCTCTCACAAAGGAAGTATTTTCTGGACATCCTTACTAAAGGTGGATTACTTGGATGCAAGCCCTCCAGTATTCCTGCAGATTCAAAGAAACACTCCATATCCTTTGATCCTGTCTTCGAAGATATTACACAATACAAAATCTTGGTTGGCAAACTCCTTTACCTCACTGTCACCAGACCAGATATTTTCTACGCAATGAGCAGAGCTAGACAACACATGGAGCAACCTTGCTACAATCCTTAGCAAGATGTTCCCTAGATCCTACGATACTTGAAGGAATTCCCATGACGTGGCCTCTTTTATGGGGTAAATGGCTACACTGATGTTATAGCATATGCTGATGCTGATTATGCAAGTTCACCTGAGGATCGCCGCTCCACCACATGATATGCTATGATGGTTGGAGGAAACCTTGTGATTTAGAGGAGCAAGAAACATGTTGTATCCAGATCCAGTGCTGAAGCATAGTACATGATGATGGCGTAGGCTACCCGTGAGATCACATAACTATTGACATTCCTACAGGAACTCATTATTGTTGTTACCACTTGTTAGAAAATGAACATGCGGAAGCGAAACATGGAAAAAAATAAACAACAATTGGAATAATGGGATTTAACGTGGAACCCTACTCCCTAAGGAGCAGGATGAAACCACGAGAGAAGGCCTCAAAGGACCCGGTTATGCATTGTACTTTCTCTCAATGGATACATGAGGTCTGGGGCTCCTTATATAGCTTGCACAGATTCTCCAAGTCCCACCACTGGTAGATGTGAGACTAAACATATGGATGGGGTAAATGGATCTTCTCCAGGATCCATTTACCCTCCTACAACTCTTATGGCGCACAACCAAATGCTCCAACATTCCCTCTCAAGCTGGAAGCATGCAATGCTCAGTTTGGACAAACAGAAAGAAACTCAACTCAATGCTACAGGACACTACAAACAATATCAACTCAATGCACATAACTGCTGTTATCGAGGATTTTGCTTCTCATGCTGTGCAAGTGAGGAGGACGAATGTGCTGGAGTGTGAGTCTGCTGAATCTCCTTGTCGGAGAGCATGTGCCTTGTACTGCGCCTGTCGGAGTCACTGCAATTGAAAATGAGTCTCCTCGTCGGAGTACTCTGGCCCGCTACAATAATGTGGACAACTGCTCCATCTCTGAAAAAATGTCGAACTGAAAAGGCCGTAGAAGTGCAATCATCGTCGGAGTCCACGGTCGTTGGAGAATGGAGTCTGAAAAAGTCTCATCGTCGGAGAACTGGGTCTCTCCCATCTGACACAGAGAATGGTACCCTACTCTGGAGTCCCTATGATACCACATGAAAACTCTTGCCAATATAGCATAGGGAATGGTCCTCTACTCTGGAGTCCCTATGACTCAAATGAAAACTTTCTCCCACAAAACAAGAAGAATGATGGGGACCACTACAAAAGATGGCAAACATGTGCACATCTGAAAGAAGACTGCATACTCGTGCGTGTCTAGAATCGACTCGAAATTTGACGTCGAGTCTGAATAACTGAATCTGTAGAGTCTGAAATCAGTTGGTATGAAGAATATCTGAACCTGACCTCTGAATCTGGAACAAGACCTGTGACTCTACACCATACTCCCCCTTTCTCTATACTTGTCGGAAAACATGGACGTCGACAAAGTTGGGAGAAGACAAGATAATGGGGGTCAAGGTTGCAGAAATCGCTAGTCGGTACTCGGTCGGTGGGGTCACTGACTAAGGATTAATCGGCAGTCAGGCGACTAATCGGAATTAGTCGGTTTTGAATTTTTTAATTATTTTAAATATATAAATCATTTTGTATACATATATTCTTATATATTTACACATATTTGTACATTTTCTTTCTTTTGAAAGAAGATTTCTATACTTTCTATACTATAATAATGAAACAAATGAAGTAATTGACTTTAAATATAACATTAGGCATAATAGAATAGTTTTGCATTTAAAAAAATCAAAAAAAATTAAAAATGGAAAAACTCTATGTAAAAGTCGGCCGAGTAGTCGGCCCGATTAGTCGGGTTGACCGACTAAAGGCCGACTAGGCCTAGTCGAGTCGGCTACCCCCCCGACTCGACTAGTCAGACCGAGTAGTTGGCCTAGTCGGACCGAGTAGTCGGCCTAGTCGGCCGACTTTTACAACAGTAATGGGGGTTATAAAATAAAACAAAATAAGCCGTCAAATTTTCGTCGGCTATTCTTGCAACGAAAATTCTCCTTTTTTTCTGGCTATTTCCATTTTTTTAGCCGTGCAAACATTTTTTTTTGAAATCATTTTTTTAGAAAATATGCGTACACCTTTTCTTTGTACGCGCTTTTTTTACGTCTCTTCTCTCTTCTCTCTCTCTCTCTCTCCTTTTTTTAAAGTCGTTCAACCATTTCTTTTTCGGCTTTTGTAAATCATTCTTTTTGCAATTTGCGTTTTTTTGGTACATGCCTCTTTTCTTCCTTTTCTTTTTCATTTTTTTAACAACCTTGATGACCCCCTCATTTATTTGTTAATTAGGCCGCACCCCTCTTGATTTTTTTTACTTTTTTTATCGGCCCTCTCTATTTGAATACACAACCCAACATAAAGCAATTTTTAGTAACGTCGGACCCCCTTGGGTTTATTTAGGGTTCCCCTCACGGGAACCCTTTGCTCATGCACCGCCACACGGAGTGCCGCCCTGATGGGGGCTTCTCCTGCCGCCCCCTTCGATGGGGCAGTTGTTGGAGTTGCCTGGAATGACATGGAGGCTCGATCTTCCGCTAAGAGAGGGAGAGAGGCGTCGCGACTGACAAGACTCGCAGGAGAGGAGCCTGCGTGCAAAGGGACTGGAGATCGGGCTTCTGCCCACCGAAGTTGTCGATGTTGCCGCCTCTCTCGTCGCCTGGAATGTCGTTGGCGCCGAAGCCTCCATCGCCTGGGAGGGGCGGCATCGCCTGGAGCACTCCTTGGAGGATTGGAGCTGATGCAGCGTGAAATGGAAATATAGGGCTGCATTTATTTAATTTTTATCCGTTAATTTTATTTATGTTTATTTGAGTGTGTTTTTAATTAAATAAACGAGATCGCCTGTGATCTCAATTAATTAGTTAAAGATTTGAATTTCAAATTAGTCGGTTAGTCGGTTAGAGTCAAATTAGGATAATTAGTTTCAATTTGAATTCGAGTTTCTATTTTTGTAACCTCATCCCTCCTATATAAAGGGATGATAGGCTAGTGTTTTTAGTCAGTTCAGTTGATATGAAAAATTGAGATTTTATTCTCTATCTCTCTCTCTCTCCTCTCTCTCTCTCTCCCCTCACGTGGTCTTCACGTTTCTTTTCTCCATCCCTTCGTGTTCCTGACGAGCTTTTCCTCTCAATCCCTCCATTTTCTTCTCTCTCTCTCTCCCCTCACGTGGTCTTCACGTTTCTTTTCTCCATCCCCTCGTGTTCCTGACGAGCGTCTTCTCTCAACCCCTCCATTCTCTTCTCAATCCCTCCATTTTCTTCTCCACCAAAATCCACCGTCAAATATTTTATTTTTCGTCGACGCGCAAATCCAATCCGCATCAATTGGTATCAGAGCATGGCCTACAGATCGTCCTCACGATCTGACGATCCATCCAGACATTCGCGCCGACACGCGACGAAACACCATCGTTCGTCGGAGCGAAATTAGGAGATTCGACCAACAAGCCATGAGGAAATTCTCCATCAACAGCCCGAAGATCAAGCAATTCGTCGGGAGACGGATTTTTTTAAGCGGAGGAGAGTTGATGCAGCGTGAAATGGAAATATAGGGCTGCATTTATTTAATTTTTATCCGTTAATTTTATTTATTTTTATTTGAGTATGTTTTTAATTAAATAAACGAGATCGCCTGTGATCTCAATTAATTAGTTAAAGATTTGAATTTCAAATTAGTCGGTTAGTCGGTTAGAGTCAAATTAGGATAATTAGTTTCAATTTGAATTCGAGTTTCTATTTTTGTAACCTCATCCCTCCTATATAAAGGGATGATAGGCTAGTGTTTTTAGTCAGTTCAGTTGATATGAAAAATTGAGATTTTATTCTCTATCTCTCTCTCCTCTCTCTCTCTCTCTCTCCCCTCACGTGGTCTTCACGTTTCTTTTCTCCATCCCCTCGTGTTCCTGACGAGCTTCTCCTCTCAACCCCTCCATTTTCTTCTCTCTCTCTCCCCTCACGTAGTCTTCACGTTTCTTTTCTCCATCCCCTCGTGTTCCTGACGAGCGTCTTCTCTCAACCCCTCCATTCTCTTCTCAATCCCTCCATTTTCTTCTCCACCAAAATCCACCGTCAAATATTTTATTTTTCGTCGACGCGCAAATTCAATCCGCATCAGGAGCAAGGACTGGAGCTCCCAACTGGAGCGCTGCCTGGGCACGGCCTGGATGGAAGTCCACGGTTGGCGCTGCCAGGATCTGGGGCATGCGACTCACGCGGAGGAGTTGGTGCCATAGGGCGGCATCACCTGGAGCGGGGAGACCTTGATGTCTTGCCGTTGGAGTTGCCTTGCGCGAGGCAGTGCGCGCGAATCTGGAATATTCGAGCGCCGCCGCACGGTACGTTGGAGGGTGCGCACGTCGATGACTGGATGATGCGGGCTTATGTCGCTTGGGACCATCGTCTGAAGGAGTTACGCGCGGTTCAAGGGAGGATCCATCAGCCGCTGTCGGGGGGGGGGGGTTCGTTGGAACCCTAGAACTTTGATCATAGAGCATGAAAAACCTTGAATGCTACATCATAGATCTGATCTTAAAAGGATTAGGATCTCAATGAGAAACCCTAGAGAACAAATCCTTCGAACTTGAATTTTCATAATCAACTTCAATAAGAATTGAATCTCGGATAAAATAACAAACAAAAATTTCAAAAACAGGTCCTCACGGATCGAACCCGCTCTGATACCATGTTAGAAAATGAACATGCGGAAGCGAAACATGGAAAAAATAAAGAACAATAGGAACAACGGGATTTAACGTGGAACCCTACTCCCTAAGGAGCGGAATGAAACCACGGGAGAAGGCCTCGAAGGACCAGGTTATGCATTGCACTTTCTCTCAATGGATACAGGAGGTCTGGGGCTCCTTATATAGCCTCCACAGAACCTCCAAGTCCCATCACTAGTAGATATGGGACCAAACATATGGATGGGGTAAATGGATCTTCTCCAAGATCCATTTACCCTCCTACAACTCATATGGTGCACAACCAAATACTCCAACACCACTCTTATTCCACTATTTTGTGTCAACAAGTCCTCCATATACATTGCAACGAATCCTGTGTTCCATGTGCGAACTAAGCATGTAGAGATTGATTGCCACTTAATTCGTGATGCCGTACGGGTTGACAAGATTACTATTGCTCACATCATATCATATCTTCTGCTTGCAGATATATTCATGAAGGCTTGATCCAAAAAGCGCCTCTTGTGGATAGCTTCCATGTTAGGCATGATCGATAGATATGATCCAACTTGAGGGGAAGTGTTAGTAATGTATTTTACGCTTATTAGTTCCTTATTATAACCCCTCTAGGGTACTTGTGTATTTTTCTTGTTTTGAGCTCTCTAGGGTTCTGTCCTTTATAAGGACCCCTAGACCTCTTGAATAAAGCATGCAGTTTTATTCTCTCACTGCCTTTTCTACATGATCCATTAAAAGCAAGTTTTCTCAACAATGTTCTTTTTTTGTTAGATTTATTGACGATTTTTCTAATAAAGTTTGTGTTTATGCCTTGAAGAGGAAAGACCAAGTCCTTGGAGTGTTCAAAGACTTCCATGCACTAGTGGAGCGACAAACTAGAAAAGAACTGAACGTTCATCCATAATGACAATGGTTATGGGTAGTGTGCCATTTAATGAGCATTGCGAATCTTATGGCATTGGGAAACAAAGGACTCCAAAGATGCCTCGATTGAATGGCGTAGCAAAGAGAATAATATGACCCTTATGAGGAGAGTTAAATATCTTCTTTTTGAAGCTAAGTTGCCTAAGTTTTTTAGGTGTGAGGTACTTTATACAACACTTCATGTTATTATTCTTTTCCCACATGTACCTTTGGATGATGAAGTTTTTGAAAGAGTATGGCATGGCAAGGACGTGTCATGCAAGTACTTGCACATATTTGGAGGCAAGCCATTTACTCATATCTCAAAGGATGAAAGTTCCAAGATAATTGCAAAAATCAGATAGTGCATTTTTTTGGGATCCAACCTAGATGAACTCATGATTTTTTTGGAGTAAAAAATAGGAAGACTTGCAGGAGCCATGATTCAAGAAGAGTCTTGAAATGAAAAATTTCATTTCCCAATAAAAATGTTGTAAAGAAAAGAATGCACCATTTTTAGCTAGCCAAATAGCCCAGATAGTAGCGATAAGCTGAAGAAGGTCCTCTTTAGGACGATCTTTTGACGCAGACATCCAAAAAAGATCCAGAGTCTGTAAATTCAGCCAATCTGCAACCAATTCTGACCAAACATCGGATATCTTTATACAATGAAAGAAGAGATGTCCCATCGTCTCAGTATGCATCTCACAGAGTAGACATCTATTAGAGACGTCTGTGGAGAGTCTAACACAATGATCTCTAGTCATAACATGCCTTCTGCATAGTAGCCACATGAAGAATTCAATTTTGATCAGCAACTTTAGATCCCAAATAAGGTTGCATTCACGGACAATTGCATCATTCCTCGACGGTGGCGGTTTGGTGATAACCTTGTAAGTATGTTTAACCGAGAACGATTTATCCTTCCATAACCTGTGATCCCAATCATCTATAGGTCTGTCAATCTGCTCGAGGGATTCCAAGAGGAGAAGGAACTCCTCAAGTTGTTGATCAGAGAAGTCAGTCAAGAACATATGTATCTCATTAACATCTAACCAACTGTCCAACACTCACACATCATGGTTGGCAGCCAACACAAAAAGTCAAGGGAATCTGGAAGAGAGGGATTCGAATCTGGAAGAGAGGGATTCCTGACCTGACCAATTATCAGCCCAAAAGGCGAATGATTTACCATCCCCAAGCCTCGGATGAAAGAGCTCCTAAAAATGGAGCATCACCGAGATGATCCCTTTCCAGAAAGCCAAAGGTTGAAACTGCGGATGCTGGGTCATACTATTAAGGACTTCTATCTTATAAATGCAACGAATGAGACGGCAACAAAAGTCTTCACCTATGACCCAAATTCTACTTACCCCCTTCAGTAAAGGAGCCTCGTTCATAGTATCCTAGCGCAAGATCCCGAGGCTGCCTGCTAATCTTGGCAAAGTAGTAACTCTCCCAATCAACTAGATGTATCCTCAATCCTTCTGACCTGCTTTGCCCTAAAGGAATCTTTGCACGATCATCTCCAGTCTGCGCCTGATGCGAGCAGGAAGAAGACATGATGACATGAAGAAAGCGTGAATAGCTGAAAGGGCGACCTTTAGAAGCACCAATCACCTGCCAAGAGACGAAATGGTCTCCTTCTAGCCGCTGAGTCTTTTCTCTATCTTCCCAATGATATGGTGCCAATCAGACATCTCTTGTCTACCTGCCGTTAGGAGAAGACCAAGGTAGTGGATATGGAGAGAGCCACATTCTGTACACAGCTTTTCATATCCTTCATGTGCATCTAGATCAGAGTGACCAAAAGGTATAACTGTAGACTTCCAATGATTTAGAATCAGATCGGATAACTCTCCAAAAATTTCTATCGTTGTTGCCATTCCCCTAGCCTGTTCCTTGCCGCAACAACACTAACAACATAGCCTTTTACCACATTAAGCAGGATCGATTACATGGATTCTTTGCCTCCGTTCAGATCTATCTTGGGTCAATCTCGGACTTAGATCCATTGTTCAAAATCTCGATTTCGATCACCTCAGAAACCGAAATTTTGGGAAATTTCGATGATTTCGATGGAAATATCAGAAATAGCTCAAAAAGCCGTTTTTCAATTATTGTGTAAATTAAGATCATCCAAGTTATTTGAACAATAAATAACTTATAAATACGTAATTATATTATACATATCACTCATCTATACCCATTATATCACATATATCGGTCATATCGATGATATCACTATTAATGTTGATTGCTGACTTATGATATTGGAAATGGAGTTCACCTGAGTTTTTCAAACATTAAATATACACTTATAAACTTATAGCGCACATCGATCATCTGTAACTACGTTCCTTATATTACACATATTGATCATATCAAATATATCGTTGTTGATAATAGTCTTATAACGAGTAAAAAACATCTATTCACAAAAATGAATGACAACAAGCACATTAATGGTTAATACAATAAAAGATATTACATGCTCATGAGTTCAGTTCAGAACCACGAGTTCCGTGGTGGATCTGTATCGTCCTCCTTCCTTGCTGTCTCTCATAGCGCATCGCAGACTCAATAAACTCATAGTAGTTCTTCCATGTCATGTACACGTACATGGCCCTGTAATCCATCACATACATGTATTGATGGCCGTTACTGCTTATGAGTATCTCGAGACGAGGATAAACAACACTAGATCTAATATAACGAGGGCTACGACGAGGCTCCGAAATACTGGCTTGAGATCCTTGGAGTGATGACGACAGAGTAAGATAAGATATTTGCGGAGGAGGAGGCACAATCGTGTACTCAAGGAAGAAATCATAACTGTTACCACCAAAATAGCCACCCTGGCTCTGCTCGGGTTGACTACCTTGGTAGTTCTCACTACTGTAGTTGCTATATCCTCCATACTCGTCGTAACCATATGATGGTGTATGCACCTGAGGAGGAGTAGGTCTAGAAGGAGGAGGAGGAGCATGGAAGTATTCTAGAATATGTTAAATGATTTGTCATCATGTGATGATCCATATCTGCCCATGGGGCTTGGTGTTCCTCCACGATATGGGCTGTTAATGTCCATGAAGCTCAAGGAACCTACATATGATATCGAATCATCCATGTAACTGTCGGTAGACAATGACCACGACTATATGCTTCGTAATGCATAGGTCCCAAACTCGGACTTGGAACAAACTGTCCATGTGCGTTCCTTTTTTGCTCCATATATTCACGCCCTACTTGGAGCCCTTCCTCGAATCTTGCATCATGTTGTCCACGACCACCCCATGCTGGCCCTCTAAATATGTTTCCTCCTCACCAGATTCACTACGACCGCCAACAACAACAACGATCATCATCATCTCTACTGTCATCTTTTGACTTGGATTTGGATTTGGAACTAGTGAACTAGTGGAGATAATTTCATCAACAACTGCATGAACTTCGCCCTCTAACCCTCCAAAAGGGTTCGTAATCTGCCCGGATCTAGCTAGGAAGTCACCTACATATGTTCCCATTTGCTGGTTTATATTCTCATTTGATCTTCCTCCCGGTTGATCGAATACTGGAACACCATTGGATTCCATCCACATTTGGAGAACATCTTCATCAGCATCGTTGTCGTACATCTTGAAAATGTATACAAGATCGATAGGGTCTGTGTAGACCTCTTTGTCTTGGCCTTCCTTTGCATGTTTCATCTTTAGTCTCAAGTTGTAGTGCACGTAGACAAGATCATAAAGCTTCTATTCTCCCAACTTGTTCCGTCTTTTTGAATGGATCATGTTGAATGTACCCCAGTTCCTCTCACAACCATCAACAGATGCAGTTTGAGACAATCCTTTCACTGCTACTTTCGTAGGTTGGGAGCTTCAATCCTGTACAATAACCACCATTCGGTTGTGGAAAATCCAAAAGGAGATAAATCAATAATAGTAAATAATAGCATAGATTTAAATTTCGCGAAATTTCGGCGAAACTTCGCCGAAATTTCGATTTCGAGAGGTCATAGGTATTGAAACTCCTATATATATTGATTTCCCAGATTTCGACCGAAATTTCGGTGATATTTCGGCATTTCGACCCATTTCGGTTGAAATTCATGGATTTCAGTACTAAATTTCCCGGATTTCGACCGAAATTTCGGTGATATTTCGACATATCAACCCATTTCGGTTGAAATTCATGGATACATGGTATGTTGCGACAAAAGGGTACATACATCGATTATTCAACTTGGGGAGCTTCCTCCCTTTTGGGTTTAAGCAATGGAGATGAAAAAACTCTATAGCTTCTATGTATTTGATATAGCTTGTTCCTTTCATTTGTTTGTCATTTGTCTTCGTAAATAGACGCATCTTTATTGTAAGTATGTAATTAATTCTGTAATTCATTCGAACTTTGTCCGTGACGGTTATTTCTATGAACAAAATATTATTTAATTAATCATTATCTACATTTTAGAATAAAAAATTCTTGTCTATTTTTATGAACAAAAGATGCCGTCTAAGTGTTGTTAACTTAGTTATTTTTCCATTTCCAGTATCTATCAGTCAGCTCAACTCTGATGTGATCGATATGGTGTGATATAAGGCGCACGGATGAGAGATGTGTGTGATATACGTGTGCATTTGTAAGTTGTTGTTGTTTTAGGATCGTGGATTGGATGATATTAGTTTCCAGTATATATCAGTCAAGAATTAACATTAACATCGATTTGACCGATATGACCAATATGACTGATATATATGATATAAGGAGCATATATAAGCAATATGTGTGATATAAGTGTGTATTTGTAAGCTATTTATCGTTGTAATAACTCGGAAGATCTTAATTTCCAAAAAAATTATCGAAAAATGATTTTTTGAGTCATTTTCGACATTTCCACCGAAACGGTCGAAATTTCCCGAAATTTCAATGAAATTTCGGTTTTAGAGGGGACCGAAACGAAATCGAAATCGAGATTTCGAACCTTGAATAATAGTAATACATCACAACACAATCAATGGATTTATTCGTCTTCGTCCTTACCAGGAAGAGTATTGCCCTGGCCATTAGCTGCGATAATTCTATCGAAGGAACCCAAAGCACCCCTAAAGTACTTGGCATGCATATTGTTTGAAGTCAGAAATTGTTACATAATTCTTACAATGGATATTTTGTTAGTCCCACTTTAGATTCCAAATTACGTTATTCATGCACAAGGTTTATGTTTTCTCGTCCTTAACGAACTTCTCCACCACAATTTATACAACTGCTAGAAGGTTAGCATTTGTACTATGACTGTTCTTGTAATGGTACTTGGGACTAAAGTAATAAGATGGACACACGTATGCATAATTCTCATAATCCATCAAAAGTGCTATAAAGATGTAAAAAACAAATATATTACATAATACATACCAACCTTGTGAAGAGTATGTGAGAGCATCTTGGACCAATGTTCGTCTATGATGTCCAACCATGCTTCGTGTCCTTTACTAATTGTTTCTCTAACCTTCTCTCTCATGCATCACATTGCATCGTAGATCACTCTCATGGTCGACTTTTTATCGTCGTTTACGATCCGCAATACAGACACAATTGGATCCATTATCTTCATGACTCAGATCATATAACCCAAAAGTGAAAATAATTGATCAATGTTTCCACTTTCCGACCTTTAGTCCGAGCTTTAGGTATCTCGAACCATTCACCGTGGCAACATATTGTCTTCAATCCTGTCTTGTGTTGTTTACGGCTTTGCAACGCTATAAAAATGATTGCAAAGCATATAATGCCATGCCTCACTAGTTCACCATTGTACCTCCACCTCATTAAAGTCAACTCTTTGGAATGGTTGTACATGAACGTGGTGATCGCCCGCGCTTGCTCTACCACCTTTTAGACCGACTTCCTCTTGCTGAAGTTCTTAAGAATTAAATCAATGCAAAAAGTGGCACCCGATGTCCAAAAAGTACCATAGCTGCTAGAATTTATTATTGCTTCACGTGCTTTCTTGAAGTTGCTGCTAATATCCGTGACAATCTGGACATGTTCTCTTCCTGACATCCTTGATGATGCCATTCATCAACTTTAGCATGTACTTGTGGTCCTTCACATGATCAAAGATGTATCAACAGATTTCAAAAAAATTATCTTACCATCGCAGTAAACGAGGAAGTTAAGGATCTGCTTCCTTGCGTAGCTCATCCTCCCATTGCACATCAACGTTACTTAGTACTCTGGCCATCTCCTCCTCAGCTCAGTGATGTACTCGTTCCTCTCCTCCTCCTCCATCCTGGAATACTTGTTCATTATCTCGTAGGATGTGGGAGCCTTCACTCCTGTTCCTGCCGCATTGATGTCATCAATGGCATGTTGCAAAAATGGCTCGTTAATGACGTTGGTCGAAATGCTTTCCCCAAAGAAGAGCTTGCTGATGACCTTGTACACTATCTCTCGTGCATTGATGAACATGCCCTTCACTGTCTTCTTCCTCGGATCCTTGCTTGATTTGTGCAGCATGGACCCGCTCCTCGTCAAGAAGGGTTACAGTCCGTTCCCCTTGTGTTTTTTGGTTGGTGGTGGTACTAGTGTACCTCCAGCACCATTCCCATTGCCATTAGCGCATCGTAGAAGCCACCTCATGCACCACCGGATTCTCTCCTCTCGAACTCACTCATAGATTCTTTTGTTTCCCTCCTGTATGCATTAGTCTCCGACGTAGTTTGAATATTAGCAGGGTGTATAAAGTCGTCGTCATCTGAATCAGAAAGGGTGCTGAACTCTTTCTCAAACATGAACTCCTTGAATTGTTCATCCCTCGCCCTCTTTGTATCCCTGTCCTTCTTCCCGTCCAAGCTAGCCTTCACCATGTTCCTTGCATCTTTGGGACAACATGTGTACTTGTCAACATTCTTGTTGTTGCCAACAAGATGTTGCTTCATCCTCATAATTCCCCCTCCTTCCAACCTCTTCCCCACATAATTTGCATTGTGGTTTGATTTTGTTGCCATCGGAGCGGTGGTGTACCTCCAACCAATGTCCCCATTGAAATCCCTCTGATCTTCAAAACTATCAGATCTCGATCTGGAATGTGAGGCCATGACGATGATCACCGAAACCTGCGAAGAAAATTGCAGAACAATCATTCATAATGAGCCATAGAATGGGAACAATTAAGTATTTGCTATTTATTTTAAGTTTTAATTTTCGGATTTAATATATTTATTTTTCCTAACACTTAATATGCATGAACTCATAAATATTTGGTGTTTAAATTGACTATGGATTTCTATATTCCGATTTGTTAGTAAAACATCTTAAATCTAGTGATTTGGGGACCGATTTCGAGAAAAACTACATAAGAGACAAAACATGTAAAATAATGCATAGAACAAATGTTTGATTTTCAGAATTAATTATTTTTAAATTTTATTTACAAAAAAATTCCTAATCATGTTTTTTATGGTTTAAACTTAAGATCCGAGTTTATCCTTAGAAAGCTCATCATGATTCCACAACAAGGCACAAAAGCTCCAATTTTTTCTTCCATACACCTTACAAATATTTTCGAAATATTGTTTACTATATGTAATACATGAGATCCGAGTTTATACATTCATAACTCAACATGATTACACATGAAAACATAAAAACCCTAAATTTGTATTCCAAAAATCTAACAAAATATTCAAAATTTCTCCAAAAAATACCACACCATGCAAGCTCAACATGTGTAAACAAAAGTCCTTAAAATTGAACAAATTGAAGAAGATTTGGCCAATTTTGGTTTTTTTTACATCAAGGAAAGGGAATAAAATGGAGTTGGAGAAGAGTTCTCGTAACCTAAGCAGCAAGCAACATTAAAGGCAACAAAATGTGGATGTTTCGATCGAAATTTCGATCTTAACTCGCCCAACTTGGGATTTTAATATGGGCAATAAGTCTTTCGATGAGATATCGAGATAGCCAGATCTCTTGCTGATATCTCGGGACATTTTGGTCAAAACATGAGAAATCAATATACATATGTTTTCGTGAAATTACGAACCATGCTTAGATCCAAAAATATAATACCCCTTTGTGTAGTCTCATTCCAAAACTTCTTGGGCCTTCCTCTTCCTCTTTTAACCGACTCAATATTACAAAACTTGCATCTCTTAACTGGTGCATCAGGCGACCTCCTTTGCAAATAGCCAAACTACCTTAAGCGGTTTTCTCGCATCTTATCCTCGATCAGAGCTATATTAACTTTCCTTCTGATTGCATCATTTCGAATTCAATATTTACGTGTGTGGCCACACATCCATCTTAGCATTTTCATTTTTGCTATTACCATTCTCTACACATGTCTATGGTTCACAGTCCAATATTCATATCCATAGAGTACAACAGGTTTTATGGCTTCTTTATAAAACCTTCCTTTGATTTTCAAAGGAATTTTCTTATCAAGAGAACAATAGAGGCTCCTCTCCACTTTAGTCAACATGTATTTATTATATTCATAACATCTCCATCAATTTCTCCATCATATTGCAAAATAGATCCCAAATATCTAAAAAAATCTATCTTCTGAATGTTATCATCACCAATCTTCATATCGATTCCTTCACCATTGCTTCCATTAAAAGTACACTCCATATATTCAGGCTTTGCTATAATTATACAAAATTCGTTAGTCTCTATTGCATGTTTCCAGACCTCAAGCTTATCATTTACTCCATCTATAGTCTCATCAATCAACATAATATCATCAACAAATAACATATACCAAGGTATCTCATCCTGAATGTGACTTGTCAACTCGTCCATAATCTAAGTAAAAAGGAATGGACTCAAAACTAAACCTTTATGCAGATCAATGTGGATGTCAAAATAATCAGTCTTCCCAGACTGGATCCTTATACAAGATGAAGCCATATCGTACATATCCTTTATGAGGTCAATGTATAAAACATGTACTTGTCTCTTCACCAAAACTCTCCATAATATCTCCCAAGGGACAAAATCATAAGCCTTCCCCAAATCAGTAAAAATCATATGGAGGTTCTCCCTTTTAGTTCTATAAATCTCCATCATTCTCCTCAACAAGTGGATGGCTTCAATAGCTGAGCGACCTGACATGAATCCGAATTGTTTTTTTACTTTGATCACACTTTCCCAAATTTTCATAGTGTGGCTCATAAGTTTGATACCTTTATAATTTGAATAATTTTGAATGCCTCCTTTTTTCTTATAAAAAGATACCCCGATGCTTCTCCTCCAATCTTCAGGCATTTTCTTGCTTCATAATTAATGTTGAATACAATACTAAGCCAAGTCAAATCACGCTCACCTAAAACTCTCTATACTTCTATAAGAATGTCATCATGTCCTACTCCTTTCCTAGGTCTCATAATCTTCAAAGCATCCTTTATTTTCTTCCTTTGTATTTGTCCATAGCTTGCATGATTCAAGTAACTTTCACTATTGGCTAGATTTCCCAAAGTGTCTCTCTATGTCATTCCCCAATGAAAAGCTTATGTAAATATTGTTTCCGTCTAGTCTCTATATCCTTCTGAGTAACAAGCACGTGACCTTCCTCATCCTTGATGCATCTCAGTTGAGAAAGGTCTTTGGTTTTTTTTCTCTTACGTTGACCAACATGATTATATCCTTCTGTCCCTCTTTAGAATTGAGATTTTTGTACAAAACTTCATAAGCCATTGACTCAGCTTCGTCTACAACCTTCTTTGCTTCATTCTTTGCTATTTTGTAGTTTGTTACAGTTTCCTCGGTTCTATCCATAGACATAACTTTAAAGCATGCTCTTTTAGTTTTGAGCTTTTCTTGCACCCCTCCACCTCACCACCAAGCTTCCTTTTGGCCTGCAGCTCCTCCATTTGACTTGCCTTGCATCACTTTGGCTACCCTTCGGATACAAGGATGCCATCGCCTCCCACCTCTTATTTGCGCTTTCGTTTCCATCCCGAGATAAGTCTTCTATAACCTTCTCCCTGAAGCTTGATTGCTTCAATTGAAGATTCCACCATCTAGTTCTAGTGATCTTGGAAACTCCCCCTTTTAGCATCCCTTTTATTTGAACATCCATGACTAACAAGTAATGTTGGGTTATCAAACTCTCTCCTGGGATTACTTTACAGTCTTTGCAGCACAAACAATCTCTTCTCCTTAATGCAAAGTAATCTATCCATGTTCTAGTCGGGCCACTCTTACAAGTAATTAAATGCTTCTCCTTTTTGAAGAGAGTGTTTGCTATGAAAAGATAACAAGATGTTACAAAATTCAGAATGAGTTTTCCCTCTTCATTTCTATCCACGAATACACTAGCATGCCATGACTAACAAGCGATGTTGGGTTGTCAAACTCTCTCCTGGATTTACTTTACAATCATTGCAACACAATCGATCTCTTCTCCTCAATGCTAAGTAATCTATCCGTGTTCTAGTCGGGCCACTCTTATAATTAATTAAATGCTCCTCCTTCTTCTTGAAGAGAGTGTTTGCTATGAAAAGATTATAATCCGTTACAAAATCTAGAATGACTTTTCCCTCTTCATTTCTATCCACGAAGACACTAGCATACCCTAAAGCATACTTTCATACATGTCCGTTAAAATCTCCGCCTAGGCAAATCATCCATCTTTGCGGGATTCTCTGCATAATCTTATCCAAATCCTCTCAAAAGCTTGTTTAATCTTTTCATCTAAACCAATTTGTGGTGCATAAACTAAGATGATATTCATAATTTCTTCTTCGAGCCCCAATTTTAGCAAATAATTTGGTCCCCGAATCTTTGCACCTCAACCACACAATCATTCAAATCCTTATGAACGACCATTCCAACACAATTTCCACCCTTATCTTTAACACAATGCCAAAGTTTAAAGCTTGTTTTCTCGATCTCCATTGCTTCTGTCAAATCCATTTTGTCTATTGGAGACATAGTATCTGAACCTTCCTTCTTTTCATCGTAGTTACAGTCTCCATTGATTTGCTAGTTGAAGTGCAATATTACAAGTTACAACTACCTATCTGCAAGTTCCTTTGCAATATCTTTTGGTCTAACTTCTGTACTCGCATACGTCTATCAACGAGAACCCTTGTAAAATTTGGACTGCATCCGGGCGGCGATGCGACAAAACTAGTTTATTTACTTATATGCGTTCCTCATGCGAGAACCCTTGAAAATTTTGAACTACATCAGGGCAAAGATGTAGTGACCCTTGCTAACTTCTCATTGCATTCGGGCGACGCAACACGTTGCTAGTAGGAAACACCTTAATGAAATTTAAAAGCTTGCTCAAATCCATGTTGAAAAGATCCGAACTGTTTTGAGAAAATTCCTAAATAGTGTTCTTAAAAAGAACACTTTTAGGAATTTGTCTCTCTTGCGATGACTGTCGGCTACCTAACGCGCAACCCTCAATTTACTCAGGCTTGGGACCTGCCATGATTGAGTTAGCCTGCTCCTTACCGCCTTCGATAACAAAAACGATGATGTCATCTGTATATTGCAATAATGGGATAGAGATCCTCGATGGTGTACTTTACTGTGAAATCATTATGCAACACGTATTCAACCATGCAAGACAAGACATCAACCACAATGACAATATGGGTGAGGGGACACCCTTGTTTAACTCCTTACTGTGGCAAAAAAACCTCCCTCCGGTCGACCGTTAATAAGCACCAAGTAAGAGGTTGTGGTGATACAATGCTTCAACCAAGAGATCTAGGTATTGGGAAACTCTTTTCGAGACATCGTCATCCAGAGAAAATGTTGATCTACTGTATCATAGGATTTAGTAAAATTTATGTTTCCATTCTGCCACACGCTTCTTATCTTCAATCAAGATGTCAAGATGACTTTCTGGGCCGCAGCTCCAACTGAGAGCTCATATGTTAGAAGCTCTCAAGAGTTATACAATCCATAGATTCTTGATGCGGATCGAAAATTGGCGCGGTGATAAAATTTGAATTTAAATGGTGGATTATTGGTGGAAGAATAACAGAGGGGTTGAGAAGAGAAACACGCCTGTTGCGCGAGGTTGAAGGAGAAGGAACGCGTAGACCGCGAGGGAGAGAGAGACGAGAAGGAGAGAGAGATAAAAATCTCAAATTTTCATAATCACTGAACTGACTAAAACAATGGACCCTCATCCCTTTATAAAGGAGGGATGAGATTACAAAATAGTAAACTAATTTAAATTGACAACTAATTATCCTAATTAGACTCTAACTAATTAACTGACCAAATTTAAAAATCAAATCTATAATTAATTGTTGGAGACCATAATCGATCTCATTTATTTAATTAAAGACACGACAACTTAAATAAACGTAAATAAAATTGACCAATAAAATTAGATAAATATTGGGCCCTATCCGTCGGATCCACGCTGCATCAACTCTCCTCCGCTTTAAAAATTCATCTCCCGACGAATTGCTTGATGTAGATGCGTTGTTGGAGAATTCATCCTTGAACTGTAGCTTTAAACTCCTTCAATTAGGTCTTTTTCAATATTACATTTGTAGTCTTCTTCTATAGAAGGGCGTCCCTGCAATTTTCGTACCCCTTCAATCTTCCTTAACTTCCTATCAATTTCGGCCTTTCTGCAAATAGGGTTTTCAGGGGGTTTTTCTTTGCAATTTTTTCAAATCAATCTCAAATCCCTAAAGTTGAGGGATTCGGTTCCAGAGACACCCCACGATAGGGTTTCTTCTTCCTCTTGGCATCGGCGACGGCAGCGGCGAGGCTGCTGTCGGGGGGTGTCACAGGGGAACGCGGGGGTTGGGGGGGAGGGGTGCTAGCGACCGAAGGTGGCGCGGGGGGCACTGCAGCGGCGTGGCGGCGAGGTGGGGCGACATCGCGAGGGTCGGCGCACGGGGAGAGGGGCGGTTTTGGCAGGGCGCAGGTGGGAGGAAGGGAGGGGTAGCGCGGGGGAGGGTCAAGGGTCGTGGGGGAGGACAGGCGCAGGGGAAGGGGGCGGCTGGGCGAGTGGCTCCGGGAGGGAGAGGCGCTGGTGGGGGGGGGGGGGGAAGAGGATGGCAAGGCGGGGCTGGCGATGGTATGGGGAGGCGAAGTGCGGGTCTGGGCGGTGGGGGCTTGCGGGTCTGGTCGGGTTTTGGACTTCGGGGGGTGGGGATGAAGGGAAGGGGGGGCAGTTGTGGCCGGGGCTGAGTCGCAGGGGGGTTGGGGCTCGCGGGAGGGTCCGCCGGCGGTGCGGCGAGGGTCTGGACGGCCTGGGGAGGTATCGGGTTTGGGGTTGGGGGCGGAGCTGGAGCCGCAGGGAGCGAGGGGGGGGGTTCGCTGAAGGGTCTGAAGTGGCTAGGGGGCCCGCTGGGGGGGCTGGGGTTGCAGCCGGGGTGGGTGATGGCGGTGTTGGGGCCTGGATTGGTGCCACCGTGGTTATGGGAAGGAGGCCCGAGGGTGCAGGGCTATCAAGGCCGGGCGGCAGTGATGTTGGAACCGTCATCGGGGGTGATTTCGGTGGTGGCGGCAGGTCTGAAACCTCCTGGGCAGCAGGCGTATTATTGACGACGTCGAGCTTTTCTTTGCCTTCTTCATCGGGAACTTTAACAGATGTTTCACCATCCCTTTTGGCGATGAGTCCTTGTATGTGTTGCGTCATTGATTCTCTATTCTCTGAAAGAATTTGGAGCATATTCGATAGGGTTTGTCTAACCTCAGCATACCAGGCACGGTCGTTGGGGCGAGATCCGTTGGATTTTCTGCGTGAATGACGAGAAGGATCGTCAGATCGTGAGGACGATCTAGTTGCCATGCTCTGATACCAATTGATGCGGATCGAAAATTGGCGTGGCGATAAAATTTGAATTTAAATGGTGGATTATTGGTGGAAGAATAACAGAGGGGTTGAGAAGAGAAACACGCCTGTTGCGTGAGGTTGAAGGAGAAGGAACGCGTAGAGCACGAGGGAGAGAGAGACGAGAAGGAGAGAGAGATAAAAATATCAAATTTTCATAATCACTGAACTGGCTAAAATAATGGACGCTCATCCCTTTATAAAGGAGGGATGAGATTACAAAAAATAGTAAACTAATTTAAATTGACAACTAATTATCCTAATTAAACTCTAACTAATTAACCGATCAAATTTGAAAATCAAATCTATAACTAATTGTTGGAGATCACAAACGATCTCATTTATTTAATTAAAGACACGACAACTTAAATAAACGTAAATAAAATTGACCAATAAAATTAGATAAATATTGGGCCCTATCCGTCGGATCCACGCTGCATCAATTCTGCACATCTCTATCTCTGCCGATGCATGGCATGCTCTTCTAGCCTTTCTAACCTCCTTGAAAGTGCAAAGTTGTTTGCGCAAAGAAGCCAACTTCTGCACCAAATGCGACATTGCAGATCTCGAAACCATAGTGGATGCTCAATGGTTGGAGGTAAAGTCTCTGAAATTTTCCTCATGTAGCCAATCTTGTTCAAATAGGAAGAAACTCCTAGGAGGGCGGCTTCTTTCGAATCTCAGATCAACAACGTATGGTCAGATCTGTATGAGGTATGGAAGTGGAGGTCGAAAGGATGAAGGCCTCTAGAAGCTCTACGGATGCTAGGAACCGATAAATATGGGAGCGGGAGCCAAAGTTCCTCCATGTGTATCTAGTAGCCATAGCATCAACGCCTCAAGTTCCAGACCATTAATCAAGGTAGCGAAATCAAGTGATCTAAGGTCTTGACACCCTCTCAACTTGGGCCGGTTTGAAGAAATAAAAGTGACGTTGAAGTCGCCTCTGACTAGCCAAGCCACACCTAGGAATGTAATTTCTTGCATTGCAGAGACCATCCCATACGTCCGATCTAATGGCCTGCAGCCACACACACACACAAGAAAGCAATCTGTGTACATGAAACTTTGTTCTTCAAGAGAACAATAAGAAGATGTCTTCCCTTCAGCTTACACTCCATGGTAAAAACTGTGCCTTTCCGAGCGCTGATCACCCCCCACTGTGCCTACCGATCACACACATCCAAAGCTCTGAAATCTGTCAGTGAATCGGTGCCCATAAACTCCAAAAGAAAGTAGTACATAAAGAGATTTTAGATTCCAGTTACAAAGCGACATCACAACCCCATTCAAACAACCGAGTTTTGTTTCTTCGGATCACCCAGACTCCTTACGTTCCAAGTTAGAACTTTCATTAACTAAGGTTGAAGGGTCCTGACGTTCAGACCACACCTGTTACCCCCCCCCCCCACTTGGGACTTGTGGAATTATTGTACTCACAGTCTTGACAGTTTTGGCGCGTTTTCTATTTCTGTACCGCTCCAACCTTCTCCCATTAGTACTCCCCACGACTGAAGAATCGGAAGAAGTAGCAGGCAAAGAAGTGCTACCGATGCTAAACTTACGGAAGAGGGACTTTAGGATGTAGATGGCAAAGAACCCAAGACGAGTTTAGTTACATGTTGTATGATCCAATTTGAGAAGAAGCTAGTGAAAAATAAGGATGTGGTCTTCTTTAAGATGAAATCATTGAGGATATACATAAAGCTGCAAATAACTCTCTCTTAAGCAATCAATCAATTGATGTTCTATTTGCAGAATGCTCCAAATGCAATGCTAAATGATGCCACTAAGTAGAGGTTAGATGAAGGAGAAGAGGAGGATGTGCTAGAATTTT
Organism: Ottelia alismoides; assembly: GCA_037367405.1. Taxonomy (NCBI): domain Eukaryota; kingdom Viridiplantae; phylum Streptophyta; class Magnoliopsida; order Alismatales; family Hydrocharitaceae; genus Ottelia; species Ottelia alismoides. The sequence goes on along the minus strand of JAZKJV010009294.1, from coordinate 91,315 downwards.
TCTTTCCTGGTGATGATGCTGCTGTTGATGTTGACAACAGTGGTGGGTAGGATGCCGAGAGCTCTTCTTCTGATGCTCTCCTATATAAAAAACTCATGAGGGAGAGACTGTCCTCCATTGTTGTACATGAGTACATCTTGTCGACAGATTGTGCGAGCCTGAATGCTATGAGGAGTCCTTTAGGATGTAAATAAAGAAAATGGATAATTAAATGCAAGACAAGATGGCTTCCCTTCATCATAACTACATCTTTGAGCTCATCAAGTTGTCCAAAAGCAAGATGGCATTGGGGAATATATGGATTTTTAAAGTCAAACATGATGAATACTCAATCCAAGATATAAAGGTAGGATGCTTGTAAATGTTTCAATCAATAGAATCCGATCCATTATTTTTTCTATCGTTAGGGTGGATAATTGAACTAAGAATTCTCTTTCTTCATCACCAATCGAATCCGTGTTCATGACCTAGGATTCTATTTTATCGTAAATCCAATTACCATTCACGCCTTTTCTTTTCTTATCAATGAATAGATCTCTTTACATGTACGACTTAGATGTTTCGTAGTTTTTTGAAAAAGTGACTTAATCGATGGGATATGGTATGATACTTGTGAGATTGATGAGATTGATATTCAAATATTTCTTCTTAGAACAATATTAATTTGATCCCATAAGTGGAATCATCACCTAATAGTATGTTGCCGTCAGAAGTAGAAACCCATATTTCTTCCAGCGAATCTCCTTATTGATTGGAGCAACTTGATCCGGAGCATCAACCATTATACCTGCAATGATTGAGTATACAAATGCAAAGGAACTGAGTGGATTTTGAGGAGGATAAAGGTGTCTTCAATTAGTGTGGTTCTTAGGTTGGCTGATAGCTCTTTTTGGAGGTTAACAGATGGATGTGAAGATGACTTCCTTCCGTGGTGACCTTGAGGAGGAAATTTACTTGTTGAAAGATGAATGTTTTGCGATCGAAGATAAAGAAGATCATGTCCGTAGGCTAAAGAAAAGTCTATATGGCTTGAACCCGCCGTCCAGACAATCGTACAAGAAGTTTGAGTCTTTTATGGGGAGCATGGCTATTACAAGATTACTTCAGACCATTGTGTTTCCATGAAGAAATTCTCAGGTGACGACTTCATCATTTTGTTAATAAAGACTTCAAAGATTCCTTATAGAAAAAGCTGAAATCGTTGGCATGTTTTTGGAGCACATGTTAGATTGAACATTTCCCAAGAACAATGAAGAGAAGCAATGTATGGAGAGAATTCCTATTGCATCAGCTACGGGGAGCCTTATGTATGCCATGGTTTGTACGAGACATGGCATCACTCATGTATTTGATGTTGTTAGTGAAGGATATGAGAAGATCCTTAAGTGCATCATGAAAGCGTGAGGATCGCATCGTATGCGATCGGGAGCGACTAGTCGCACTAGTTGCTCCGGGCAACGGAATTACAAATTTAATTCGATAAAACCACATGAACACTTCTCGGATCGTTTCATCTAAAGCACAAACAAGTATTAGATTTACCTCTGGAAGTGTGGTTGCGATTGAGTCTCTAAACGAAGAGACCTCATGTCTCAAGTCCGATCCGGCGGAAGAGACGCTTGCGAGCACGTTGATGAAACGCGTGCTCCTCGCAATCCATGTTGATGATCCAATCGACGAATATCCTGATCTCGTCACACGAGATTCGCCGTCTTCTTCACGAGCGAGGCGCACTGAATGAGACAGAGATCCATAAGCAAACAATCCGGCAACATAACGATGCTGCTGCGGCGATGATGACTCTCTATAGGGTTCCATGATGGACGACCACAATGAGAGATAGAGACTTGGCATGTAAAGAATGAGAGAGAGAGCATGGAGAGAGTTTAATTCCTCTTGGATTATGTATGTCCTTCAAAGGTAAGGGCTACCCTTCCTTTTATACTAGTTAGATGCACATGGATTTCAATTCATGTGCTCTCTTAATTTATGGTGTTGATTAGAAGTTTATTAATCAATGACTTGTTGCTTTAAAAACAAAAACAATTAGTTTAAAACAAATTAACTTTATCCTTTTTCAAGATAATAATTAATTGGGATAATTACACCCATAACCCTGAGTAATTCCTCAATCTTAATCATAACCCTGCATAATCGCGAATTACATGAGAAACCTCGAGTAATGCTTAACTCTTACATGACATAACCCTAGGTTATGTTCCGTTTGGAATATTCGTTACATTGGACGGTTTCCGTTAAAAAAAGACAAAAATACCCTGATATTTATTATTATTTGCAAAACATGCCATAAACAATCTTACCCCCTCCCCTAATTTAGCCGACCACCTCTGCACCCTCCCTCCCCCGCCACCGATCGTGACCACCACTGCAAGCCTCCCCAACTCCACCCCCGCTGCCCCACGACCACCTCTGCCAAGCCCCCCCGACGGGGTGGACGACCGGGCAGACGAAGCCCTCCTCCCATCCAGATGAAGCCTTCCCCCGCACCCCCCTACTCGAAGCTCCTCCTGGAATCCCCCTGCTCGAAGCTCCTCACCGCCGACGAGCTCTCCTCGCCTCTCGTGCCAATCTGACCCCCCTGCCGCCACCGTTTGCTCCTACCTTGCTCGACCGCCGCTCGAGCTGAAAGCCCCCCTTCCCCCTCCACGGTTCTGTTCCCCCTGCTCGGTCGCCCCTGAGGATCCCCCCCTCGAGCGGTTCTGTTCCCTTCCCTGCTCGGCCGCCGTTAGGGCTCAAAGGCCCTCCCCGCCGCGGTGACACCGCCCCCGTCCGAGACGAGCCGGCAAAGCTTCTCGCGCCCCGTGCCAGAGCCCTCCTGCAGATGCCTCCCCCCACCCTGCCCCATCGCGAGCAAAGCCCCTCGCGTCGTCCTCCCGCACCCGACTGCACCGCGCCCCAATCGCTGGCCTGCAGGATCCCCCCGCCCCGCACCGTGTTCTGATTCTTGAAGAACCCATCTTGTGAGGCTCTAAGGGATTCATAGGCGGCACGCTGCCGATCTTGGTGTGTCACCTCAACCTTCTTTTTGGGGAGGTTCTTCTTGACAACGATAAATTTCCTCTCGGGGGGAAGGGGCAGGGGGTTTGGGCTGCAGAGGAGGGGCTTCTTGGACTTGCAGGAGGACGACGGGGGTTGCTTCTGAGGGGAATGGGGAGAAGATACTGGTGGGTAGATTCGGGTCGAGGTTCTCGCTGGTGGGTCGGCTGCGTGCGGGCCGGGAGGGGGGCTCTGTCGCATGGCGCATGGGGGCTTTGCTGGTCGTCGTGGGGAGGTGGGGGGGCATGTGCAGGCTGCAGTCCGGCGGCGTCGTCGAGCCCCCGTACGCCGCATCCTAAGGGAAGGTGGCCACGAGGATGAGGAGGGAGCAGAGGAGGATGGCGACACTCCACCGTTGCCGAGCCTCAATCACGTTCCGTAGGCTAGGAGAAAGATGTGGGATTTTTAATTTTTTTAGATTAAATTTCAATCGTTAGATCGATTGTTGGTTAGATTAACTCAATCATCTGGTTAAGTTAACATTGTAAAGTAACGGAAGGTTATAGGTGTAAGACGGTACAATTATTCAGGGTCCTGAATGTAATTCGCGATTATGCAGGGTTATGATTGAGATTGAGGAATTACTCAGGGTTATGGGTGTAATTATCCCTAATTAATTCATTTTAAAATGAATTAATATACATAGATAATATAGAAGACAAAGTCTCTTCACTATAAATAAGGTGGCCGTCCCCCTCCCCCCTTGAACAAGTCAAGGTGGACGACCACGATTAAAGAGATAATTTCTTCATTTATCTATATATGTATTAATTTATATGCAATAACAATTATTGCATCAAAATTCATGAAAAATTAATTTCCAAAATTAATCTTGTGAAAATTTCAACCATGCCATTGACTAATATGAATCATATTCATACATCCAATATAATATGTAAATTAGATCTACAATTAATTGTTCATTGTAAATCCTATTCACAACAACATATAATTTGTTATTCTATTTACAATTAAAGCTCTCCATCATATTGTAAATCATATTTATAATATCCATGATTATTTTAGATAGTGGTTATCCACATTAATCATATCCTTGATAATTAAATCATATTTAGTCATCTTGGATCTCTATTCTTATGTGACCAAATAACATGAATCACATTCACATTATTCACATCTTTGATAATTAAATCACATTTAATAATCTTAGTTGACTCTCCTTAAATAGCCAAATAATATGAATCAAATTGATATCATGATAATTAAATCACATTTAATTATCTATTTCTCGATGCTCGGATACATTATCAACAATGAAATTCTTTTTGAACTCTTTTAAGAACAATGCCCTTTCTCCACTGATACTTGGAGATAAGGACATGGGGATTATATTGTTCCACATATAGTAACTTGGATATTGAGATCACATTTCAAATCCAGATCTTCCGGACCTTTCATAGATGCTTGAATAAATCAAGACTACAAATCTAATCTTCTCATTGCATCTGAATCACATTCAGATCAATGTTCAACATTTGGACCAAGATCAGATCACTTCTCTACTGAGAGGAGTCACTAAAATCTAGATTCGTTTCATCACTCCCTAGGATTGGAAGTGTCATACTGGAAGACCTAGAATAAACCCGAAGTATTAGATCAATTTTACACTATCTACTTCAGGGTTTTATCATAAAGTTTCTCATTTGACCATTGGGAGTTGATATCGATCATATACTTTCTAAAAACATATATCACACCTAGGTGTTGATCATATACTTTCCAAAAGCATATATTAAACCTTACAAATTCAATCAAGCTTCCAAAGCAAGACGACCGTGCACGGAATTTGATCTTTCCCAATATTTCATGAGTGAGTTCAGGTCTTCCATTCAGTAATGAACCTGTATAATCCCTTTGAGAGATCGTATTACTCATATGTCCTTGCATGCACAACAGTGCGCCAGTGTATAAACCTTGGTTAGGTCATCAACCTAGTGGTCTGCTAAATGTACATACTCAAACATATAATAACTGTTGGAGTATTTGTTATATGCGTCATGAGTTGTAGCAGGGTAAATGGATCCTGGAGAAGATCCATTTACCCCACCCATCAAGTGTTTAGTCCCACATTGTCCAGTGGTGGGACTTGGAGGCTTTGGAGAGGCTATATAAGGAGCCCCAGACCTCCTGTATCAGATGAGAAAGTGCAATGCATAATATGCCCCTTTGAGGGCTTCTCCCGTGGTTTCATCCCGCTCCTCACGAAGTAGGGTTCCAAGTAAAAATCCCATGTTCTTTGTGTTCTTTATCTTTTTCCATGTTATCGCTTCCGTTTCCTATTTCTTAACATGGTATCAGAGCGCCACACCCATCGCCGCCCTAGCACGCAGGAGGCGCGCACCAGCAGGCAGCGCGCCCCTCTCCAGAATCAGGATGCGAGAAGAAACGCCCTCGCGTTGGCGGCGCATGCTCCCCTGTCCAGAATCAACTGCAGGCGGCGCCTATCGCCACTCTGGCGCCTATCGTGCACCCCCCGCCTCGAACACCGTAGGCGCCAGTCGCTAGTCGTGCGCATCTCCTCCTTGTCGCGCCCTCCCATCTCCAGGCAGTAGTCCCATCCATGACGCGCGTGCTCTTTCCCCCATCGGGGCTGCGGCATTTGGAAAAGAAGGATTCCCCGAAGGAACCCTAGGGCTGCGGGTTCATTTAATAAAAAATGGGTATTTGCCTGGGCCCGATAATTTAAAAAAAGGGTTGTTTGAAAAACTCGATTGAGCTGTGGGCTGTTTGTAAGCCCTATGGGCCGTATTAAAAAAAGAGAAAAAAAGAGGCTCGTACACCGGAAAAAAAGCCGTACGCAAAGAGGAAAAAAAAGAGAAGCCGTTAAAAAAATTGTTGAAACGACTTTAGAAAAATGTGACGGCTTAAAAAAAATGAAAATGAAAAGCCGTAAGAAATGTTTCGAGGATATTCATGTTTTATGTACCCCCTATTTATCTTGTCTTATCCCAACTTTGTCGATGCTCATTTTCCGACAAGTATGGGAGAAAGGGGAGTATGGTGTAGTCACAGGTCTTCTTTCAGATTCAGAGATTCGTCAGACCATCCAGATTTTCAGACTCTACAAGATTTTCAGATGAAGATTTTTCCATGCACAATTCCAGACTTGAAGTTCAGATTCCGAGTCCCAGTTTGATGCGCAGATTCAGACTCGACAGATTGGTCAGAGTCCAAGTTCGAGGCACTCCATGTTGAGGCCCATTTTCGAGTTCTCCAGAGAGAGACTCAGTTTCAGACACACACATGTATGGAGTCATTTTCAGATGAACACATGTATGCTATCAGTTCAGAGGTCCCCATCTTTTCTTGTTTTCGGTCAGAGTTTTCATGTGAGCTATAGGGACTCCAGAGTAGAGGACCATTCCCTATGCCATGTTGGCAAGGGTTTTCATGTGGTATCGTAGGTACACCAGGGTAGTGCACCATTCTCTGTGTCAGATGGGAGAGACCCAGTTCTCCGAAGAGGAGACTATTTTCAGACTCACACTCTAGCCCGTTCGTCCTCCTCACCTGCACGACATGAGAAGCAACGTCTTCGACAACAACAGTTGTGCGCGTTGGGTTGATATTGTCTGTAGTGTCCTGTAGCGTTGAGTTAAGTTTATTCTGTGTGTCCAAGCTGAGCATTGCATGCTCCAGCTTGAGGGGGAGTGTTGGAGTATTTGTTATATGCGTCATGAGTCGTAGCAGGGTAAATGGATCCTGGAGAAGATCCATTTACCCCACCCATCAAGTGTTTAGTCCCACATTGTCCAGTGGTGGGACTTGGAGGCTCTGGAGAGGCTATATAAGGAGCCCCAGACCTCCTGTATCAGATGAGAAAGTGCAATGCATAATATGCCCCTTTGAGGGCTTCTCCCGTGGTTTCATCCGTTCCTCACGGAGTAGGGTTCCAAGTAAAAATCCCGCGTTCTTTGTGTTCTTTATCTTTTTCCATGTTTTCACTTCCGCTTCCTATTTCTTAACAATAACACATCTATCTCCGATCAGAGAATATGTGCCTATATACGACATAGGTCTTTGATTATCTCGATCTCGTTAAGTCAACTCTTTGATCTAACTAATCTGACACCTCCGAATCTCTACTCATATGTAGAGGACATGCATCAAGAGGTCGGTCGGATATCAACCTTTAGAGAAAGGATTGCCATCTCCTTCTCAGGCTGGAGATCCTCTCTTAATAATCATTTAACGGTGCTTGATGAGTCTTCAATCTAATTCTTTAGGTATTTTTTGAATCAGGTCATGGAATGAAATTCGTAATAATATTTATTGCATAATGGCTCGCCGTGGGATCGTATGTCCAATAGTTAGTTGATTTGTCTCAAATCCATTGAAAGAACATTGGGAAGCTGTCAAGTGAATTTTGAGATATTTTGTAGGTACTAGCAACAACTCTCTCTGTTTTGTAGTAGAGAAATCAATTCTTTCTAGCTACACAGATTTTTGACATGACGGGGGGTGGTGATGGGAGAAGATCTATACCATGTTATTTGATGTCATTGGCATGTGGCGTAGTTTCTTGGCAACCGGAAGTCTGTAGCTTTATCCACTACAAAGGTCGAGTTTATTACAACTATTGAGGTTAACAGGGAGTTGTTGTGGATTAAGAAGTTCATGAAAAAATCAGGGTTCAATCAATTCAAGTATTTGCTTTATTGTGACATGTAGAGTGATATTCACCTTGGAAAGAATTCCACTTTTCATGTAACGTCGAAGTACATTGATGTGAGGTATCATTGAATACATAGTGTATTAGAAGAAAAACGTATTGTTCTTGACAATATTCACACATATGACAATGATGCAGACATGATGACCAAGCTGTTGCCACTTGAAAGATTTGAAGATTGCTGCTCCTTTGCTGGATTGGAGTGGTCTCACTTCATAGATGAGTGAGGGTTTGATTGTGGGTTCCTTTATAAGGGAAACTCAACCATTACATGGTCGACATTAGTCCTATTCTCAGCGTAAACTTGTTGTTTGTTTACTTTTTTCATGGGATGGAGGGGGGATTTGTTGGGCGATGCCCCATATTCTTTAGATGGGCATGATTGCAATAACCAAAGGGGCATTGTGGTAGTTTGCCCACTATTTTCTTATATTCTGGCAGACAAAAATTGAGACAAGCCACACTCATTTTCTCTGCTCTCTTTTCTTCTTGCAAGAGGTAGAGCTGCAGGCACTCTCATCTCCTCCTTCAATCTCCATGGTCATGTCTGCTGACAACAGTTGGAGACCAGACAATGGAGGCACCAGAAAGGGTCCTTTGCTGGTCCTTTGATGGAGCAACTGGAGATCTTGCTTGGGCAGCCACATTCTTGGTGAAATCTTCTTAAGCTCTACCTTTATCTTGTTTGTAGTGGTGCTATGGTTCATATACTAACAAGGAGGTTTGGCTTTGTGTAACCCCTCAAGGAGGAACACATTTATCACCAAGTATACTTAATTAGTTTAGGTCGAGTTGGGCCAATGATTTTTACTCCATTTTGCAGTTTTTCACATAAAAATCTCTCATGCATTTGTGTGGTTGCTATTGTGATTGATTTTGTGATTTAATTCGTTTGCTTGTGTTATTGTGTCATTTCCTCTTTGTTATCCACCTATTTATGTTCGACACGCTTCGGCAACAGAACTGAAGGTATGATTATTGACTGACATTTCATATTAGTAAACTGTTGGAGAATTTGGTTGTGCGCCATATGAGTTGTAGGAGGGTAAATGGATCCTGAAGAGATCCATTTATCCCATCTATATGTTTAGTCACACATCTACTAGGTGTAGGACTTGAAGGCTTTGTGGAGGCTATATAAGGAGTCCCAGACCTCCTGTATCCATTGAGAAAGTCAATAGACAAACCTGGCCCTTTGAGGCCTTCTCCCGTGGTTTCATCCCGCTCCTTAGGGAGTAGGGTTCCACGTTAAATCCCGTGTTCAAATCATGTTTTATCTCTTTATTCTGATACACTTCCACATTCTCTATTTTCTAACATGGTGTTAGAGAGGGTTCAATTATCGAGAATTATTTTATTTTTTCTTTATTTTCGAGATTCGATTGTTCATTCTTGAATATTATTTGTTCATATATTCGAAGATCGATTGTTCGATCAAGTTCAGGGTTCAAATTCTTGAAACCCTAATTTCTCATCATCAACGATCAAAGAGCTTGTTTGCCTCTAATAGCCGCAATCTGCAAGAAGCTTCTGGTCGACCCATTGCAAGTCTTTAATCATGGTCGGCGAAAGAACTTGTTTGCCTCTAATAGCCACAATCTGCAAGAAGCTTCTGGTCGATCCACTGCAAGTCTTTAATCATGGTCGACAGCTTCAGGAAAACAATTAGTGTTCCATCTCTGAAACCCTAGATCCAGCAGCATGCACGGCTTGCATGATTCATCTTCAGCATTCACACACATATACTGAGGCAAAGCTCTCTCTAGGCGGTGCCAAGGGAACCAGTTCTAGGTCGAGCCCACAACAGGAGGGGCTCGTACTCCATGCAGCAGCGAAGCAAACATCTCTCTTGCACCTCCTCCTTGTGCGTAGGCGCCACACACGATGTTTCCAGGCAGAGGCATGCTCGCATGGATCCCGATCTTCTCTTCCCTTCAGGCGGCAACCTCCAGCGGAGGCACCCATGCAACGCCTTGAACCCAGGTGGCAACTCCATTTCTACAGAACACTAGTGGAACGCATCCCTCGGGAGTCTGGAGACATCCTAGATGCTCCCTGTGAGATATACAAATCGTGCGCGAGCTCTAGATGGAGCCCTCTCCAGTGTACACGTGCATCTCCTGACGTACTCCCCCAATGCCGCAACAACATCTCGCGTGAAGCATCAACGACTTCCTCCAGCTTCTGCTCCCGCTCCAAATCATCCTCCAGACCTCGTTTCTTCGACGATCCGAAGCCCTAGGCGGGGCTCTGCTCCAGCTTAGGCGGCGCACTAGGCGGGGCTCTTTTGTGGGAGGGAAACCCTAGTGATCCCGTGGCTTTAAAAAAAATAAATAGGGGGAGTGGGCTGCGTTAAAAAGAAAATAAGACCCCTGTTTATAAAAAAATGCTGAGGGGGCGGAAAAAGGAAGACCGAGAATTTTGTTCAAAAAAAAGAGAGGTTGCAAGTTTTCGATTTTTTTTGAAAAATGGCACGTACAATTAAAAAGCCGTACGTAATTTTTTTTAAAATAATGTGTGTTGCAAAAGCCGGAAAAATTACACCGCTTAAAAAATGATTAAAAAAATGTGTGCAACAACTATAAAAAATGGAAATAGCCGAAAAAATGCAAAAAAGGGATCATTGTTTTCATGTTTCCCCATTCTATTGTTTTCTCCCAACTTTGTCGATGTCTCTGTTTTCTGACAAGTATGGGAGAAAGGGGGAGTATTATGTAGAGTCATAGGTCTTGTTCCAGATTCTTAGACATTTCAGGCCATTCAGATATCAGACTCTATAGTTTCTCAGATGATTAGACTCGACGTCAGATTCCGAGTCAGCTTCAGACCCCCACATGGATGCGGTCTTCTTTTCAGATGTGCACATGTTTGCCATATTTGTTCGTGGTCCCCATCATTATTCTTATTGTTTCGGCTAGAGTTTTCATGTGAGCCATAGGGACTCCAGAGTAGAGGACCATTCCCTATGCAATGTTGGTAAGGGTTTTCATGTGATATCATAGGGACTCCAGAGTAGAGGATCATTCTCTAAGCCAGATTGGAGAGACCCAGTTCTCTGACGAGGAGATTTCTTTTCAGACCCCATTCTCCAACGACCGTGGACTCCGACGAGGATTGCACTTCCATGGCCCTTTTTCAGTTTTGACCCTTTTCGGAGATGGAGCAGTTGTCCACATGTTATGGCGGGTTAGAGTTCTCCGACGAGGAGACTCATTTCAGTTGCAGTAACTCTGACAGGCACGGTTTCGAGCAGATGCTCTTCGACGAGGAGATTTAGCAGACTCACACTCCAGCCCGTTCGTCCTCCTCACCTACACGCCATGAGAGGCAACGTCCTCGACAACAGCCGACCGTTGTGTACGTTGAGTCGATATTGTTTGTAGTGTCATGTAGCGTGAGTTAAGTTTCTTTCTATTTGTCCAAGCTGAGCATTGCATGCTCCAGCCTGAGGGGGAGTGTTGGAGTATTTGATTGTGCGACATATGAGTTGTAGGAGGCTAAATGGTTCCTGGAGAGATCCATTTGCCCCATCCATATGTTTAGTCCCACATCTACCAATGGTGGGACTTGGAGGCTCTGTGTAGGCTATGTAAGGAGCCCCAGACCTCCTGTTTCCATTGAGAAAGTCAATAGACAAACCCATCCCTTTGCGGCCTTCTCACGTGGTTTCATCCCGCTCCTTAGGGATTAGGGTTCCACTTTAAATCTGTGTTAAATTCATCTTTTCTCTCTTTATTCTAATACGCTTCCGTATTCTCTATTTTCTAAAAGTAACCAACGAGATGGGAATTCCTTTTGGATATATGGAAGCAGGTATATGAGTTCATACCTAGAGAAACGACTTCTTATATGGAAAATGTTGTGTTGTAGTGTGTTTCTCATTCTTCTTTTAGTTTTTCATGCATCTTTTAAAGAGTGCTGCTAATGTATTATTGTTAATGTTTTTTAATGTCTACTGGCTGCTTTTCATTTTCAAGGGAAAAGAACATTTAAGGGAAAAAACTGGCCACTGGCACATGGATCTTTAAAACATGGAAATCCAATCGTCCGAGAAATATGCTGAAGCGAGAACTCAACGGATATCTCAGGATCGTTACTCATAGCATCAATCAGTTATAAAAGCGCAATAAAGAATGAACTTAAAAAAAAACTTACTTTCCATACTATTAATAAGGATATTAGTCCAAGAGTTCCTTAATTAGAATAAAAGAACCAAATAAACTAATAGATGAAACCATCTCCATGATCCTCTTATTCTAATGGGCATAAAGACGTCCTTTCAAAACAAACTGGCAGTGGCTCCATACCGATCCTATTTCTTGAAGATGGTGAATTCACCCATGAGCAAAATTGACTTAATCCTCACGTTCTCCTGAAAAGAGTAACAACACATGTTGTGAGTCTAACGCTCAGTATGTGCCGAGTTGGGGTCAAACGGGCTAGCGTAGAAATCAAGTCACAAAAGCCATTATCATATGAGTCATAAATCAATTTATTTAATGCATATCACATGATATCCTTGCGCATATACCGATAAGTTTTACCATATTTGCATGTATGCTCATAACATTAACATAGCACATGCACACTTAACATTAACAGAATTTACACATATGTCCATAACAGTAACATAACTGCATATATGCACATAATATTAACATATATTGTTCATATGCTTATGACATTTTTTTTTGTTTAAAGTGGTCTTGATTATTAATTCTTCGGTGGCTTTGATGGCTTTGATGGTTTACCGTCGGCACAAGCGGTGCATAAACAATATATAACATGACAGTGTAGCTACAACTGTAGAGGACTTATCTTTTGCCTCACGCCCTCGAAAGGCATTGCCCCTTTAGGCCTTTACGACCCCTTAGTTCGAGTCGGTGCCAACAACTTATTGCCAACATCTTATGACTTGATAGATTCAATAATCATAATAAATTACTTCTTATTAATAGTAGAAAATTGTACCTTCATATATTACATATAGTGACTTAGTGACGGGATATCCTTGATGTCCAAAAATTAAGTTGTATTTCAATACTTCTTAAAATTACTTTCGACGAGGATAATGAATGGAGACAAATAATTTAGCCTTAACAAAAATATAAGTCATTAGATTAGTGGGGCCCAGCGTAACCAAGACTTGAAAACTAAACAGTTTCTTTGCTTGAAATTCATGTACATAATTTAAACTATAAGTGAATGGCACCACGTAATTTCACACATTAATTCGACAAACAGTCCCATTGTGAGAATGATATGGCTTGTCTACCTCCATGTTATTGACATCGAGGATGACCTTGAAGATGATTTGCTAATCTAAGTGCACCCGATTCCCTTAAAAACAAGTAAATTTTGGCCGATCTTTATCCTACATGTTTGAGAGAGCACCCATGGTAAAAAAATTGCTGCATGGATTGAAGATGTAGTATTGATCAAGTTGTACATGATAAAAGTAAGACTGTTAATGTGGTAGAATCAATTAAATAATTACTACATGATGTTTCCGTTAAGACCTCTAAGTGATTAATAATGTTAATGCAGTAACTCCAATCATGTAATCCGCACCATATCACCATGCGTGAAATTAATTTCTGATGGGATTCTAGAAAATAATGCAACGACTTAGGGATGCCTAATTCCCCGTACATATAATTAGATTCTAATACATAATATTCCACTCTAAGTCAATTGAAGATCTAAATTAATGACACTTGAGTGCTTGAAATCAGAAGTTAGGAGAACACATTGTCCAGTTTCTAATATCCGTCATGGTGTCCGTGATATCCAGTATATAAGTATGCATCTTTGATTTTAAGTAGAACAATTTAGATAATCATGGTTATTAGCCCTCGAATTGTATTCTTAAAGGTTCGACACATACCTCACCGACGCAAGAAATTCGTTGACCAAGATTCCATCAATCCGGATTGTTGTCGGCCACGCCGTTGCTCTAATTTTATCGGATCAAAACTCCAACGTTGACGGAGAGGGTTGTCGATGTTGAATTCGGAAACAACACGACGAAAGAATGTCGTCGCCGGCTTCTCTCTCTCTCTCTCCAACTCTCTGTCACAAAGGGCAATGTGTGGGGAAGTCATTGGAGTCTTATGATATTTATAGGCACAATCAATGAGATAATTATTAATAATAAAGTGGACTTAATTAAGAGATAAAGACATAACCATCTTGGGTTGTTAACTATTTTATCTCTTTGTATCTTATCTTATATTATCTTCTTATCTTATATTATCTTAAGGGTAATGTGAGGGTGGTTATGTGATTTAGTTTTTATTTTAATTATTTTATTATCCTCAGTGAAAAAAAATCATCCATTACAAATACACATGCTACAGGGAAACTGCAGCGGTGTAGGTAGAAGTTGTGGACCATGTGTTGGCTTAAAACATGCTAGGGAGAAATTAGTCTCATGTTGATATTGGCCTTATCTGCTGCTAGTGATACCATTTAACCTGACTTTTTTGAAGAATGAAAAGCTTCATGTGTCGGAATGTTGCAAATAGATATGAGTGTATATGTATTTTTGGATCTTCTACAGTAATCATTTTACATTAAATCATCCAAAACATGTATGGTTGAACTAATCTTTAAAGTATTTCTTCTTAGTGACATACATCACAGAAGAAAAATTGACAATCAAACATAATTATCTTGGATTTTATGTGAAATCCTATTCCTTAAGGAGCGGGATGAAATCACAGGAGATGATCTTAAAGGGCCTGATCTTCAATTAGAATTTCTCAATGAGTACAATGGGTGTGGGGTTTCTTATATAGCCCCACAGATAGATCAAATTCCCACTTATAGATGATGTAGGACAAAACATGAGTGGAGGTAGTTGGATCTTGTAGAGATCCAATTACCATATATTACATACTCCAACACTCTCCGTCGAGGTGGAGATGAGAAGTTGCAACTTGCAACAAAAGAAAATACTCAATCCGTCTTACTCGATACATTTGAGAGAGATGGGAGGAGACCCATTCGAGTAGTCGCTGCTGATAGAAGATCTTGCACGAGGACGGATCTGTGATGATCAGGTTATGCTTGTAGAAGAGTCGTTACGACAAATAGGTCGTGTATGGAGTATAGTCACTGTAGAAGAAGTCCAACATGAAGTAGAAATCGGGGAAAGACATCTGACTAAGTAGTCGGTGCTCAGTGAAGGCAGTTGATAAGAGTTCAAATCAAGAGTAGAAATCACTTGGAAGAGAAGCCACACAAACTGGGAATCGTGTGAAGCTTCGACAAGAGTGCAAATCACATGCGTAGAGAGAACCACTGATCTGGGAAGGCGGAGCTGCCGCGAGTCTAGAGGATTAATGGGCAGTGCGTGACCCGGTGAAGAACTGCGTACGACCTAGAGGGGATGAGGGTGCCACTGCTCGGATCTGCTTGTGATGCAGCACAAAATTAACATATAGGGCTTAATGTTTTTATCTGTTAATTTTATTTACGTTTATTCGAGTCATGGCAATTTTATTTAAATAAAAGAGATCGCATGTGATCTCTAATTATTTAAATGGTTTCAGTTTGAATTTCAAATTTAATTAGTTAGAGTCAAATTAGGATAAAGATAGATTTGAATTTCTATTCAAATCAATTAGAGTCAAATTAGGATAAGTTGGGATTTGATTTTTGATTTTGGTTTCTATTTTTGTAATCGCACTATTGTTTTAAACAGTTCAGATTAAATGAAAATTGAAGATTTATCTCTTTTATCTCTCTCTCTCGTTATTCTCTCTGTTAATGTGGTCTTTACGATTCTGTCTCCAAACCCCGCGCAACCGGCGCGTTATCCTCTTTCTCCCTCTCTTCTTTAAATTTCTTCCACCAAAATTATTTTCTCTGCCGTTGCAAAATTCTATTTGCATCAAGTGGTATCAGAGCATGGAAACTGAATCGTTCCTACGATTCGACGATCCTATCGAGTATTGGCATTTGCAACTCAATCTCAGTTGCATATCTCACGATTCGCGTGCTCGTACGCGGCAACGAATGTTCAGAAAGCGACTTATATCAAGAGTTAAGGTACAAGCATGGCTGGACACAACATTCGATGAAGATTCATGCGACAACGACAAAAATCATATCAATGAAGCTGCTGTGCAACCCATTTTTGATCAAGAAAATGAAGGTATTTTCAGTCCCGAAGAATATTTTAGTGATGCAACTTTTGTGCAACAAAACTATGAAGATATAGTGCCGATTTTTGATGAAAGTGCGGGTGAAGAATATGAATTTTGTGGATTTCTGTGAGGTTGAAGTTGCTGTCCAGGAACAAAATAATGAAAAAAATAAAGTTCTGGGGTCAATACTTGATGAACCCGAGAATCTCAATATATTCGCAGATAATCTTGCTGTCCAGGAAGATGTGGAACCCCTATACTATGATCTCCCCTTTGGGATCCTCTCCAAGCGACCCCCATATGCACGCCATCCCTGTAACACATCCCTGAATGCGTCCTTGATTCAACGTTGTGGGCCATGCCGCCTTCCTCATGGTCAAGTTCGTGGCAGCCCACAACCCCGATTCCCCCGAGTACGCCCCAAGAATGGTCGTCATCACCATCCAATGATCTATTCACATGATTGCCGATGCGTCCATGGCTGTCGCCCCAATCACCGTTGGCCACGATGCCAGAAGAGAGGGCTCCATCGCTGGCGCTCCCTTTCAGTCGCCTTCCAACATGGTCGCCATCGCCATTGCGCGACTCCGCGTGCGACTCCACGTCGCCCACACTACTACTGTCGCTCGATACTGCGTTATATCGGCAGCCACACACACGACGGGCGCATCCATCAACATGCACGAGAGCTGTGGCCATCGCACCCCCTTCCTCGGTGCAGCCAAAGGCCCCCCCTGCCTCTTGCGCCATCACAGAGTAGGGCCATCCGATCCAGAACGCCGCCGCTGCCATCTTATATTCCGGAATCACGAAACCCTAACATGGGGGAAGGAGGTTTCTCCCAAATGATTCGAATCCCCTGGAAATAGGAATGGGGATATGAATCGGGAAAATTGCGCAGGTACTCTCCCTCATAAAGAGTTTTATATTAAGGTTAGAGTTGGTGGGATTTGGAGAGGCATTCCTTTAAATGAAGGGGTAGAAAAATTGCATTTCTACCCCCTGGAGGGAGAAAACTTATAGACAAGTGCTGAGAAAAGGAAACTAAGGCTACTACCTTCTCCAAATAGGAATATGAGTATGGGATTCATCTATATAAGGACCCTATGGGTTAGTTCATTGCCCACATCTCCTCTCATCCTAGGTTTGTGCCACACATTTGTTATGGGTTCTCCGAAGGCTATGTTGTTCATGCCTCATCAATTTTTTCACCGCAATAAGGAGACAAAGATCGTGGAGATGCCGCCTTTTACACCGCATATGTTCTTCCGGCATGGGGTTGACGACTCCAAATATCTCACCAAAGAAATCTGGGATCCGCCGTTTGCCCCACACCTTTTCTTCCAAAAGGTGATCAAGAACGTTGAAATTAAGCTGTCAAGCATCGAAGATAAAGTAATTCGTCATGAGACAAATTTTTCAAGCAGAGGAGAATTGATGCAGAACAAAATTAACATATAGGGCTTGATGTTTTTATCCGTTAATTTTATTTACGTTTATTCGAGTCATGGCAATTTTATTTAAATAAAAGAGATCGCATGTGATCTCTAATTAGTTAGGTGGTTTCAGTTTGAATTTCAAATTTAATTAGTTAGAGTCAAATTAGGTTAAAGGTAGATTTGAATTTCTATTCAAATCAATTAGAGTCAAATTAGGATAAGTTGGGATTTGAATTTTGATTTTGGTTTCTATTTTTGTAATCGCATCCCTCCTATATAAAGGGATGATAGTCTATTGTTTTAAACAGTTTAGATTAAATGAAAATAGGAGATTTATCTCTTTTATCTCTCTCTCTCTCTCGTTATTCTCTCTCTCAACGTGGTCTTTACGATTCTGTCTCCAAACCCCACGCAACTGACACGTTATCCTCTTTCTCCCTCTCTTTTCTAAATTTCTTCCACCAAAATTATTTTCTCTACCGTTGCAAAATTCTATTTCCATCAAGCGTACTTTCATGCAAGATGAAGATTATGATATCATTGATTTTTTCGTGGCCGAGACTGCTATCCAGGAGATTCCTGTGACACCGCCACTGCCACGGACGGCTTCAACACCCCAACCCTTGGTTGGAGCACCCCCCTAGCCGTACGGACTCTTCTTGAGTGCCAAGCTTGCGCCTCACCCCCAGTGACAACATCGATTCGTCGTTACGAGCATTGTCAACCTCCCGGAAGACGAGGCTACCTCGAGCGAGGCCGTCAAAGTCGCAACAGCTTGAACCCATGCCGCCCTCCTTCCCACCGTCGATGACACCCGAGACCTTCCTTTCCAGGTTGCCGCCGCCGCTGGGGACCCTCCCATCTCCGCCACTCGCGAGATTGTTGCGGTGGTATCCGCGGCTCGCACATGGTCTGCGCGCCACCTGAGCATCTCCTCCGTTGCTCGCGATGCCTCCCCCGAGGTGGTAATTACCACTAATGTTTCCTCACATGCCATCGTGGTAGTCCTCATCAATGCGGAGACGGGTGCCATCCACGGTATCATAGCATTCCCCAGCAACGTCGATGCCAAGTTCGAAATGAAAGGATCCGAACCCTAACAAAAGTTAGGGATCTCTCTTCCATCGGATCCCTTGAAACAAGGGGTGATGAGTTGCTTTGGGAAAATGACAAGCAATACCCTCCTCCCAAAAGTTTTCATCGAAAGGGAAAATTG
Organism: Ottelia alismoides; assembly: GCA_037367405.1. Taxonomy (NCBI): domain Eukaryota; kingdom Viridiplantae; phylum Streptophyta; class Magnoliopsida; order Alismatales; family Hydrocharitaceae; genus Ottelia; species Ottelia alismoides. Next base: position 72,757 of record JAZKJV010009294.1, on the reverse strand, counting down.
GATATCTTATGTTATGGTTTCTGTTTAACTGAAGGGGTATGCAAATTGCAAGTCAAACCCTCCCCTCCTAGAAATTACAAAAGAAATATTGAGGGTGGAAAAGGAGGCAACGAATTAATGGGGGGAAAATCAACAGATCAAGCTTCGATCAATTAATTTCAATTATAATTGAAGATCATACAATTCGTCAGGAGACGAATTTTCAAGCGGAGGAGAATTGATGCAGCACAAAATTAAAATATAGGGCTTGATATTTTTATCCGTTTACGTATATTCGATTGTTGCATTTTTATTTAAATAAAGAGATCACGTGTGATCTCAATTTAGTTAGTTAGAGTCGATTAGAGATTTGAATTTATTTCAAATCAATTAGTTAGTTGGTTAGAGTCAATTAGGATAAGTAGTTTTGAATTTGAATTTGGACTTCTATTTTTGTAATCTCATATCTCCTATATAAAGGGATGATAGGCTATTGTTTTTAGACAGTTCATGATATATTGAAATTTGAGTTTTATCTCTCTGGTTTCTATCTCCCTCCCTTAGCGCAATCTTGCGGTTCCTTTCCAACATCCCACGCAGCCGGCGTGATCTTCTCTTCTCTCATCCTCTAATTTCTTCTCCGTCTATATTTCTTCCACCGAAAAACATTTTTCCACCGTTGAATTTTTCCGACTACGTCAGCTTGTGCTGCTAATTAGGGTTTTATGGACCCACTTCAAGGAGGATGTTGGCGCCGTCGGGTGGCTTGCCGAGATGGCTACTGGAGCATCGCCTGAACCTGGAGCATCTTTGCTTGAAGATGGTTGCGGAGATGTTCCCATGCCGTTGTTTGGTTTTTGCTTTTTTATCTCAAGAACGCAAGGGGGCCCCACCATGGGACTCAAGCCATCTCAACCCATTGGAAGCTTTAGCAACTGTTGGAAATTTGGATCCTAATGATCCCATGGTAACAACGACATCATCTTCTCCCTCATCTGGACTTCTGCGTGCTGCCGTTGGAGATGAAGGTGCACGGGATCATCTCGTGGAGGCGCTGTAGGGAGCAGTAATGTATGGAAGTGATGCGCATGCTCTTGAGTAGGGTTGCAAGAGATGCCAATTCCGTCGCCTGATGCTTGTCTTCACCAATTTTAGGGTTCAACAACGAACCCATATCATGATGCTTGACTAATGACTATCTTATGAACCTGGAAAAAGATGCTTATAAGATGAACATGATTAGGGTTTTGTGAAACCCTAGAACTCTCGAATAAATCTCAAACAAATGAAAAAATTGAACTCGATAAATAATCCCACAAACGACTTGCTCTGGTACCCTGTTGAAAAATAAACCGTGGACACAAGATTGATAATCAAACATAAAATCTTAGATTTTATGTGGAACCCTACTCCCTAAGGAGTGGGATGAAACCACATATATAATCGGATCTTCTATTAGAATTTCTCGATGAATACATGGGTTTTGGAGCTTTTTATATAGGCCCACAAACATACTGGAGCCCCACTTATATGTGGGACTAAACATATGTGGAGGTAATTGGATCTTGGCCAACACTTCTGTTGCTGTTTCAATATGCAAATATTTAATTTTCATGTCTACTTTTTATTATACGGTATTAAACTTTTCGTATCCACCATCCTCATGTGCATCCCTATTCATGTTTTAAAAGAGATAAGTATATGGAGAGCCCGTGATTTTGAAAAGGGATATTTACACCCATAACCCTGAGTAATTCCTCAATCTCAATCATAACCCTGCATAATCGCGAATTACATGAGAGACCTCGAATAGTCACTCCGTCTTACACCCATAACCCTCCGTTAATTTAAAACATTAACTCACCCATATGGGTGAGTTAATCTAACCCATGCACTGATGAACGTTCATGATAACCCCAAAAAAATGAAAAAAACAATCATGACGATGGGATGGAAGCTGCGCACGAGTCGGCAGCAGTGGAGCTTTGTTCCAGCTGCCAGGCTCCATCGGCACTCGACCAGCGGTGGGCAGGGGAGGGGCTCCATCGGCGGGTGCCGTCGGATGCGCTCGAATAGGACAGCAGGAGCCTGTCCTCCCTTTTTAGCTGCTGCGAGGACCCTGACGTGGTCCCCGACGAGAGCGACGTCGAGGTGTTCTCCTCTTCCTCCCGTCATTCAACGTTCGCCACTGCTCTGTAGCTCGGAATGTAGTCCCGCAGCATATCAACCACCTCTCTGAACCGCCTCAGGAAGAGGAGGCACCTCGCCTTGAGCTCCAGAGCGGCTTCGTTGCGCGGGGAGAATCACGGGAGTCATGTCCCCTGCCACCACCTGTAGAAAAAGCTCGTCAAGTCTCACGGGAGTCGTCCCCTGCCACCACCTGTAGAGGAGAACAAAGACCGGAGGCCGCAGGCGCGGGGTCAACAGAGGGCGGGGAGAGGCTGCAGGCGTGGGGTCGGTGCGCGGGGGCGAGGGAGAGAAGGCTGCAGGCGCAAGGTTGGCAGGGGACGGGGTCAGCGCACAGGGGGGGAGGGAGGCTGCAAGCGGTGGGGTGGGGTCGACGCGCGGGGAGGGAGGCTGCACGCGAGACGGCGCGCTGCGGAGCAGGGGAGGGGCCTGCTCGGGGAAGGTGCTGCGGCGCGGGGGGGGGGGGGGGGGGGTGAGCGGCGCTGCGGTTGGGGCGGGAGCGGGGGGGGGGGGGGGCTCGAAGTGCTGGGAGAGAGCGGGTGGGAGAAGCCTCCACGCGTGAGTGGGGGTTGCTCGGGTGACGATACTGCGGGGGTGGGGGGCGCTCTGCTCAGGGACGATGCTGTAGGGGAGGGGCCTGCTCGGGAAGGTGCTGCAGGGGGGGGAGGGGGGAAGGTGCTGCAGGGGGGCGGGCTGCTCCGTGACGGTGTTGCATGGAGGGGGGTGCTCGGGGACGATGCTGCGCAGGGATGGGGGGCTCGATGGGGGCTGCCTCGGCGACGACGGGGGTCGAGGGACAGTGGGAGGTGGTCGATGGGGGAAGAAGAGGGGAGGGGGGAGGAGGAAGAGGAGGACATAATTTATAAATAAGAATGAATATTAGGGGCAAGTTTGTCTTTTTTTAACGGAAACCGTCAAACATAACGGACAACTCAAACGGATCTTGACACAGGGTTATGTCATGTAAGAGTTAAGTATTACTCAGGGTTTCTCCTGTAATTCGCGATTATGCAGGGTTATGATTGAGATTGAGGAATTATTCAGGGTTATGAGTGTAATTATCCCTTTTGAAAATTCTCTCTAAAGGCACTTTTAAGGGAATATATCGTAGTCTTGGATTGTTTAAGGCTTACGTGTCTAAGCCTGTATCGAGGTGGTAAGGAGGTGATGCAAGCATGACGCACTGCCACAATTATCTATAGAATATAAATATGCTTTAAAAGAATGAATTATGCGTTTGTCTTTTGTATGTTATATTCGATCGTTAAAAAATCTGTAAATTTTTAATATCATTTTATAATATACTAGATTCTTCTTTGATTATTAGTTAGAATTTGATTTTTATCACACCCTTTATCTTGTTCGCCTATTATATAAAAGAAAATGTTGCATGATTGAGTTTTTTTTGCTTAAGCGCGGGATATTCGAAATTTAAGAGAACCTTTATTAGTGATTTTATATGGCTATAAATTGTTTGCAAAGTCTACTTAGAATATCATTATTTATTACTTTATGAGAATAATGTACTTAATCATGTAAGTTAACCGCGAACTTTTAGTTATATACCACTTAAAGTTAATAAATAACAATGTCCTAAGTAGGTTTCGAAAATAGACGATTTTATGGCAAATTCCTAAACTTTTGACCGAAAGCCTCATTATTTAAGAATGACTAGTGCAATGCCTCGCCTCACTGGTCTGTTTGGTTGCAGGGTTGGGCAGGGTTGGATTGAGCAGGGGTACCCCTGTGAATAGTAAACTGTGAGGAGGATTGGGCTGTTTAGTTGGAGGGTTGGGAAGGGTTGGGCCAACCCAACCCTTCCCAACCTTGCAACCAAACAGGCCTCCGCCTCCATCCGCCTCTCCTTTTTAGAACTGGTAAACTTTTATATCTGAATATTTATGACCGTTAGCACTCTTATGTCTGTATCTCAGGTATTTCTAGGCAGTGTTTGGTTTTGTGGTAACCAGGAGAACATGTTTGCTACTTTTTTTTCTGCTGATAAAAAAACCACTTGTTTGAATTTGTTAAATGCAACGTTACATTTTTCCCCAACGTGCGTTTATGAGGAAACAGTTTTTTTTTCAATGCAAATTGTCCATACGGAGAACAGTGTTTCCACATTTCCTCCGAGTCAAACTTATCTGGTAATTTTTTTCCATTGTTTCTAAGTTACTTTTTTTTTGCAGAGGATGGAGGGGTGGTCTGGGACTTCGAGAAAAAATAAGGTTCACAGTTCCCGTGCGTGGCACCAATCCAACTATTAGCCTTTTTTGTAGCTCCAGAGCGATGTATTTCAGCATTTTTGCTTCTGCAGTGAGAAGAAGACATAATCTCGCATAACGTAGAATGGTTCTATGTTTGAACAAGCTTAATGTTATGCAAGGCCTTTGTCCAGTTATTATTTTACAAACTTTTTCCCCTTTGTGACTGGGAGATTCGGACACATCAAAAGTCAAGAAGCCCCTCGAGATCCACAGGAGGGCGGTTCGTCGTTCTTCAGGATCTGTGAGAAAGGAGGGTTCTGATTTCATACATGTAAAGCAAGCACCTGCATATTTTAATCCTCTGTGATTACTGTAACTTATGATTGCTATTACGAGAACTTCCAGACTAAGTAATTCAGACAGTTTCATCTACTTTTTTCATGTCACTTCTGGAAGGAAAACACATTTTGTTTGGAAGGAATTTTGCCTTCTTTGATGATTATTATCAACCAGTAGGATATTCCGATCCCAGGTAGAATTTGGATTATAACTTGGGACTTCTTTTATTGTGACATCTTGTGCCTCTACGTCTAAGAGAAAAATTTAAAAATAGACGAGCTATTACGTATTATGTGGAATACGAAATAAAACCCAAAGCAATGTCTAAGAAGGGAGGATTGTTTCTATGCTCTCGTCTTGCTAGAACGTATATATACATCATGCGTAACTTGTAAACATTGATCAAATGTTGGTTTGTGTGAGCTTTGACGAGCATGTAGCCAGTTAGGAATGACACGAGATGTGTAAATATGCCCAATTACCTTTATGAAGAGCGCTGGATTATCTGTAGCTTGATATTTTTGTTGTGCTAGTAGAAGTTGAAGCTTGACAATTTTGTCGTGCTGGTAGAAGTTGACAATATCAAGATCAACCACAACAACATTGATAACCTCTTTGTTGATATGCCTTCAAGTCTATTTAAGCATGTAGACAATGCCCTATTTGGTTTGGGATACGGAGTCTTGTTTTTGTTTTGTGTTTTGAAGTCCTATTTGTTTTAATATTTATTTGTGTGTGAGGAGATACTATATAAACCTCCATAGTGTTAGTATTTTGGATCATCCCCTGTAATTTCTTGATCTTCAGATTGTGCGATGTCATCTTGCTTGATGATCATGATGGAACCAGATGCTCTGATACCAGTTTGTTGTGAATCACGGAAGCGAAACATACACACACGATCAATCACGAGCATTGAGGCACGCATTTACATGGTTTATGCGTAATTGAGCTACGTCCTTAGGAGGCGGTGATCAGTTTTCACCATGTGGAGAAAGAAGAGATTATATAGGGAAAATCGGCTGCTGTCGTTCAAGGATGTAGCCCAGTTACGGGTGAACCTTGTATTCATGTCTCCCTGCTTGCATGATTGATCGTTTGTGCGTGTTCTTCCGTGATTCACAACACTCTCTAATGGTCCTATTTAATGTTAAGCATCCAATGATCACGTTTTGAGGCCATAACAATAAGGTTTCAAGCTCCACACATGATTGCTTCCTGTAAAAGTTCCACAACATTCTTTTGTTAAGATCTCACAAGGCCTTTCGTAATCCTTGCAAGATCGATGCCGAAAAGGTATTCGAGAGTCCAAAGTTCACGGTGACGAAGTGCTTCAGAGGATTTTCATTACAAGAGATATCTTATGCATCATCTCCTCTGAAAATGTTGGCATCCACATAGAGTATCACCATAAGGCCCTTGATCATCCTCTAAAAGTTAGAACTGATCAACATTACGTCATGCAGTTTGTTGGAGACAATGTTGTTAGGCATATTAAGTAGCACAATCTCGTTGCTTGATCAAGAACATACCATGCACTTGGTGATGCATACTTGGTGTTGGTCAAATTAGTTTTGAAGGGCTTGGACATTGTGGTGTATCCTCTGCAAAGATGTGGTGTGACAATCCAGCCACACTGCGACAAATTTGGCCTGTAGCAAAACATATTTTTATATTTGTTGTGCTACTATCTTCCGTAGTTAAATATATAACAACAATTATTTTTTATTTCTTGATTTTTTTAAATTTGCAACAAATATCTTATTCGTTGTTATACTGCTAGCATTTAATCATATATTTAATCATATATCAATAGTTATCCATTGATTCTTTCTTCTAATTGTTGCTATATAGCAATATTTTAACGAAAAAAGTCAATGGGTATTCAATGTTATATGATGTTTAACAACGCCTATGACATTCATTGCAAAATATAAAAACATGATAATTTTACAATGGACAATATTCATTGATAATTGTTATATAATTAACATTAGATTATATGACAACGAATGTTAAAACTATTCGTTTCCTTATGCCAATTTTGTTGCAATACTATAATCTTTATTATTTTAGCATTATAATTTTTATGAGAGGGCTAAACATGTTGAAACCATCTGTCACTACACACTTGACTAAGAAGACCCTCATCTATACTTCACATATGTTATTGAGAAATAAGGTTTCTTGATATATTAGCCTCTTGCAAGGGCTGTTTTTTAATCATAATGCTTCAAAGCCGAATATGTATCTATAATTTGAGGGAGATGCTGAGAAAATAAAGTAGAGAATATTTGTTTCTACCCACTTCAATAGTCTGGTAGGAGTGCAGTGCGACTAGCACCTAAAAGACCAGGATTCAAAACCCTCCTTGTGGAGGTTGCGTTAGGTGGCCAACAACAAATGTGAAAAATAGTTAGATCTTTCAATGTAGATTCGGGTAAAAATCCATGTAGCCGATCATACTAGGAGAATGCTTCACCATTATTTAGTTATTATATTCTTTTGTTAGGTCATTTTGATCTTTTCCTACCATTTGCTCAATGTAAAAGACATGTAATGCATTCATAAGAAAAAATTTCTTTTTTCCAAACATAACAATCTCCTACCTTAGGAGGCCACAAACTACTTTTACATGATATATTACTAGAGAACATACTACTAAAGTTAAGAAAGATAATGCACTTACTGTAATAACTTTTTGTATCACTTTGAAGATGAAATCTATTCAACCATGTTTTTTGCCATTTCTATCTGTAATAAACTTGAGTAGCAATAGAGGGGATTTTGAAAAATAAAAATATGAAATGATGATTCCAAGTGTTCATATCATTAAGCATATTAAGTGCAACAATAGCTGTATACATTTATACATTGATTATGCTTTATATGGTTAATGACCTATACACATAGTTTTTAAATCGATCGACAGTGTCAATTGCTGTTTTGTTCGAGGCAACTTTTAAAGATGTCCCATTGCACATCCCTCTCAAGATATTCAATATTAGAAGGGTCGAGTGGACCCCTTATGGCATCTAAGGAATTTATCTCAGCCCTTGCAGAAATGACACTCCTTGAAGGATTTGAGAATGTCCTCGAAGTTAACAACGGTGAAAAACCCTGAAAAACAATGTACACAACATTAGCAAGCTAGAGACACACAATGTTCTATTACATGTCGAGAAAAACCTGATTATCATGCATATACTAAGATGAAAGTCAATGAATTTTGAATCGAGTAATTAATAGAAATTAAGGATGGACTTGATTTGACCTTAATCTACCTAAATTTCAGAGGAACTTCATTGAGAATTAGGATTTTAGGATCTTCAGGTGTTAGACTTAATTCTCCAAGTTCACAGGACAATGTCTAGACTTGACTCTTAGTGCCTAACATGGTCACTTCATCCTGAGTAGACTCTTGGATAAGGACTTATTCTGTACTCTACATCGTGCACTTAGATCAACTCTAACAAGGTGTTGGAAGATTGCGTGTTTCTTTCTTTGGTAGTGTGGACATTTAAAGGTCGGAGTACCAGGTTGAAATAAAGCTTCGGATGAGGGATGTACTGTTAACATAATTTTTCTAAGACCCCAAATCATGTGTAGACCAAAAGATTCTATATCTGTTCGGGCACAAAAGATCAATGCAAAGCAACCACAATTCCTAACAAAAAGAAACCAGTACAAAAAAATATTCCAAGCTTCATATAGCTCGTAGATCTAGTGAAGACTTGGCTACACTAGCCAAGCTTCATAGGAGAGTTGACTACGCTGGTTACTCTCCACTTCTTTTCCTCTTTTTCTATACTTATGTTCCTGAACTTAGAAGGAAATACCTGACTCCTCGAGAACGAGTTACTAGAGGAGGAGATTGCATCTTAGTACGACATCTTGGATGGGAAGAGATAACACCCTTTACTCACTGGTTATAGTTATTCAATTTTCACATGGGATGCTTTGGGAGGGGGTTGATCTAAGATGACTTCTGAGTCGGGTCGGGATGTCGAATTGTACCACTTGGAGACTGTTGTTATGAAAACCCTAATTCTCATAAGGAGTTCCACCCCATTATTAATTCAAAAGTTGAGTGTTCATGACCTTGGTATGGAACCCAATATTATTTCACTTCTGCATTTCATTTTAGTTGCTTGGGGACGAGCAAGATTTAACTATATGGAGGTTGATGAATATGTGACTCATCACTCTAAAAGATGAAAATAGAGCTTTGTTATCAAGTAATTAACTACATTTCTTCATCTATTAGTAATTTACATGCATAATTGTAATAAATAAAGAAGCCAAATTCTCTTATAAATGATCACATGTATATTACCCTAACTTCTCCTATTTTTATATTTTTTCACTAATTCAAAATAAAATAAAATCAACTCTATAGTGTGCATATTACTAACATTAATAAAAGAAAAATACCAAAAAATGCTAACTTATATATTTTCCTAATAAAAGCCAAACCATAGTTTCGAGACTAAAAGTAGTAAAAGTGAATATCTCTCATACAATATACTATGAATCCCTACTCACTTTGTACTTGATGTACGTTCAATTATCTATAAAACAAGACCAAATTCAAAAGAATCAGAGTTCATATGTGAAACTTGGCCTTTTGGCCCTCGTTGTATATTGTACATGTTTGCCTATTTTGACCTTATTATATGTACTAAAATAACTATTTTTAATTTATTTATTTTTAATTTATTTTCTTTGATTTATGTTTTCAAAAATTATTTAAAAATTCAAATAAAAATTAAAGAAAAAAATCAATGAAAATAAATAACCTCGAGTCCGTATATAGAGTTTGTACATATGTCCTCTTTATTTTATCCTGGTAATTTTTTATTATTAAAAGTAAAAAATAGAGTATTGTGTAAATATTTATTCTTTATTTTATCTGGTTTAATTTTTATATTATTTCAAAATTGCAAAAAAAATGCAAAATACAAAAATACATGTATTTTATATCTATAGAGTTTCCCCAAAATACATTTTGTACCGTTGATCTCTTCTCATTTTGGGTCCTTTATAAAAGTTGTAGATCTTGTAGAGAAGAACAAATTTTAATGACTTCTTGATTTGACTTCATTTGCTGTTTCTTTTGAATTTTTCTTTTGATTTAATTTTTGAATTTTCTAGGAGTGATATGGGGCACCTCCTGGAGCTGCCACATGTCACCCCTTTTCTTTTCTTTATTATTTATTATTATTATTTAGTATTATTATTTTACTTAATTTAATTATTTTTTCCTTGCTACAAGGTCGATGAACGTCAAATTTGTCTCTTTAAGAATAGATAATTGTAGTAGTATAGGAGACAAATTTGGTTCAACAAAAACCACAATCCTTTGAATGCTATGGAATATTTTTTACTTGGCAAGTCTACCAAGGTCGAACACAAGGACACGAGCTACTCTATCTATTTATCAAATTTCGATCGATTAAGAGCACACATGAATTATTTCTCAATTTTAGGTCTTCATGCAGATGCAGAAGGTGAAATATAGAACAATGCAAATGTATGATGCGTGCAATTTTTAGTTGATTTTTAGATGCAATTCTTTAAGTGATGCATGAAGGTAATGCAACGTTGAATGCATGCAAAATAAAGGATTACAGTTATGCCCTAAAAAGATTACTTAAATTGAGCAACATATTGTATTTTGAAATCAGAATTAATTTTGAGCATAACACTATGGGAAAACATTTATTTATGACAAGGCAACTGAGCAAGAGACATCATCTTAACAATAAAAATTCATCATATTTAAAATGGTGTCAGATGAGAAAATTAAATATGCCATAAGATAGATGAAGAAACAAGGATCAAAACGGCACTAAAATCATGCAATTTGGACCTATGATGCTCTAGTTATGAAGAAAACAATGCAAGGGAATAAATGTAAATAAAATGCAAGAAATAAAAGGATAAATATTATAAATAGGTCCCTGGAGGGACCTATTTGCAATTTCTAAAAATCACTTAGGCCCCTATGTAATTTTTCCATGCGCACGAGGGCATATTTGTAATTTCTAGATCTAGCGAGGGCATCCATGTAAAATACCCAGGAACGCACATGTTGGCAAGTGCTCGGGGACCAAAATACAATTTCCAAAACTTTTGGGGTCTTCATCGTAATTTACCTAGGCCCTCACGTGCTGGCATGTGAGGGGTCTAGGCTCGAGGCTCATAGCTGGCTTGGGACACGTGGCTGATATTGGAAGTTCAGGGCGAGGTTCGGTAGACCTGAGGTTGCTGGTTCTAGTCGAGGCTTGGGTCGTCCACGTATCTTCATTATGACAGTCCAATTCAGATGATCTGATGGTTCTGCATCTTCGTGCTCCATCACAGGTAGCCAGAGCTATGGTGAGCACGTTCTTCCTCCACCGTCCTCCAACAGTTGCTCTGAAGGTGCGAACACCTTCACGATGAGTTAGCGAAGGGGATAGAGGCTCGACGAAGGCGAGGTATTGGCCGAGTATGTGGGATGGTGCAAGCACATCAGAGGCAGAGAAGATGACCAGAGCATGCTTGCGAATTCCGATCAATGGTAGTACATGCAGTGCTAGCTTAGCTGCGGCATGTGCAAAGTGAATGTGAAGTGTAGTGGAGTCCCGTGGAGGAGCGAGGGACCTAGTCTCCTCTCCGACGAGTCGATGGGGAGGTAAAACAGAGACGATCAGGTTATGTAGAAGGGAAGAGGGTGATCAGAGTAATCGTAATGATGGAGTTGGCATGGTGGAGCTCATTAGATGATTGGTGATCGGTGAAGGAGGACATATGTGATGGAAAAAATTCAGAGAAATTTAAGTAAAATAAAGGAAAGTATACCTGGCCGGAGTCCAGGCAATTGACGAAGGAAGATTGGCTTGGACTGAGTGACGATCGTCGCTCCGGTCGTCGCACGACGAAGACAACTAGAATGGTGGCTCTATAAGAGATGATGTATCCAAATTGTTTGAGTACCTATCTGAACCTATGTTTTAAGAGTTTAGATGGATGTAGATGATGAGTGTCATCATTCTACTATCTATGCTCTAGTCATTCATGAAGCTTCATAATATTCATATTGTATGAATTTAATGAAGCATATATAAATGTTGAAATGATCTTACATTGAATTCTTTTGAATTTAACGTAAGAGATCCTTAGTCTTAAGCAATGGTTGCTCACAGATAAAGGGAGCGCAGTGGAAGCATGGGTTGGACCCAAGTAAGAAGTATAGTCAAAGAGTTGACTGTACCTCTGTGACTTCCATATGACATCCAAAGTGCTCGAGCAACTGCCGGAGGGCAGAGCTTACATGGCAAATGCCATGGATCTCACCTAGGGTTGGGGTCATCGATGCCTCGACATCGGACCTCTCCGCTGTCATCGGAGGTCCACAGGATGGCCCGAAGCCCCTTGGAGTGGTGGATGGGGGGTGGCGATGGCAGAAGGAGGGGTTTTATAGATGGTGGTCCGGCTATTAGGGATGGTGATGGGGGAGGTTTCTAACGACCGAAGGTTTGATGGCAGAGTAATAGTGATGGTCAAAGGGGGTTACACGAGGGAGGCGGAAGATAGATCAATGTGGATCAGCCGTTAGGATGTGGAGAGAGTAGCTATGGAAGCTTCCAAAATAGGAAGGAGGCGGTGCAGTGACGAGTTGAAACGACTGGACCAGAGGAGGACGATGAGCAGTAGCCATTGGATCTAGCGATCCAACGGCCCGAATGAAGGTGATTTATATGTGGTGGAGATCAGATTAGGGATTTGATCGTACGATCATGATCATGGCGGGGCCGAATGGTTCAAATGAAACTTAGGGTCCCATCTAATGGCGGAAGAAGTGTGAGTGACATGGAAAGCGGGGAATTGCTAGATGGAATGTCATCTGACGGAGGAGGTGCATGCGATGGCAGGTGGTTGGGATTTGATCTTATGATCAAATCGAATGGATGAGAGTGGAAGCTCGAAGGACCGCTGAGATGGAAGGCGAGGCTCGATCCAAGGGTGATGGTGGTGAAGCGTCGTGGCGCAAGAGGCGACGTAGAATGGAGTGAAGATCTTGTGGCTGAGGATGAGGCGTGAAGGTGCGACTGTGATCGCATCCAGAGGATGATCGAGCGACTTAGGGATGAAGCGAAAATCAACAGTGAAGATAGAGGCGGGTGAGGCTTGATCAGATTGACCAAGAAGGAGCCGAGTGGCAGAAGGAAGACGTGCCACGTGGGCGGCCCAAAAGGCACCACGTGGCCCAATCAGAAAATTAGAAAAAAGCGAAAATAAAAGAAAAATACAAAAGAATTAGTTAGAGGCAGAATTAAAAAAATTCAAAACATGAAAATTGTTCGTCTCGATGAGATCTACAAGTTTCATGTTGGACGAAAAGTCAAAAGAGGTCATTTATACAAAAAGTATTTTTGGGGGTATTTTTGAGGGGGTAAAAACACCTGCTTTTGGTTTTTGAATTGTTTTTGTATTTTTTACTCGTATTAAGGGTTAGACGCTTATAGACAATTAATCAACCTAATTTTTAGGGTTTTTTAATAAGAAAATAATTACAAAGCAATTAAATACAGAAATTACATGTTAAATATATACAATATAATACAAGATAAAATGAATGAATTATTGGTGAATTTTAGTAGTTTATTTAATATTGATTTTTAGCATGATGAATATGAGATTCATTATACCCCTATACTTAAACCATGCTCATCCTCGAGCATCTAAAGAATGAGGGAGTCGGATTAATTCCTGACTGTGTAAGTGAAGATTTCAAGGCTCAGTCTTTCGAAGACCCTCGATTTAAGTGATCCTAAAATTCCGGGCTTATCTATGCTTTTGTCAGAAGGAATCCAACTTCTCTAATTATCAGACTCTTTTTTTGTACATATAATATAAAGATATGAAATTAAGTGTACTGCATTTCATGAGAGTTGAGTCGAGGCATCACTCGAAGTTCCAAACCTAGAGACTCTCCTCTAGACCTCATCCTCAATACTAGGGAATAAGTGTATTCTTGCTTCAATCAACTGTCTCATTAGTTCGTCAAACTTGAAAGTGTAGATGGATGACTAGATGATAGAGGGAATGGGTTTGTGTTTGTTTTTCTCTCCATCACATTGGAACAAGGGGCCTCTCAAGTGCCTTTTTACTCAACACATGTAAATTTTTAGATTGTTGATCGATGTGTCCGTCAAAAGAGTTGGAGTCGTCTGCACTTGTTTTCCTGGGTGTACACCAGAGTGTGTCTCTTTTGAGTATTTAAGATACCTTCGACACCCAGACTTGTATCATTTACGATGCAGAGCCCTTTTTTGTTGTCAGCCCGACTCCTTGGTCCTAATTAGTGCTTGGTCCAAGTGGACATTTTGAAAATGTTTGGGAGCGCTCTCCATTGATGGAATCTCATTTGTAATTTGAATTTGGAGGATAGAGCTTTTTCTTTGAGAGAAGCTCTCTATTTTCATTTCCTTTGTTGGCTAGCTCCATTGCTTTTACCAAAAGTTGGTGCACACTGATCAACAATTATTGTTAAGTTTCATCACACCATGGCACATAGGTAAACATCAAAGAGGTAGCATATGAACTTGTTCACATACTGGCTAGAGTATTGTTGACACTCAGGTTTTCTGAAGCCTTCATTAACTTTATCCCATCCTCGAATATCATTAGATCAGGTCTAAACTTAAATCTCTACTCCTAGTTCCTCAAGTGATATCTCAACTCATCTCATCAATCATGCAGTTGTGAAAGTGATTGTGCTGATCATATTCTTTTAAAGGTAGAGATTAAGAGTACAATATAGTGCTCAAATCTTTCAAACTAGGGAAGTGTGGATAATTAAGTTTAAAAACCCTAATGACTAAGGCATGTTATCTCAGACTCTCAAGATCACAGAAATCAAATGTCGCCAAAATCCTCAAGCCTTGAGTGATTGTGAATGTGTCAGGAATACACCAATTCCTTAGTTAGTGAATATTTTTGTGATTTTTGGCTTTTGCAGATTTTTATGAAATTTAATTTTCAATTTTTTTTGAAGAGACAATGATTGGCCCATGCTTATATAAATAAAAGTATCTACTCTCAGCCAGTATGAGTGTAAGTACGGGTAGTTAGATGGACCCGCGTTCCTTAAGGACGAATCCATATATCCTCTAAACCACCCACTCTACTAAGGGCGATCGAGGTTCCCTCACTGAAAGTATCTACTAAGCCTAGTAGTCAAAGTCTAATTCAAAGATAAGTTTTTAATTTTTCAAATTTTTATGGAGTTTTTTTTGAAAAAGGGTTATTTACACAAATTAATTCCTCAATTTTTAAGAAAACATTTTTATAGGGTTTTTACAAAAACCCAATTCATAGGTTTACTTCAAACCAAGCTGAAAAAGATTTTTCAAAAAGTTTTAAAAATACGAGCTATGGCTAAAGTAAATATGTAGTAATATATGGCATACCCACCTATACTTATTTTTTTCTATGTCCTCATAGAACAAAGGTATGAATCCATGGTTCGATTAAATATAGGGTGATATAACGGAACTGAGGAGGAGGGTCCCCCTATACATAGGTCGAAAATTGACCTAAGTACAAGAAGACAACATGAGGGATGGATAAATAGGCAGGTCCCACCATACTTAGGCTACAAACAACCTAATTAACAGATCTGAGTTGGGGGGGGTCTGTGTTTGGAGGAGTATTTACACTACGATACACGGGCAGAGGGGGGGGGGGATGTTTTTACAGAAGAGGATGATAGGAGAGAGAGAGAGAGTGATTGTGAAATATACAGAGAGGAGGGAGATGGGGGGGGGGGTGAGTGTATATGTGCAAGTGTGTGTGCGGGGGTAGATCATCTAGTGATATAATTTTTTTTCTTTTTTTACAACATGCAAGCCCTCTAATGAGTACTGTTGAAATAATGCACATGCAACATATATATATATTTTACAATATGCAAATGCATGCAGACTGATAAAAATTCCTAAGTTTCTCTACCACTTCTTTTGCAGTCTCTTCAGCGGGAGCTCCCAACTCCACGCCTCCATGGAGATCAAGCGTCCTCGATCTTCATGATCCCTTCCACAAAAGAGAAATGTTAGAAAAATAGAGAGGAAACTAATCAACAGAAATGATGCAAAAATAATGCATGAAAGAGAAGACCTGTGAATCTTCAAAATATTCAACACAGAAATAAATCAAAATTCAATAAATAAATAAAATTGAGCCATGTCCCCGACAACGATACCATTTGATGAACATCAAATTTGTCTCTTTAAGAATAGATAATTGTCGTAGTATACGAGACAAATTTGGTTCAGCAAAAACCACAATCCTTTAAATGCTGTGGAATATTTTTTACTTGGCAAGTCTACCAAGGTCGAACACAGGGACACGAGCTACTCTATATATTTATCAAATTTTGATCAATTAAGAGAACTTGTGAATTATTTCTCAATTTTAGGTCTTCATGGAGATGCACAAGGTAAAATGCAGAATAATGCAAATGCATGATGCATGCAATTTATAGTTGATTTTTAGATATAATTCTTTGAGTGATGCATGAAGGTAATGCAAAGTTGAGTGCATGAAGAATAAAGGATTACAATTATGCCCTAAAAATATTTCTTAAATTGAGCATCAAATTGTAGTTTGAAATCAGAATTAATTTTGAACATAACACTATAGGCAAACATCTATTTATGGCAAAGCAACTGAGGAAGAGACATCCTTAACAATAAAAATTCATCATATTTAAAATGGTGTCAGATGAGAAAATTAAACATGGTATAAGATAGATGAAGAAACAAGGATCGAAACGACAATAAAATCACGCAATTTGGTACGATGCTAAAGTTATGAAGAAAATAACGCAAGGGCATAAATGTAAATAAAATGCATGAAATAATAGGATAAATATTACAAATAGGTCCCTGGAGGGACCTATTTGCAATTTTAGAAAATTGCTTAGGCACCTATGTAAATTTTCCACACGTGCGAGGGAATATTTGTAATTTCTAGATCTGATGAGGACATCCCTCCAAATACCCAGGAGCGCACGTGCTGGCGCGTGTCTCGAGACCAAAATACAATTTCCAAAATTCCTAGGGTCTTCATCGCAATTTACCCAAGCCCTCACATGTTAGGCATGTGAGGGGTCTAGGCTCGCTGCTAGCTCGTGACACGTGGCTGATATTGGAGGTTCGGGGCTAGGTGCGGTAGACCCAAGGCTACTGGTTCTGGTCGAGGCTCGAGTCGTCCAACGTGTCTTCATCATGACCGTCTGATCCATATGATCGGACGGTATCTGCATCTTCATGCTCCACTGCAGGTAGCCGGAGGAGGCTGTACTCTGGTGAGCACATTCTTCCTCCGCCGTCCTCCAATAGCTGCTCTGAAGGTGCGAACACCTTAATGGTGAGCTAGTAAAGTGGATAGAGGCTCGACAAAGGCGAGGTGATGGCCGAGGATGCGGGATGGTGCAGACACGTCAGAGGCGGAGAAGATGACCGGAGCATGCTTGCGAATTTTGAACAATGGTGGTACCTTCAATGTTAGCTTAGCTGAGGCATGTGCAAAGTGAATGTGAAGTGTATTGGAGTCCCGTGGACATGTAGGAGAGAGGGACCTGGGTCTCCTCTCCGGCAAGCCGAAGGGGATGTGGAGCGGAGGCGATCAGGTTATGTACAAGGGAAGAGGGTGATTAGAGTAGGTTGTGGAGATGGAGGTGGCGTGGCGGAGCTCATTAGATGATTGGTGGTCAGTGTAGAAAGGCATATGTGACAGAAAAAATTCGGAGAAATTGAAGTAAAATAAAGGAAAGGATACATGGCCAGAGTCCAGGCAATTGGCGGAGGAAGATTGGCTTGGGTTGAGCAGCGATCGTCGCTTCGATCGTCACACGACGAAGACAGCGAGGCTTCGGTGCTTGAGCAACTGCCGAAGGGCATAGCTTACATGGAAAATGCCATGGATCTCACCTAGGGCTGGGGTTGTCGACACCTCGGCATCAGACTTCTCCGCTGTCACCGGAGGGTCAAAGGATGGGCCGAAGCCCCTTGGAGTGGTGGGTGGGGGGGTGATGATGGCGGAATGAGGGGTTTTATTGATGGTGGTCTGGCCGTTATGGATGGTGATGGGGGAGGTTTCGAACGACTGAAGGTTTGATGTAGGAGTGATGGCAATGGTCGAAGGGGGTTATGCGAGGGAGGCAGAAGATAGGGCCACATGGATCAACCATAAGGATGTTGAGGGAGTAGTTGTGGTGGCTTCCAAAATAGGAAGGGGGCGGCACCACAACTAGTTGAAACAACTATACCAGAGGAGGACGATGAGCAGTATCTGTTGGATCTAGTGATCCAACGGATCAGATGAAGGTTCTTTATGTGTGGTGTAGATCAGATTAGGGATCTGATCATATGGTCATGATCATGGCAGGGGTGAATGGTTCAGATTGAACTTAGGGTCCCATCCAACAACGGAAAAAGTGTGAGTGACGTAGAAAGCGGGGAGCTGCTAGATGGAATGTCATTTGACGGAAGAGGTGCAGGCGATGGAAGGAAGTTGGGGATCGATCTTATGATTGAATAGAATGACTGGGAGTGGAAGCTCGAAGTACCGCTGAGATGGAAGGCGAGGCTCGATCCAAGGGTGATGGAGGTGAATCATCGTGGAGCAAGAGGGGACGTAGGATGGAGTGAAGATCTTGTGGCTGAGGGTGAGGCGCAAAGATGTGGCTGTGATCGCATCCAGAGGATGATCAAGTGGCGAAGGGATGAAGCAGAAGTCAACGGTGAAGATGGAGGCGGGGGAGGATTGATCAGACAACCCAAGAGGGAGCTAGTTGGCAGAAGGAAGACATGCCACGTGGGCGGCCCAGAAGGCGCCATGTGGCCCAATCAGAAAATTAAAAAAAGCAAAAACAAAGAAAAATACAAAAGAATTAGTTATAGGCGGAATTAGGAAAAATCCAAAACATGTTCTCGATGAGATCTAGAAGTTTCATGTGGGACGAAAAGCCAAAAGAGGTCATTTCTACAAAATGTATTTTTAGGGGTATTTTTAAGGGGGGTAAAAGCACATGCTTTTGGGGTTTGAAATGTTTTTGTATTTTTTACTCTTTTTAAGGGTTAGGCACTTATAAACAATTGATTAACCTAATTTTTAGAGGCTTTTAGTAAGAAAATAATTACAAAGTAATTAAATACAATACTTACAGGTTAAATATATACAACATAATACAAAATAAAATGAATGAATTATTGGTGAATTTTAGTGGTTTATTTAAGCCAAGAGTTTAATTATTGACTTTTAGCATGATGAATACGAGATTCATCAATGGATCCCACCTCGCCTACCACATGAAAACCACCTCTCCTACCACGTGGCCTTTCTTCTTCCCCTTTGTGTTGCAGACCCCACAGTTCCCCCGCCTCCAATGAGTGGCATACGACCGTGCTCCCCTCTTCCTCCATTACTATTTCCTCCTCGATCTCACCCACCCCCTCGCTTCTTTGCCACGTCGCCAACCACCCTCGTCCTTCTCGCAAACCCTAAACCTCCAATCATCTCCATTTTCCACGGCTGCCCGCAACCATCACGCATGACCGTCACCCCTTCCACCTCACGCACCTCCCCCAACTCCCAATAAAGAATCACCATCTGCCCCCATTTCCATTATCCGCCATTAGCGAGAGTACCACCTCTAGCTTCGAGCAGGATTCGGTGACAGTGAGAGCCTCACGTCAGATGACGACAACGAGATCGACTTCTCATTGGCGAGATCCAAAGGGCATATGTTCACTTTGCTGCAGCTTCACTCGAAGCTTGCTGCACCTCAAGATCCACTCGCTGGATCTTTCGAAGGTATCGACCAAGAGCACTTTGTGCTCTGATCCCAAGCGTACACAAGAACTAACCCGTCGAGGTGTCGACACATAAGATCACCCTCGCGACTCTCACTTCTCTGGCGAACCTCAGGTAATCTTTCCCTTTCCTTCTTCCCCTTTCTTTTCCTCCTTCTTCCCCTTTTTCTTGATCTCCTTCTCCGTCATTTTTCTTTCCTTCCTTTCTTTGCTTCTTATCTGCCACGACTCCACCTCCATCCTTTTCCTTCCACCCACACCACCGCCTTCACTCATCGGACACCCCTTCACCTCGACCCATGCCTTGATGCTGACTGCTAGCTCCTCCACATCGATCTTCATGCCATTGAAAGCCTTCGCCACACCAACCTCCCTCGACCAGCTCCACCTCGACAGTTCCACCTACATCTCCATGTACCCCGTACCCGAGCTCCTCTAGCCACAACATTGCCTTGGAGTTCCTCGACCACTGCTGCCCCGCATCACTCCACCGCATTTACTCATCGGACACCCATTCACCACGACCCATACCTTGATACCGACTGCTAGCACCTCCACATCAATCTTCGCACCATCAAAAGCCTTCACCACACCAACCTCCCTCGACCAGATCCACCTCGACAGTCCCACCTCCATCTCCATGCACTCCATAGCCGAGCATTTATAGCCACAACATTGCCTTGGAGTTTCTCGACCATTTTTGCCCGCATGACTCCACTGCCTCAGCCGACACATCACCCTACAGCCCGCATCAAGCTCCGATCGTGTGTCGATCGGCCATTGCCCTTCATCCTCCATTGATCGCCAACCCTCATCCGTGCCCAGATCACGTAGACCCAGACACACTCCATCACCAGCTTTCTCGGCTCGAGCTCTACACTTGTCCACGCTTGAGGATCGAGGGAGCCAAGCCTCCCGCCATCACTACGTGGTGACTTGGGTGACTGCACCTCAGCCTCGGGCCTAAGGCTCCCTCCAAACCACATCCATGCCACCGAACCTCCTTTTCCACGTGCACCGTACACGTATGAGGGAGAAATTTGCAACAAACCCCCTAGTTTTGGTAGATTGTCCTCGTCTACAATTTATATTTTTTATTTTATTATGTATTGCATTTAGACCTCTACACTTGAGTCTTATTTTGAGTGTCATTTTGTAATCACATTTTATATCCAAAAATAACACATTATTGAACAATTAAATATTTATCATTGTGGATAATTATTTGTTTTTTGAGCTGTGGTAGATTTAATATAATTAATTTGGTAGAAATTTGCATATTTCACCGAACTATGCATTATGAAATTCATAATAAATTCTCTATTTCTCTAAAAATTCCCAAAAATTTACAATTGATAGAATAAATTGTATTCTATTTGTATCCAAAAATCTTTTCATTTTCACACATATTGAGATTATAATAAATTAAATGGAGATTTTAGTAATTAATTTATAATAAGTTGTAGACTAATATTTTTATGAGTTATTATTTTTCCTGGATACCACTCACATAAAACTATCTAAGATAGTTTTAATTCCAAAATATAATTAGGTTTGCTCATTTTTAAAATATAATAACTCAAAATCACATAGTTTGTATATTTAATTCTTAATAAATTCATTTCGCATCAAAAATTCCAAAAATTAAAGTAGCTTAATTTTACATATTTTCACATTTTGGCCAAGTGTTTTAGGACTTTTGTATATCATTTGACTAAAATTACATTTTAGTCCCTAAACTTAACCAAAAATGCATTATCATCACTTGCATAAAAATATAAAAAATACATCTATGAAAATCTAGCATATATATCATCCATTAATTGACCTAAGAAGACAATGACCTCTCTGAGTTCGACCTTGGGATTGCCCAAGTAAAATAATTCTGATCGCTTGTTTTAAGTAGAAAATTAACTTAAGGGGTATTTTTGATTAGTCTGAATTGCCTGCCTACAACGAAAAACAAACATTAATTACATGCAATTAATAGAGGGTAATTT
This sequence comes from Ottelia alismoides, assembly GCA_037367405.1. Taxonomy (NCBI): domain Eukaryota; kingdom Viridiplantae; phylum Streptophyta; class Magnoliopsida; order Alismatales; family Hydrocharitaceae; genus Ottelia; species Ottelia alismoides. Next base: position 51,178 of record JAZKJV010009294.1, on the reverse strand, counting down.
CAGGGTTTTTCAGATGGCACCGTTTCTAGGGAGGCATGGTTTAGGTTGATTTTTAGAAAATTTTGGCACTTGATTTTTCATCCTCCGAGTATTTTGACCCTCGGGTTTTCTTGTGGTTATTACTCTATTTAGTTTCCTACATTTTTATTTATTTAATTTTTTCTTTATTTTATATTGTGTATATCTTTCTGACCAATGTTTTATTTTTGTGCGAGGGACCTGACGCGACGAAGCAGCTACTTAGGTAGCTAAGCAACTCATGAGCATTGGAGATAAACTTTTTCAGGAAATAAGCTGACGGAATGAAGCACATAATAAAATACAGATCAAATCGAGTCGTGAAAGTGTGTAGAGTCCTTATGATTTTATTTATGTATTTTATTTGATTTTTGTAATTTTTAATTTGTAATAATTTAGGTAATTGTATTTTTCCAGTAGATTCCATTTGGGATCTCGCCTATATACACATATATTGGACATTTTGTGATGCGTCAAGACACATGAGTGGCTCGTAGATTAGACTTGTACTCGTATCTCTTAAAGATTTTCATAGGTCAAATATCATTTGCTTGTACTCCTGTAACTTAGGACCACACCTTCACATTTAATAATACATTCTTAGAACGTTCTACTTAGTCAAATTAAATTCACATTTTTCCCGACTAATAGAAGTTCTTGTTAGGTGCGGTTTCATTGCTTGCATTTCATATTAGCATAATAATTTCAATTTTGTATTGCATTCCTCATGTAGAGTGTGAAGATCACTGTAAGTCTCTTGAACTAGGCACACATCATTGAGTTTATCATTTGCATCGGTTTTTCTCGACTCCCTTCCCCTTGGTTTACAACATAGGATAAAAGGAAATCAGGAGTGATTGTTAGGCATGCCGTGTTTTGTGGATTTAATTCAATGATAATCAAATTTAAAATCGATACTGATAATGCAATTTTGACCAAAAAATTGAACTAAAACTAAAACTGTATTTGGGAGAGAAACCCCATCCTTGGACACATGTACTTACTCCAAAATAGAGTGGGTGAGGACGTGGCCACTAAGGATAGAGCCCAAATCCCTAGACTTGTCCCCTAAGTCTCCATTTCCGACTCTTACAGAATTGGGAGTTGCAAGGGTTTGCCTTTGACCTTAGTGTACATTTTGGTTGTGTAAGCATGTATGTCTCCTTTAGGGTGTGATATTTAACCCGAAAGCCCAAGAAGATCACCTCATTTATTGGGAGCACACAGGAGCATTGCTGGGCATAAGGCAACACCATGTGTGTAACATATTACAAGATTGTTTTACCACCAACAAAATATGACAAGATAATTCGGCTGAACCTTTTGATGAATCTATGATTCATCACTCTAATTAGCTGAAAGTAGAGCTTCATCCTAAGAATTCAAGATTATTGGCATGCTAATTTCATAAAATTAATTTTCACGCATCTGCAAAAAAATGCATAAATTAACACTTCATATTGCATTCATAATTATCCATGCATTTCCACTTAATTTCACTCAGTTTATTTAATTCATACTAACTCCATTTGACATAAAATCAACTTCATTCTTTACATATCACTAACCTTAATAAATAAAAAATACCAAAATATGCTAACTTGCAAAATTAATCAATAAAACCCAAACCCTAGTTTGAGACTAATCCTTAAAATGTAAATATCTCTATCATACAATATCTTATGACCCCTACTCACTTTTGAATTAGTGTACTTTAATTATCTTCAAAACAAGACCAAATTCAAAAGAATCGGAGTTCATGTGTGAAATTCAGGTTATGGGCCCCTCATTATATAATACATATGACCCCTTAATTTTATCTTTTTATTTCCTTAATTATTAAAAATCCAAAAATTAGATTAATTTTAATATTTATTTTATATTAAAAAAATGATAAAAATTCACAAAACACAAAATGTAGTATTTTATATCTATATGATACCATCAAAAATACTTTTTGTACAGATGATTTATTTTAATTTTGGGTCCATCAAGAAAGATGTAGATCTTGTCGAGACAAGCAACTTTAATGTTGACCACTTTTGATTTGACCTCCTTTGTTATTTCTTTTTGATTTTTCTTTTGAATTAATTTTTGATTTTTCTGGTAGCAACATGTGACTGCTCTTGAAGCTATCACGTGCCACCCCTTTTCTTTTCTTTTCATTTATTTTCTTTTATTTATTTATTTATTAGTATTTTATTTATTTCAATTTTTTTACTTTATATCTTATTCTTCATTTCTACTTTATTTATTATTTATTATATTTTATTTTTAATTTCTATTTTTAGTCCATCACGTGGCCGATACCCCACGTGCCATGCAACCTTCCCCTTCCTCTCCTCTTGCGTTGTTCTGCACCTGCCCGTCTTCCCTGCACTAGCAGTTGTGCAGTAGCCATTTACCCATCTCTGACCATCCGATCGTCCCCTTATCCTGTCCTCTCCAACATCATAACCACCTTCTTCTTATCCTTATCCATTATGTCAATAAACCCGAATGACTGACATAACCTTCTCCAGCTGTTGAACCCTCCTTTAACCCCTCATCTCTCCCAACAACCTCTATCCTCCAATCGCCTCCAGCACCGAGAAGCACCCCCTTCACTCTGGCCACCTCCTTATCCTCTCATCCTCACTTTTCTCCGCTAACAACCATATCCCATCTCCTTATATCTTCAACCTTCACCCATCCTCTTCCCTTATTTAACCCATGACCAAACTCTGGTCAATCCATCCGTCGATATCCACCGGATCCACATTTGAGAGAGAGGAAGAGAGAGAAATGGAGGACGGGGTGGTGACAGCACCTCACCTTGGCCGATGAAGACTTCCCCTAGGCGTGATCCACATTGTCCCCCTCTATGCTGCGTGCTCCAACCACCACACAGCTTCGCTGTAACTGCCCACGATCGAGGCATTCATCAAGAGTTGAGGAACCCTCCTCTGACAACCTCCTTCCTCTCCATCTCCTTCCACAAACCAACTCCCACTACATATAAAAAAACCAATCATCAATCTCTGTCATCTCAACAACACCCAACTCCTTCTTCTTCCATCGCCATCATTCGCATCGCACCCCCCTTCAACCTCGAATCATCAGATTCCATCACCGTGCCTCCCTACCTTTCTGTCGATCTTCCATGACCTCTCACCCACCTTGCTCTGACCACCACCAATGGAGCCTTCACCTCCACTCACCAATCTTCCGAGCATCAAGCAACCACCAGAGTACCTGACCCCAACAGAGCTGAAGAACGTGAATTCCAGTCACCCTCTGATCAAGAATGGGGAGAATTTGGGACATCGAAATACACCCAAATTCCAACTTCTAGATCAGATAGCTCGCCATCAGATGGTCCAGATTGACTCTAAAGCACCAACCAAGACTCAAGCTTCAGGGCTGACCAAAGCAACAGGGAGAAGACATGTAGAGCACCACCCGAGTTGCCGCCCGAGCCTACAATCACCACGTGGGCCGTACGCGCCTGAGGGCGAATTACATTGGATCCCTATACATTATCTACATTCAGTAGAAGATCCAACCCCATCCAGGGTATATCAGGCATACGTGCCATTGGACAAAATTGTAGTGCCACATTCTGAATTTCCCTGAATTCCACATATACCTCTGCACGAGGGTAATTTGCAAGGGAACCGATGCTAATCAACATAATTACTAGAATGTCCTTATTAAGGTATATCTACAAGACTTTTAATTATTTTTATTACGTTTAAGTCCCTAAACTTCAATAATTCATATCTTGAGCATATGCGATTGTATTTTTACGCACTTGGTGTTGTTTTGAAACTTATTTGATCCTCTATCATACTGAACATCGAGATATTATTTGGCATTAATTAATTGATGTTCTATTTTGTTCATTTTGAGCACTTTTTTATTTACATTGATTCTTTTGCTCAACAACTTGTGCCCTGAATTTGGGACATTTATTAGAGAAAATAATTTGATATTAATTGGCATATTAATTCTAAGATAAATTGAGGGGAAGGTTCACTTGATTTTATTGTTTTCTTCTTGATTCATCTTGCTCCATATTCACCATCACTTTGCATAATCATTTCATCATATTATTGCAACATTTAAAAATCAATATAAAATGCATTTATTTTATTTACATAGCATATCATTATTTTATTTGCATAAATACTTTGAAAATCTATGCACCATATTTTCTTTTTGTAATTAATTACATCTCTTTAACTAAACATCCATAAAAAGTTGAAAAAGATAAAAATACCAAAAATATTCTTCTTCTCTTTTGAAAAACTAATTTCTTAGATTATTTAGAGATTAATCTTAGACCCTCATATTGCCACCCTGAGTTCGACCTCGGGATTTTCCTGAGTAAAAAAAACATCGATTGCATTGAGACTTGATTCTCCATATCATTTCTCATGAGATCATTTTTGACGAATCCTTGGATTTCTCGACTACAACAACTTCGACAACACCATCCGTTAATTTCTTGAAATTAACATTGATATTTTAGCACTTGTCAAATGGCACCATTATCGGGGAGGTATACAGTTTAAGATTAATTTTTTGGTAATTTATTTTTTAGGTTTTTCCACCCTCGGATAGTCTTACCCTCGATTTTCTTATATTTATTTATCCATTTGTTTTCTCACTATTTTTATTTATTTCATTTATTTTTCCATATTTTTATGAGAATATCTCTCTAATATTTGATCTCTTATTTTTCGTGTGAGGTACCTAGTGGACTTGAAGAGGTTTTCTTGGAAGCCAACGCAACTCGAAGAGACTGGAAGCACAAAGAATTTTTTGGAGAGAGAGAGTTCACATTTTATTTTTGTAATTATTTGTAATAATTTAGGTTACTTCTTATTCCAGCGGTCTTTGTTTGAAAATTCACGCTTGTACCTGGACTAGAGACTCGACCTATCTAACCCTATTTATAGGGTGATTGACGTAGTCCTAGGATTGTATAATGACTATTAGAGCCACTAGGTTTATTTTGTGCTCGTAGGACAAGGTCCACACTTGCACTTTAATTAGATGCATTAGATTGATTTCATTTAGCCAAATTAATTTGTTCTTTTAATTGCTAATAGAAATTCTTTTTCTAGGTGTAATTTCCCATGCATGCATTAGAAATGTTTAATTAGGGAAATTTAAATCTATTTAGCATCTTGCATGGAGATTACGAGGAAGCACTATAAGTATCTCTGACTTTGTATTCATCATTGTGTTTCCCGGCTGCATGGCTTTTTAGATTCTCACTCGATTTTCACTCACTTAAGATTAAAGGAAATTGGAATCCTTTTGTAGACGTGTATTGTCCTGCACTCAAAGTGATAATCGAATTAAAACAAGGGGACTTCTAACATTATTAACTAATTAAAAACCAGATAAAATTGAATATCATGGTTTGTGGGAGAGCAACCCCATCCTTTTACGCATGATATATTGTGATTGTTGAGAGGTGAGGATGCATCCCTAGAATAGTGCCCAAAATCCACATTTTAATCTTGCGTAATTAGACTCATATCTTGTTTTGTCACCAATTTAAAACTGAAAAGATAATCGGCTGAACTTTCACGACCTTCACTATGTAAGTTGGTGAATTTTGGGATTTACATTGTGTATTAAATTGTGTGAGTTCAAAGCTCATTGTACTTGCATCCATATATAGAGGTTCGTCAATTATTTCACCTCCACTTTTGAAGATGTCAGAATACTGGTTTCCATATCCAGATTCTGTTGGTCGCGCTTACATGATTGAATCCCGACTATCTTTGTCTTCATTCTCATGTTAGAAGAATCCTTTCTATGAGTCGGTTTTCCCCAGCCATCACACACTCCACCCTCATTCCACACACTCCTTCTTTTATTGTGTTGGATATGCGAGCCCACAACGAGCAATTATGCAATAAATTTTATTGCAAATATAATTCCCTGATATGAAATGAAGAATAATTAATTTGCATAATAGGTCACTTAGTACAATTAGGGTTATGTACCATGGCCATCTTGATGATCATACAGCTGTTGATTCAACTATTGAATCATAGAGGCTGGTGCTTGGATGAATATCTAAAGAGTTAGATTGAGGACCCATCAAGCACCGTTAAATGATTGTTAAGAGATGATCTCCAACCAGAGTAGGAGATGGCAATCCTTTCTCATTTAGGTTGATATCTAACCGACCTCTTGATGCAGGTCCTCTGCATAGGAATAGAGATTCAGAGGTGTTAGATAAGTTAGGTCAAAGAGTTGACTTAACGAGATCGAGATAACCAAAGTCCTATATCGTATGCTGTCATGATATAGGCATGCATCCTCTGATCGGAGGCAGATGTGTTACTATATGTATGATTATGTACATTTGGCAGATCAATAGGTTGATGACCTAACCAAGGTCTATAGACTGGCGCGTTGGTGTGCATATAAGGGCATATGAGTAATACGATCTCTCAAAGGGATCATAGAGGTTCAGTTACTGAACCGGAAGAAACGAGCTCACTCATGAGATATTGGGAAGAATCAAATTCCATGCACGGTCGTCTCACTTTGAAAGCTTGACTGAATTTGTAGGTTTGATATATACTTTTGGAATGTATATGATCAAGACCTAGGTATGATATATATGCTTTTGGAAAGTATATGATCAATACCGACTCCCAATGATCGAATGAGAAACTTACTAATAAAACCATGAAGTAGACAGTATAAAGTTGATCCAATACTTCGAGTTTAATCTGAGTCTTCCAGTATGCATGTTGTACAGGTATTGGGAATATAAGGGTGATGTGATCATAAACGATTGTATATCCATGACGCTTCCATTCCTAGGGAGTGATGAAACGAGTCTGGATTTTAGTGACTCCTCTCAATAGAGAAGTGATCTAATCTCGATCCAACTGTTGGACATTGATCTGAATGTGATTCAGATGCAATGAGAAGATTAGATTTGCGGTCTTGATTTAATCAAGCATCTATGGGAGGCCCGCGATCTGGATTTGAGATATGATCTCAATATCCAAGTCACTATACATGGAACAATAGAATTGCCCTATCCTTATCTCCAAGTATTTACGGAGAAAGCACATTATCCTTGAAAGGGTTCAAGATAATTTCGTTGTTGATATTATGTATCCAAGTATTGAGAAAAATGGATAATTAAATGTGATTTAATTATCATGAATAATATGAATTTGATTCATATTGTAAAGGGAGTTATCTAAGATAATTAAATGTGATTTAATTATCAAAGATGTGAATAATGTGAATGTGATTCACATTATTTGAGAACAAGAGAAAAGAGATCCAAGATGATTAAATATGATTTAATTATCATGGATATGAATAATATGGATAGCAATATCCATATTAGTCATATATATTATAAATTATTTATAATATATAAGAGAGCGCTATTTGTAATTTACATTTGTTAATTAAATGTTGATGTGAATTGGATTCACATTGGACAATTAATTGAAAATGTAATTCACATTTTATTTTGGGTTGTGAATGTGATTCACAAATTTCCAATGACAAGATTGCAATATTCACAAAATGATTATGAATTATTTTGTAGAATAATTTACAACAATTGTTGTTGTAATAAATTAAAGATACATGGAATAACGTAATCAAGGGAGATTACATTTAGATGCTCCTTCCATATTAATAGGAGAGACGACCACCTATTCCTAATAGGAAAGGGTGGCCGTCCACCCCATGTGTATGGAAGGAGGCACTCTCCTTTCCATTATCGCCATATGTTGTTGATTTAGTTTTGGATTTGATTTATATTGATTTATCAATATATGTTTAATCTAAATTAAATTAATTGTTTTTGGTTTTTACTAACATAAATCTTAGCCATTGAAAGAAACACAATCAATGAGAACCATTGGATTTGTGTTGCCCATGGATTGAGATCCATGGATCCCAAAATATTATAAAAGGAGAGGCACCCCTTTGCTCTTCTTTACACAACACATAAGAGAACACAAGTCTCTCTCTCTCTCTCTACACGTCTACTCTCTCTCACCCTCTCATGTGGCCATCCACAATGGATGCCCTAGAGAGGTTCTCCATCGTCGCATCATCGTCGTTATGCTGCCCGATGGTTTGCTCGTGGATCTCCGTCTACTTCGTCTTGCCTTGCTCGTGAAGAAGACTTCGTATCTCGTTTGTTGAGATCAGGAGATCCGCTGCTTGGATCATTAACATGGATTGCGAGAAGCACGCGATTCATCCCCGCGCTCGCAAGCGTCTCCTCCGTTGGATCGGACTTGAGACAAGAGGTCTCTTCATTTAGAGACTCGTTCGCAACCATGCTTCAAGAGGTAATCCTATTACTTATTTGTGGTTTAGACGAAATGATCCGACAAGTGTTCTTGGATCATTTGGTTTTGTGGCATGAAAAAATTTTAAATTCTGCTGCATAGAACAACTAGTGCAACTAGTCGTTCTTCGTCGTATTCGATACGATGCTCAAGCTTCCGTGATGTGCTTGAGGATCTACCCATATCCTTCAAGTGGTATCAGAACCTTAGGTCGGTGGTTTTGGATACGATCCATTAACCGAGGACGACTTGTGTTCATTAGGATTTGCAAAAGTTTTCTTGCATTTCATTTTCGCATCTCTTTTTTGAGATTATTTTATGCACTATTTATATTGTTTAAACATGAAAATAATAATTCGATTTTGTTCTCCATTAAATAAGGAAACCGTAGGATCTGAGTTTGCGTGATTTCGATTCCGTTTGCTCAAGTTATGCTCATTTTAGTGAACATGCATCCACAATTACGGGGGCTGAGAATCTCAACGTAATTAAAGAGTTAATTACGGATTTGAAACGCCTTGAAATGCATGCAAATAACTTAGGTTCGGTTGTAAATGAAATTAGCAAACTTTAGGAACTTACTTTGCTTACATTGGATATAAATTGATTGAGATATGGTATTTTTAGTGAGGGTCACTGCTGGAAATACTTTCCTAATCAAGAACCTAGTGATTGCCATTTAATCAATTAGTGAAATTAAATTGTTTAATTTCCTGGAATAATTGTACATAAATATTTGTGAAATATTTGATGATAATTATTCCCTTAATTGACATTGCCTTAACCAATATTTGATTAGATGTGATCTAGATCACTAATTGGTTACATGATCTGCATTCCAACAAACTTGTTGCTTGAATAGGATTTGGGATTTGTTTAGCAAATCTCATTAAAATGTTAATCGAAATTGTTTTGATTATTATTATATGGTATAATTTCAATTGAAGAATCGATGATCATCTCAAGTACAAATTGATCTATTTGGCATTATCCTTTCCTGAGGTGGATATGGTGTCTAGTCGGAGAGCATTGGGGTAGCGGGTTGCAACGTTTGTGGTCCGTCCCATTCTCGTCGGTACTGGACATGACAGCAGGTAGGGACTTGATAATGCTGGAGAAATCAATATGTATTTTTCTAATTATTAAAATTCAGAATAATACGTATTTGAGATAATACCATAATTCAAGTAAGAATAAGAATGTTTGTTAGACAGTAATTGGATCATTAATTTAATATGATTAGATTAATTGGAATCCAACTAAAATTAAAACACTCTATTATGAATAGAGATGTCATTTCCCTTGGAAGAATTAATCATAATGAATATGATCATAATTATTAATTAGAATTTGAATATGAGGTGGAGGATCACATAAGTGACATCCATGGTCTCCCGTCTAGGCGAAGGGTTCTGTCGCCAGGGGTTGTATATAGGAGATGCCTGTCCGAAGTGACAGATCCTGTATGCAAGCGCATCTGGATCGGGCTCTTTGCTTCTCAAAGGAGTAAGGCCGTATACGTAGTGACCCCAATATCGAATCCTCATATTATTGGGGCGATATTGGATTGCATATAGCGAGTACTATTCCTGTTGACGGTTGGTTCAATTAATGACGGGTCAATATCGCCTTAGGGATGGTGGGACAAGGTGTTAAAGACCAAATTGGGAATGCAAGTTGGACTTGCAAGGTGGAATGTGTTCCCGCTTCTTTTTATCAGAGTTACAGATTCTCATATTATTGGGATGTGACCAAGATAAGGATGGAGATCCCAGATCTTGCTGAGATATAATGGTAAGTATATCTCTTACAATGAAAGTGATTAAGGGAATGAACTTTCAATGTTGACAAGGCAAGACAACTTTGATATAAAAAATTCTTAAATCAAAGTAAAATATGTATATATATATAAATATATACACATGCAAATTTCTTATTTTAGATAATACTTCATTAAAACCCACTCAATGATATACTCAATAATAACCAGTAAAATATCATGGATTGGACTCATGATCCAGATATTGTACTTGCAGTTGGACACATAATGTATGTGGTTGCAATGTGCAAGTTTCCTCATTCTAATGAAGAATGACAATTAAATGGATAATAGGACTACAACCCTAGGGTTTGTATGTCTCTATAGTCTTGATATCATCAAATCTATTTTGGAAGTGACATGTCGATGATGATCGCAATTGTCAAATAATCCTCATAAAATCTAAGAAGATATTATGGTATACATATGTCCTCTCAACATTTAATCATGAATGACATGGTTCTCTGCATCATGCAGAATGATGGCTCTATAAGAGATGATGTATTCAAAATATTTGAATACCTACCTGAACCAATGTTTTAAGAGTCTGGATGGATGTAGACATGATGAGTGTCATCATTCTACTGTCTATACTCTAGTCATTGATGAAGCTTCATAATATTCATATTGTATGAATTTAATGAAGAATGTATAAATGTTGAAATGCTCTTACATTGAATTCATCTTGAATTTCACATAAGAGTTACCTTAGTCTTAAGCAATGGTTGTTTATAGATAAAGGGAGCACAGTGGAAGCGTGGGTCGGACCCATGTGAGAAGGAAAGTCAAAGAGTTGACTGTACTTCTATGACTTCCATATGACATCCAAATAGTTGGATAAATGCCAATACTATAATAAGTTGATGTGTTGATAGTATGACTATCAAATCTGTCTAGAATCCTTAAAGAAGGACTCAGATAGAGCATCAGAATAATCTACATAAATCATTGATGTTGACTCGCTTATTGAATAAGATAAAGTCTTATAATTGTATCTCAATCTTCTAACAACAGTTGCAATGGGTTACATATGTTATAGAAGACTGGAAAATTTGATCTTAAGGTTTATAGTCATCCACATGGATATTGATGCAATTGTTGCAACAATCTCTGTTAGATTGACAGACTTGTTAATTTCAGTGGGAGAGCCCTTAGTCTTAGAGAATGTCTCTATGACCTATATATAAGAATACACTCAGTGTTTGTTTCTAAATGTTGGAAATAAACATGAATTCTGAGATAAAACTATCATAAAGAGTTATGATGGATATATTTCAGATAGTAATCTAACATCTAGCCACAAAATTAGAAAATTAATGAATGTTTCATTAAAATTTCTAATATTGAAAATTAAAACTTTCATAAGATCAATTGGAGGATGAAAATCATTTGACAATGATCTGACATCAAGTTTTGGACATATGTCTATTGATTAGATCAATGAACTAGTGAGAGATGAAACTTTAGATTGTCTAAAGGTTCAAATCTTACATACTTGTGAATATTGTATTCAAAAACTAAAAATGTCCAATGCACCCTTCCTTGGGAAAGGTGTAAGATGTCAAGGTTTCCAGGATCTCATACATATTGATGTATGCGGATCATCTATATCATAGTAAACATTATGGATATGTGACATCTGTTGATGATTATGTATGATATGAGATTTCTTCTCTTCACCGGAGAAACCTTTGAACTGTTCAAAGATTTCATTATTTTTGGTTTATAACGAAAGTTTTAAGGAAGATAAAATGAATTTAATCTAATCTAGGTAGCAAGTACCTGCTAGATAAATTCAAATAATACCTTATGGAGATATGAATATCATTTCTATCTCAATCCTCCTAATACACCTTGACTCGATAGAGTTATAGGGAGATACAATTGGATCATGTGTGACATGATTTGATCAATGATGAATTTTAGCATAATTTCCTCTTAGTTTCCATGTATATATGTAGTAGAGACTACATTATATATCCTTAATGAGATTTCATGCAAGTAAGCTGGAATTGAGCACTAGAGAGTGCAACTTCATTAGGAAGATAAAGGATGGTTTTGCATACCTACTTTATGACCTTGGTTCTTAAAATATCTCATTTCTGAGAATGTGGTTCTTAGAGGTTGAGATTCTTGAGAATCAAGATAAAATTAAGTGTAGGAACTCATTTAATCTTGAGAAGATAATGAGGCTCCTGAAATCGGGAACTAAAAGGATAATTAAAGATGAAAAACTAATACTTCTTCAAATGAGTTTGAGGATGTATTCCATGTGTCAGTGATTGGATTTCATGTGATGAAAATCCTGAGGATTATAACCTAGAAAGATGGATTTTAGCGACGAAAGTCTAGAGTAGACTTCATATACAAGTGTTGTATATGGACCCTCGAGGATCCACCTATATGGGTAAGACCCATAAAGGTGTAAATGGATCAAAAGATTGCATTCCTCTCTGAGGATATTCACAAGAAGTAGCCCCAGGGATTCATGGTTGAGGAAAGCAAGATGTGCATGCTAAAGAAATCCATCTATGGACTCAAATAAGCTTATTGTAGTTGGAATATAAGATTTGAAGAAATTATAAATGTTATGATTTCAGATAGAATCTTGATAGGCCTTGTGAAGCTTAATGGGAGTGCCTTTGTGTTCATCATGCTAAATGTAGATAATATCCTAATCATTTTAAAATGATATAAGGATAATAATAAGTGTTTTATTATCTGGTTGTTCCATAATGTGAGATATGATCTCAAGGATACCTCTTGGATCTTAGTTCTGAAGGTGTTCAGAAGCAAAGAGAAGAGGGTATTGGGACTTTCACAATAGTAGTACGCCTTGAACATATTCCATTTTCTGGAAAATTCCAAGAAAGGCTTCCATCCCTTTAAGATATGGTACTGTCCTATCTAAAGGGATATCACCTCAAAGAGTTGAGGAAGTGAATGCTAGAACTACTTGCACTTTTGCATTAGTTACGAGAAGCTGAGTGTATGCTAGATGTGTACAAAAGCCAGATATCTGCCATGAAGTGGGAGTAGTAAAGTGTTGCTAATCCTACTATGGAGAGAAAACACTTGATTGCAGTAATAACTATATCTTCAAAGATGACAAGACTTTCGAGATAGTGATCTCTGAGTCTTATCTTCAAATACTTAAGACTTTATAGATAGAGATCTAAAAGGTCTTAATTGTGGATATCTTAAGAGATAGTGATCTCCAGGAATAAGGGTATTCTGATAAGAATTATGAAAATACTGGTTATGATAATTGTTAAGATGTAGTGTCAAGGACATTGTAACTAACAAGATTGAGTATTGGCTGCATAAGATGCAACATTCGCATTGGATGCGGGCACTGTTACTGGGGATATGCAAGTGCCGTAAAAGGACTTGGCGTAGTCTCGCGAGAACAGAGTGACTGATCAGCTTACCTAGATATTTTCTTAATAGCCTATGATTGTCACCTGAGTGCGGGTTTAAATGATTAGCCCATTAATGGCTCTATCGGCTAGTGGGAGACTTTTAGACATGTGAGCCCACGGCGAGCCATTATGCAATAAATGTTATTGCAAATATAATTCCCTTATATGAAATGAAGAATAATTAATTTGCATAATAGGTCCCTTAGTACAATTAGGGTTATGTACCACGGCCATCTTGATGATCATACAACTGTTGATTCAACTATTGAATCATAGAGGATGGTGCTTGGATGAATATCTAAAGAGTTAGATTAAGGACTCATCAAGCATTAAGAGATGATCTCTAGTCAGAGTAGGAGATGGTAATCCTTTATCATTTAGGTTGATATCTAATCGACCTCTTGATGCAGGTCCTCTACATAGGAACAGAGATTCGGAGGTGTTAGATAAGTTAGGACAAAGAGTTGACTTAACGAGATCGATATAACCAAAGTCCTATATCGTATGCTGTCACGATACATGCACGCATCCTCTGACCGGAGATAAAAGTGTTACTATATGTCTATGTATGTACATTTGGCAGACCAATAGGTTGATGACCCAATCAAGGTCTATACACAGGCGCACTGGTGTGCATATAAGGGCATATGAGTAATACGATCTCTCAAAGGGATCATACATGTCCAGTTACTGAACCGGAATACATGAGCTCACTCATGAGATATTGGGAAGAATCAAATTCCGTGCATGGTCATCTCGCTTTGGAAGCTTGACTGAATTTGTAGGTTTGATATATACTTTTGGAAAGTATATGATCAAGATCTAGGTATGATATATACGCTTTTGGAAAGTATATGATCGATACCGACTCCCAATGATCGAATGAGAAACTTACTAATAAAATCATGAAGTAGACAGTATAAAGTTGATCCAATACTTCGGGTTTAATCTGAGTCTTCCAGTATGCAGGATGTGCAACTATTGGGAATACCTAAGGGTGATGTGATCATAAATGATTGTATAACCATGACGCTTCCATTCCTAGGGAGTGATGAAACGGGTCTGGATTTTAGTGACTCCTCTCAGTAGAGAAGTGATATGATCTTGGTCCAAATGTTGGACATTGATCTGAATGTGATTCAGATGCAATGAGAAGATTTGATTTGCGGTCTTGATTTAATAAAGTATCTATGGGATGCCCGTGATCTGGATTTTAGATATGATCTCAATATCCAAGTCACTATACGTGGAACAATACAATCGCCCTGTCCTTATCTCCAAGCATTCGCGGAGAAAGCGCATTATCCTGGAAAGTGTTCAGGATAATTTCATTGTTTATGTTATGTATCCAAGCGTTGAGAAAAATGGATAATTAAATGTGATTTAATTATCATGAATAATATGAATTTGATTCATATTGTAAAGGGAGTTATCCACGATAATTAAATGTGATTTAATTATCAAAGATGTGAATAATGTGAATGTGATTCATATTATTTGAGAACAAGAGAAAAGAGATCCAAGATGATTAAATATGATTTAATTATCATGGATATGAATAATGTGGATAGCAATATCCATATTAGTCATATATATTATAAATGTGATTTATAATATATAAGAGAGAGCTATTTATAATTTACATTTGTTAATTAAATGTTGATGTGAATTGGATTCACATTAGACAATTTATTGAAAATGTAATTCACATTTTATTTTGGATTGTGAATGTGATTCACAAATTTCCTATGGCAAGATTGCAATATTCACAAAATAATTATGAATTATTTTTATAGAATAATTTACAACAATTGTTGTTGTAATAAATTGAAGATACATGGAATAATGTAATCAAGGGAGATTACATTGAGATGCTCCTTCCATATTAATAGGAGAGACGGCCACCTATTCCTAATAGGAAAGGGTGGCCGTCCACTCCATGTATATAGAAGGAGGAACTCTCCTTTCCATTATCTCTATATGTTGTTGATTTAATTTTAGATTTGATTTATATTGATTTATCAATATATGTTTAATCTAAATTAAATTAATTGTTGTTGATTTTTACCAACATAAATCTTAGCCATTTAATGGAACACAATCAATGAGAACCATTGGATTTGTGTTGCCCATGGATTGAGATCCATGGATCCCAAAATATTATAAAAGGAGAGGCACCCCTTTGCTCTTCTTTACACAACACATAAGAGAACATGAGTCTCTCTCTCTCTCTTTCTCTACACGTATACTCTCTCTTACCCTCTCATGTGGCCGTCCACAATGGATGCCCTAGAGAGGTTCTCCATCACCACAGCATTGTCGTTATGCTACCCAATGGTTTGCTCGTGGATCTCCGTCTTCTTCGGCATGCCTTGCTCGTGAAGAAGACTTCGTATCTCATTTTTCGAGATCAGGAGATCCGCCGCTTGGATCATCAACATGGATTGCGAGAAGCACGCGATTCATCCCCGCGCTCGCATCTCCTCCGTCGGATCGGACTTGAGACAGGAGGTCTCTTCGTTTAGAGACTCGATCACAACCACGCTTCAAGAGGCAGTCCTATTACTTATTTGTGGTTTAGACGAAACGATCCGAGAAGTGTTCTTGGATCATGTGGTTTCGTCGCATGAAAAAAATTTAAATTATGCTGCATAGAACAACTAGTGCGACTAGTCGTTCTTCGTAGTATTCGATACGATGCTCACGCTTCCGTGATGCGCTTGAGGATCTAACCATATCCTTCATGTTGAATATTCAAGATATGAACCACTCGTAGAACCGAATGAATATTATGTAGACACAATGGAGCGAGCGAATTCGAGGATGGGTATGTGCATAACCAAATTTGATAGAGAAACACGATTCTCAGTTATCCTCAAATTTTGAATCCGTAAATAATTTATTCAATATGAAATCATGAATAGTCGTTGGTTTAATTGGTACATAAATCGTTCATAAAGGATTTCTCCATAATGACCATTAACTATTGTCCGTAGGGGATCAAATAAGGTTTAGCAGATCTTATTACTAAATAGTCCGCATGAACAATTATAACTTGACTGGATTTTATCCAACTATAAATTATCAAAATCCCAACTTCTGAACATCATAAATTTCTCATACGAACTCTAATTTAATTCTACTTATCTTTAAAGTTCATAAAATAATATTATCTAATTAACGAAGTGATTTCACTAAAATCGTAGTCCATTTGCAAAAAGTTGGATTTGGGACAACCGCAACTGGGTTTCTAGGCTATTTATTTTATCTAGAACACACTATTTATTGTTTTAATTATTTTATAATTTCTAATTAATTTCTTAGTCTTGTATTTTAACCCTAATTTATTTCATAATTTTTAGAGCTTATTTATTATTTTAAATAAATTAAAAATCTTAATTTATAGGTGTAAATGAAATATATATTTTATATATATCTATTTATTAATATATTTAAATTAATTTATTAAAATCCACAAAAATTCCTACATACTCTTTTTATTAACCTAATAATTAATAAAATATAAAACTAATATACTATTTATTAATTTATTAAGTTAAATATACAAAATCTATATATTAAGTATTATTCATACTTATTTATTAATATGCTATTTATATTTTGTAAAATAATAATAATAATTATTAAAACTAATTATACAACGATTTAGATAATTTAACTTTCTACACTTTCATTTTTATACCTAATTAAACTTATGTTTTTTACTATTCAATTCATATTTATTAAAGTATTTCTTGAACCTGGCCAACTAGGTGCTGACACATGTCAGCACCTGGGACCTTCTTCCTAAAGGAGGCCGACCGGTAGTCTGTTTCAACCGCCGACCTTCAACGTTTTCTCCACGCCACCTCCAAGATTCTTCCTCCAATCTAATCCATCAAATCTCTACCTCTAACAACCCTCTCCCACACCCATAACTGATCTTCAACAAATCCCCTTCGATTCATATATAAAAACCTCTCCAAATCCACCATTTCCAACTAACGAATCTTGAGCTTAAATCTACCAGACCCCCCTGGCCGTCGACCCTACTTCTCTACCACTTTCCGATCACCTCCAATTGTGACAGAGCTTCGTGGCCCTCTAGCGTGGACAAGGGTACATCGGAGGATACTTCTCTACCACTTTCCGATCGCCTCCAACTGTGACAGAGCTTCGTGGCCCTCTAGCGTGGACAAGGGTACATCGGAGGAGACATTGCAAGGCGATTCGCCGCCTTCCATCGCGCCAGCTGCCACATCAAGCTTCGGTGTACCACCCATTGGGCAACTATCTGGAGGTCATACACCTCCAGTCCACAGGTACTTCGTTCATCATTTTGCATTTTTAATTCTCTATATCCGAGTCATGATTAGGGTAATCAAACACATAATTAGATTCTTTAATCATCATGTGAGTACCTTGCACATTCTTTCAAATTCAGTTCAATTCAATTCGATTCCCTTTCCATTTGTCACATAACCCATGTTTTACATTTTCTAGAAAGTTTTCTTTAGATCTACAATATCTTGAGTTTGCTGGCCGATTTGCATGCAAATAGAGCACCAAGATCTTCCTTTGCTTGTCAATCTTCCATCTGGAGCTTAATAACCCTCATCTGGAGCTTCCAAGTTCGAAGAAAGATCGAATCACGAAGCCGCTGCAACCATGTCCAGGTCTGCCTGAACCGCCTTCTTAACCGACTGTTAACCATCGATTCTAGCCACCTCCAGAGCTCTTCACCAGGCAAGATCGAAGGGAGAAGTTGTCTCCTTCCTAGCCCTACCTGAGGCCCAAAAGCTTCGCCGGACGTCGTACATTAATCGAAAAAGAGACAACCGTTACCAGTTGAGCGGAAGAAGTGAAGAACAACAAGAACACCCAGATCTTACAGGCTTCTGACACGTGTCTCGAGCTGATGGCTCAGATCAAGCCTCAGCTTCTAATCATAGCCGTCCAATCTGAACCGGTGCGACAATTGCATACTAAACCCAAGCGAATATTTTCCTTCAACTCTAGAAGCTTTCCAAAATTGCATTTAGTTCCCTATGCAGGGACCTAAATGTAATAAAACTTCTTTTCTTTGCAGATTAGTCCCTACCAGGGACCATTTTGTAACAGGGCAAATAATGTTTCTTTGAATTTGTGCCCCTGGCTTGTAGGGGTATTTTGGACCCTTATTTTGTTGTATTCTTCTTCGAATATTTTAGTGTAGTTACACAACTACCCCCGGCTACATTTAGGTATTTTTCGTGGCTTTTCATTGCTTAGTTTCTTCGATTTGATTTTTGAAAAATTGAGTTAGCTTCGACTCATTTCTTGAACTTGTTGTAAAACCAAGAATATAGTGAAAGCTTTTCGAGATTAAATCCTTGTATCAAAACCAAAGTTTTAATATTCTGCCTCCTTGAATTTGACCTAGACACACTTACCTGGATAAATAATAGAGTGTAGATGAAATAGGAGATAGAGAAGCTGCTTCTTCCCATTCTCTCTCTCCCTCCCTCTCTCTCGTATTTCATTAATTTTTTATTCGATCAACTCGAATCCCTCTTCGCGGTTTTCTACACCTATGACTTTAATTAACCACGGGTCGAATTCGATTCGTCAATCGAGTTGAGAATTCATTGCTTGAACCATCCCCTACTCGGGATGACACTCTCCCCGCATACAACCTATTTTCCTTTGACCAAACCTATGAGAGTCAGAGTCAAGGAAATGAGACTAATGAACAAGACACTACCATAAAAAATGACTATTACTTGCCTCAGGATTTTATGCCGAAGTCACGACATATCGAGTACGATCAATCATCTTCAAGTCATGATACACTAGCAGATGATGTAACTTGAATCAATCAGAGAGCCGATGCTTTGACATAACAACATGATAATGTCATCCAAATGGTAAAGGATATAATGAGAATGCAAGGATAAGTGAGGACCACACAGAGCAAGCCCGAGACATTTCATGTGCAAAACCTTCAGACAAATACACAACAAGCATTTGACCAGTCCACTGACCATTCTGCTGACTCCAATAAAAATATGAAAAAAATTAGAAAAGTAAAAAATCCAAAAAAATGGACAACATTGATATGTAAGCATTTTGTAAAAGTCAAATCTTAGAGTTACATTAATCAAGGCCATAGAGTATGTGCTCGATCTTCAGAGATTTATGAAGAGTCGATTATCACTTAAGAAGATGGGCAGAAAGAGATTTAGAACCAAATTTCATTTAATTACTATGGTCAGTTCAATGGTGATGAACAAAAAGAGCAAAAGTCGCAGAGTCAAATGGGTATCTAGGGTTACTTGTGAAATTGAGAACACCGAGTTTACTAATGTTCAGAAAGATGACAACTCAACCTTGAACATCCTCATAAAGTTCGTGTTTAACTGACTCAAACTCGGACCGCTCAAAAATACTAGAGTGATCATTCAATTTCCTGACCTACACAAAAAGATCGGGAGGAATGTTTCAGTTGTCATGAGATTCCCATGTGTCAAACATAGAGTAGACTTCATTGTCCTGTACATTGAGCACCAAGGAGAGTTGCCTGATTCTCCCATCATTATGGGAAAGCTTCTCTTAGACTCAACTATGGCAATTATCATCTATTAGACTTAAGACATTAAATTCCTGAACTAGAACCTTAATGATCAAACTTTCGAGGACTCACCTGACCCTGAGACAACCAAACATAAAGTCGACAGTCATGTGAGGATACCACTACTTCACATGATCATACCTCTTCTCATTAAAACAGACACAACCCTAGGAGAGACACCCAAGAAATCGATCGATGAACTGACATTCGAGTCTCACCGCACCTCTATGAAGAACCACCCTGACATTGCTCTTATGATGAACATAGATACAAGAGCTTATGTGGATCCATACCATGTTTATGAGGATTATCACAATTATTTGAGTGGTCCAATTTTTGAGGTGGTTGTAATCCATGACATACTTGAACCCGTTGAAGATCTGAAAAACGATAAGGCAAGAGCCGCTAAATAGTGGTATGACAACACAGACTCACTGTCGCTGATGCGACTACTCAAACCTCTTCGTTCGTCAACAATTAACCCACACAATCAATCAAGGAATGAATAGCAAGGATTAAAATTTATTATACCCTACTAAAATGTACAGTGGCAAGTAAGTAGGGGTCGAACACAGGAAGCAAGGGTGCAGAGTGTAGATAAAAATCTAATCCTAGGTCTAATAAGCTACTTAGCCAATCTTTTTGGTGGGTATTTAATTTAATTTTTTTATCTAATTTTTATTTAATTTTTAATTTTGTATTTTGGTTTTTGATTTTCTGATTTTTATAATTTTCTATTTTCTATTTTTTTATTTTCTTTTTCAATATTGAAAAATAAAGATAATGTGGTAAAAGAAGTGGTAAAATATTTATAAAAATATGCAAAAATAGTCAAAAATTTAGAAATAAGATCTTTTTGGTCTTTTTATGTTTTCTACTGTTTTTGTGATTTTTGAGTATTTTTCAAGATGTTTTTGGTATTTTTAAATCCTGAAATAAATCAAAACAGTGAATATGGAACAAACAGGAACTGAGTTTATAATTTTTGGAGTTTTCTTTGATTTTATATATTTTTTTGAAGTTTTTATGTATTTTTGAATTTTTAATGTTTTTCTTTTGAGATTTTTAGTGATTTTTGGACTGACACTAGAAAATGGGAAGACACACAAAATATAATTTTTTGGAATTTTTCAAAACGTTTTTATAATTTTTATGGGTTTTCTAATGCAAACAGTGAAATAAATGCATGTTTTTGATTTTTAATAAATAAGAAAATGCAATAAAAATGCAATGCAAAAATATGGCGTGCAAGTACAGGTAAACAGGAGCTTAAGCCTATTTTTGTGGAATTTTTGGAGGCGAAATGACAATTTAAATAATTAAAAGAAGCATGCAAATATTAAACATGCCTAGCAGGGGTATACATGCAATTTATCAAACATCCAGGGGCTCAGGTGCAAAATTCACAAAAAGGCACGCACGGAACACGTGATATATCATTCACAGGGGCATAATTGTAATTAATGAAAACCGGCTGGGCATACATGCAATTTCTCCAAAAAGATATTTAATTATCTACGCACAGGGATGTAATTGCAAATAACTAATAGTTCAAGGCCAAATATGCAAAATACCAAAAGTCACGCGCCCCAATCACGTGAGGTGACATGGCGTGGACTAAAGTGCAAATAGTGAAATCGTGAGGGCCTGAGTGCAAATATTACAAAACTTTTTAAACTTCAGATGAAAGTTTGAGACTAAAAAGTAAATGCAAAAAGTTGTGGGTTGAAGATGCAAAATACCCACAGGCTCGATCGTGCGGCCGATGGAGATTCACTTGGCCACGTGGCGAGCATCGGACAGCTGACGCCCCTTCGTCCTGGATGGCGGGAGATGAGATCTTGGGCTGCTGATCCGACGGCGGGGAGCACAGGCAGATCCAACGGCTGCTGTGGCATCTGGAGGTGGCGTCTGATCCAACGGCGGGGGAAGGTTCACGAAGAACACCTCCCCGGCATGCTTCGATCGGCGATTGCGGCCGACACACGGCCGCTCCGACCCCCGGATCAAAGGCAAAAGGATCCTGGGGCCCTTCCGCGTCAGCTGGTGGTCTCAGGCGAGGCTGCGATGGCGCGAGATGCTCGGACGGCGGAGAAGACCTGGGCTGCTGTTCCTGGAATCAACGAAGGTCGATGGAGCCTTCTCTGGGGCTTGGACCTGCAAGGTTACGTGCACAAAAACCCAGGCGAACAAAACGGTGGGGACTGCTGGCTCGATGGAGGCGAATGGTGGCTCGGGCGAAGAGCTCCGGCGAGCGGCGGAGAAGGAGCTCGGTTGGCTCGATCTGAGCGAGATCGAGGTGTATGGAGGTGCGTCGGGGTGAGAGAAGGCGAAGGGGAAGTTAATGAGGATGGAAATGGGTCAAGTCAATGGGTGGACGAGGAGAAACACAGTGGCGGAGCGGAGCTCTGCCGTGAAGTGATTTAGGGATTCACGGTGAGAAACGAAACAAGGAGTGAAACTGTAACCAAGCTACGCTACATTACGCGAAAGCTACGAGAAAATGCAAGAAGAAAGGGGGAAGGCTCACCGGCGTGGGCTGCAGCGAGCTACAGGCGGCGCTCCGGCAAGGGTTGGATCGACCTCGATTCGACTCCACGGAGCTAAACCTCGGGCTCAATCTCCTCCTACAGTCACCAGGAGTTCCAGGGGCTAGGGATTTTGGGCTAGCGATGGAGAAGAGGGATCAAACTTCAAATCGAGGTCGGGGAGTGGCTTTTGAAGGGTGGCGATGTGATGAGTTTCGAGACACGATCACGGGTGCGCCAAAGCAATCTTGGAGGATCCACTAAGTCGGCGAGAATCATGGTTGTACCAGGTACATCTTTCGTGAAGGAAGCAACTCTCCTCGAGCAACGCACACGTGGCAAAAAATTCGAGAAGAGAGGGGAATCGGCGGTTCTGACACAGGCTGAGGGGGGAGGACGGCTAGTTGACCTAGGTCAACTGGGGACGTCTCCTGATTGGTCCACGTGGACCAATCAGGAAAAATCCCTGAAAAGATCTTATAAAATCAATTAAAATAGCAAATAACTTTATTAGATTTTGGTTATAAATAAAAAATATTCGTAATTTTATGAAGTATTTTATGGTGATTTTTATTTATTTTTATGAGGTGTCTTTTTTACAGGTTCACTTTTTAGCCCTTTATAGGTATAATACCTATGTGTTTTAGCATTTTATTTTTATTTTTGTGTATTTTAATTTATTTAATTTTGTTTATTATTTTCTAAAATTATAAAATACTTTTATACATGTAAATATATTTTTATTTTATTTTTCTGATATGTTTTGTATAATTAATAAAATAGAAATGTATTTTATATAGGTATGAGTGTAGGTCTACTACCTATGTATATGATATATACAAGTATTTTATTTTGAGTTTTATTTACATTTTTATTCTGATTTTAATACACATAATTATTATAAGTAATATTTACAACATTATAAAAATATAAAAATACAAAAATAATGAATAAATAATAAATTGAATATTTTAATCAGTACAGCTATACAAGGTGGGTCCAAAACTCAACTTTCAAACCGTAGCTCCGCTAAATGCGAAACCACCACCATTAAATAGATTATTTTATTCTATATACAAGGTGAGTATGCTGCATTTGGAGTTTTTATTTGTGAGATACGGGTCTGGGAAGTTGGGATTCTGGATTTTTATTTAGACCATAACTTTTTATCTGTACATTATTTTCCAGTGAAATAAATTTTGTAATTTTCTTTATTTAATTATCTACAACTTTCATGTACAGAGTTTCTTTATTTGATGTATAAAAAGTGGAACCAAAAATAGGTCCCAAAATGAATAAATAATGAATAAAATAAAAAGGAATTTGTGTTGTATTTTGGCCCTTATCTCCCCCTACTTTATTCCTTGTCGACCTATTCATCAAGATGCTTAGGTCTCGGGGTTTCGGGTCATAAAATATTTACAATATTTTATTCTTTTTCTTTTCTTTTCTTTATTCTATAATTTTGGCTTTAAAAACCGCATTTTATACAATATTTACACACATATACATGAATGCTAAGATGCATGAATTACGCCTATTTACACACATTTACTAGGGTTTTTAAGGCCAAAATGATAGAATAACGATGATGAAACTTGGATTCATCATCCCCCTATACTTTACCTTTGCTAGTCCCTAGCAAACACTTATGCAATAAGTGTAAAAGAAAAAGAAAGAAAAGAAAAAGAAGAAAATTAGATTAAGTTTAATTATCGAACTTGTCTTCGCAAAATCAAAGTTTAGAGCTTAATTCGGACCTTAGGAATTTTAGTGCGGTCGGAACCTTAATGAAAACCAAATTTGAAATACAACAATCCTTGAGAATCCCAAAACTCTGTTCAAGTCTCCTCAATCGCCAGGTCAGAAATACTTCAACTCATACGCAAACTCTTACGACTATGAGTCTGACTTGTACAGTGGAAGTGATATGTAGCTCCCCACCTCAGAAGTAACAAAGAAACAACCTCCCCCAACCTGGTAACTCTAATGCCTCGGTCTAGCAACTCTTTCCTCGAGAAGCGGGGTATTCCCTTCTAAGTTCAAGTGCAACCGGCTCAAGAAGAGGGGGAATAAGAGGTATATAATTTTGGAAGCTCAGCCAGTGTAGCTAAGTCTCCCGCTGCAAGCTTCATGAGATGTAACATGGATACCATAAGCTTTTGCTTTATTGGACTATATTCACTCCGGTGGGGTTATTAAATTTTTAATCCGACCCACCACTTTTTTGGAGTTCTCTTTTTTTTTTTCAATTTTTTTTCAATTTTTTTTCAATTGCATATGTACAACATATCTACATGGTGCAACATATATACAAGAAATTTTCCTCTTGAGCCAGTAGACTATCCCTCTTTTGAAGCTTTATTGCAACCCACGGCTTCTGTCTTTAGCCTTCATCACCACTAGACCAAGTTGAGGCACACTTCCTTCACTAGAAGAAGAAGAGAGGTTCTGCCTAGAAGTACTACCCTCATATGCTACCCCAAGCCAAAGGAAACTGCCTCCTCACCACCTCATCCGTGGAGAGCTAAGTGAAAGGTGCAGGTGTCCAAGTTAGGTCATTATCAACAAGAGTCGTGCGTGTGCTCCGAAATACTCTACTTAGGCAGTCAAGAATCCATTGAACCAAGTCCCGTGATCCTCAAAGAATTAAGTCAACTAGACCTGAAGTACCTCAAACCCAGTTCCTATAAGGTTCCTGTTATTAGGTAGATTTTAAGGTCCAATCAAGCTCCAATCTCCGGATTTTACTTAGACTTGTTCAACTATCAAACTCAATCCGAAAAATGCTCATGCCATGCAATGCTATGCAGAAAATATTTTTGTGATGCAATTTTCAAAGATTTTGAACTTTTTATGGATTTTTGAAAAGATAATGATGCATGCGTATGCAGATGCATTTTTTTGTATTTTTTCAAAAAGATTTTTCAAATGTTTTTGGGTTTTAGTTTTGCAAATGTTTTTGGGATTTTTGAAAATAAAAAGTTTTTGGCTGAAAAGCTAGGTGAAAAATATGTACACGGGCGTGCTTCTTATATACACAAGAAGTGGATTTTAAAAACTTACAAGGGTAAGTGGTCAATTTTTATACATATAAAGATATATATATATATATATATATATACAGTGGATTTTGGTGTGATGTTAGTATTCCTCAAACTTATTTGACACAAGCTTTTTCACACAATTTTTGGAAACTATAGTCCAAAATAATTTTTACAAACATTTTACAGACATGTACACACATTTGAAAATCATTTTGCAAAGGCTTTCGAAATAGTATAGATAGATTTTTAAAAATGTTTTTACAACCATTTTTCAAGCCATTTGCAAATCATTTTTCAAACATTTTATTTCACACAGAAAATAAATTTTACAAATCACACATTTTTACAAAGGTTGAAAACATGTAACAAAATATTTTCAAAATAGTTTTCAATAGATGTTCACAAAGATTTTCAAACTATTTTTCAAACATTTTGCAAAAAACATTTTCACCTGATTTATGAATCAGTAAATACAAAAAAAAGAATTTGAGGAATAACCACATCTTTTTATTAAGGATTTTTAAAGAATTTTTAAAGAATTATTAACTGTATTATTTAGAAAATACGAAAGTACGAGTTATGGCTAAAGTATATACATAGTATATACGACCCCCCATACTTAGCTTGAGCTATGTCCTCATAGATCAGAGAGAAAAGAGAAGACATAACTCGTACTGAGTATAGGAAAATCTAAAGAATAAATGAATAAGAGATGAACAAAACAATGAGAAGTTGACCGTCCCCCTATACTTAGGATCAAATAATCCTAAGTATAGCAGACTGTACACAAAGCAGGGAGGGTCAAGGGTGGGAATGAACAGATTGTACTCAGATTGTCTCCCCCTATACTTAGGGTAAGATATCCCTAAGTATAGACAAGGAGAGGAGACAATGGAGAGGATCAAAGAATGGAAATACTCGGGGTGCACACCCCCCTATACTTAGGACAAAGTACATCCTAAGTATAGAAAACTGTCTACAAGGGGCGACACCTTAAAGAAAATAGAAAAGTAAAAGAAGAAAAGAAGAAAAGAAGAAAAGAGAAATCATTCAAAAATGTTTTGATGTGCTTCGCCTTCCTCTGCCTCTTTCGAGATATTCAGCACATCCTCATAGATTACTTGAATTGAGTCAACGACGGCCATGAATGTATCATGTTCAAGGTATGGCTTCAGAAGCTGTCCACTGACTATAAAAGGCTGTGCGTCAGCTGACAAATTGGATATCATTACACTTCCGTTGTCACGCACCTGCCTAACCAAAAACGGCCCAGTCCATTTGCTCTTCAATTTGCCTGGGAAGATCTTCAACTTTGCATCGAACAACCACACCTTTTGTCCTGGATAAAAGGTCTTGCGACGGATATGCTTATCATGCCATGTTTTGACCTTCTCCTTGTACATCAGGCTGTTGTCATATGCGTAATCTCTGAATTCCAGTAATCTGTTCAGATCCAGTTTCCTATTCTTTCCTGCCTGTTTGGAGTCCAGATTACAGATGTTAATAGCCCATAAGGATTTGTGAATGGGTTCCACAGGCAAATGACATGGTTTGCCATATACAAGGCGGTAGGGAGACATTCCCAAGGGTGACTTGTACGCTGTTCTGTAAGCCCAAAGAACGGAATCAAGCAGCTGAGACCAGTTCTTGCGACCCGGACGCACAAGTTTCTGTAAAATTGTCTTGATCTCCCTGTTTGAACATTCAGCTAAGCCATTAAAAAATTGGACTGCAGGTGGTAGGGTGAAGCAACACGATGCTCAATGCAGAATTCTTGGGTCAGCTTCTTCACCTCTCTATTTATGAAATGGCTACCCCCGTCAGATATGAGAATCTTGGGAATCCCGAACCGTGCTATGATGTGATCTCTCAAGAATCGACAGACAGTCCTACTGTCGGTGGCTCGGGCGGGAATAGCCTCCACCCATCGACTGACATAATCGACAGCAAGCAGAATATACTCATACCCCTGACTGTTAGGAAATGGGCCCATAAAGTCGATGCCCCATGCGTCAAAGACATCTGAGATCTGAATGTATTTCATAGGCATCGTATCTCTCATTCCTATGGTTCCACCCATCTTCTGGCAATCAGTGCAACATTAGACGTACTCATCTGCATCTTTAAATAATGATGGCCACCAGAGGCCACTTTGGAGAACTTTTGCTGCCGTCCGTTTGCCTGAATGATGTCCTCCAGAATCTTGATCATGACATAAAGCGAGGACACTTGGAACTTCCTCCTAAGGAATGCACCTCCTCCAGATGCAATCTGCTCCCTCACGAAACAAATACGGATCTTCCCACTGGTAGAAATGGATTTTAGACAAGAATCTGTCTATTCTTAACTTAGGATAGTCCTGTGGGATCTTCTTGGCAACCAGGTAATTTACTATATCCGCATACCAAGGAAGCGAGGCGACAGACAGAATTGCCTCATCTGGAAAGGTCTCTGTGATAGGCTGTAAGTTCAGCTCAGGAGACTCTGGTTCAGGAAGTCTTGACAGATGATCGGCCACTACATTCTTTACCCCAGGTTTATCTCTAATTTCCAAATCGAACTCCTGGAGGAGAAGGATCCACCGGATGAGACGTGGTTTGGCATCCTTCTTCTGTTGTAAATACCGAATGGCCGAATGGTCGGTGTAAATGATTACTTTGGACCCAAGGAGGTAAGATCTGAACTTTTCCAAGGCAAAGACTACCGCTAGCAGCTCCTTCTCAGTGACAGTGTAGTTTCTTTGTGCTTCATCAAGCGTTCGACTAGCGTAGTGAATCGCAAATGGGACATTGTCTTTCCTTTGTCCCAATACAACCCCAATGGCGTAATCTGACGCGTCGGTCATGATCTCGAAAGGCTGAGTCCAAATCGGTGGCTGTAGAACAGGGGCCTGTGTGATGAGTTCTTTCAACTGACTAAAAGCAAGGAGCACACGGTCATCTACAATGAATTCATTGTCCTTGCCAAGCAACTCAGTCAATGGTCTGGCCAGTTTGCTGAAATCTTTGATGAATCGTCGGTAGAAGCTGACATGGACCAAGAATGACCGGACTTGCTTGATGTTTGTAGGTGGCTCAAGTTTCGAAATTACATCCACCTTGGCTGGGTCAACCTCCATGCCACGTTTAGAAACAACGTGACCCAGCACAATTCCTTCGGTCACCATGAAGTTTCTCTTCTCCCAAGAGAGCACAAGATTGACTTCGCAGCACCTCCGTAGGACTCGGTCTAGATAATCCAGACATTGATCAAATGAATCTCCGTAGACCGAAAAATCGTCCATAAAGACCTCGAGAAAGTTACCCACCATATCGGCAAAAACTGCAAGCATACACCTCTGAAATGTGGCTGGGGCGTTGCAAAGCCCGAACGACATCCATCTGAAGGCATATGTGCCAAAAGGATAGGTGAACGTGGTCTTCTCTTGATCTTCAGGAGCAATATCAACTTGATTATACCCAGAGTAACCGTCCAGGAAACAAAAATATTCCTTCACGGCCAATCTCTCCAAGATCTGGTCGATGAAGGGTAGCGAAAAATGATCCTTCTTGGTAGCGAGATTGAGTCTTCTGTAGTCTACGTACACTCGCCAAGAAGTCGGTACTCTGGTTGCGATCTCCTCTCCTTTGTCATTTTTCACAATGGTGATCCCCGATTTCTTGGGTACAACATGCAGCGGGCTCACCCATTTGCTGTCGGAGATGGGATATATAAATCCCGCATCGCACCATTTCTGGATCTCTTTCATAACAACCTCCCGCAGGTTTGGATTTAATCTTCTCTGTAGTTCTCGAGAGGCCTGCAATCTTCTTCCAGAAAGATGCGGTGTGAGCAAAGTGACGGATTGATCCCATGGAGATCGGACGTTCGCCAACCTATTGCCTTGCGGTTGCGTTCAAGAACCTCCATCATACGAGATTCTTGATCTTCGGTCAGATGTGCATTGATGATGACCGGATACATGTTCGGTTCTCCCGCAAGGAAGGCATACTTCATATTGGAGGGCAAGGGTTTTAGCTCTGGCAGGGTCTGAGCTACTTCAGTGGCGACCTCAGCTATTAGTGCAGGTGATGATTCTTTCAACTGTTCAACGTCCACCATAATCTGTTCTGCTTCTTCTCTCTGATCCTGACAAAATTCCTCAATGATATCATCTTCATCAGAAATTGCTTCAAACCTCGGCTCTTGGTTCTGAAGACACATCACCCCTACAGCAGTATCTTGTAGCACATCAGCAAGTTCCTCATCCTGATTGACACAGGGAAATTCGACCGTGGTCTCCACTCCCTCCTCAAGGCAGAGGAGTTTATGGATCTCATTGTTGTCCAGAAATAAGTTGGTGTCTTGAATCTCTGCTAGAAAGTCGCGGTCATCAGCGTATTCAATCATCCTTGCACATGATGTAGATGTCTGCTCGGTATGTATCCCCTCAGACAGGGTCTCTACTCTGATGATTTCACTGCCAGCGCCGAAAGTGATTTCTCCCGTCCCATAGTTCACAACTGCGTTTGATGTTCGCATAAATGGTCTTCCGAGTATGATCGGGGTAAGGAGTAACGGAGAGGGGACGTCCATATCTAAGACCACAAAATCGGCCGGGAATGACTTTCCCTGAACCGTGACAATCACGTCCTCCAACAGGCCCCTAGGCCGCTTGACTGACTTGTCTGCAAACTGCAGAATCATCTTCGTAGGCTTGAGCGGTCCCAGCCTGAACTCTGTGAGCAGTGACGCATGCATCAAATTGACAGATGACCCACTGTCGAGAAGTGTTCGCTCGAACTCCTGATTGAACATCTGACAACGTACAAGAGGTGCTCCCATATCTGGCTTTTTATCCGGGAGGTTGCTGATGGCGTTGACGGTGGCCATTGTGAGGATGTGCTTTTCGGACTTGCCACCCTTGCTTCTGGAATTGTGAGGGTGTGGCCTGCGCTTGGTTGTACATGCCTCTTTTAGTCCTTTCTTCACGGCTGGCATGTACTCAAGAGCTTTCATCAAAGGCATATTCAACACCAAATTTTGAATGATTTCTATGTAGCAGGATCAGACAAAGCACTTTTCAAATTCTTCATTTTTTTGTGTTTTTTCATTGCTTCAGGAAAAGGAATATTTACAAACTCTTCTCCAATATCATTCAAAATAGTGTCCATATTGTTGTTTACAGGTAGATGACAAAAAGGAATGGATTCATCTACAAGTTGGGGACCAAAAATGACAGGCTCGGCTTCAGGTGCGGGTGTTGGACTCGCTGCAGGTGCGGTGCTCCTCCTGTCAGGAACTGGCTGTGAGGCAGGTGCAGGCGGCTCCAACGCGGGCTGATCTCCACTGAGGTTGCTGCTATCTTTTTGTATTTTTCTGTTTTCTTCATTTTTTTGTGGTTTTCTGGATGATGGTGCTGCTCCCAAAATATTGGCTGGCCCTGGTGCTGGCTGGACTGACGATTCCCCATCAGATGCAATATGCTTTCCCTTCGTCGTCGCCGATGGCTGGAGTGTCCTACCGCTCCTGAGAGTAACAACGTTAGATAAAAAACAATTAATTTCACCTGATTCGGGTTGGACACTGACGGCTACCTGCTCCTTGCGTCGGAAATTGTTAGGGTTCGCTTCGACCTGGGCTGGTATGACGGTTTTTGCTGCCGTCAGGTCGTCGATCTTCTGGTTCATCTCAGCCATGTTCTTCATCAACTGCTCCAAACAAGCCAGGGCCGGATTGGCCGGTACAATCTCAGAGGATTCCCCCTGCTGGGGTCTAGAATGCTGGTATGGTGGCTGAGATTGTGACTGATAACCTTGTGAAAAGTGTTGAGGAGGAGGGTTGGAGGACTGTGGTGCATTCTGCTGATTATAGTGAGCAGCCGGTTGCTGATGATATCCCTGTCCACGATATCCGGACTGCTGAGGACCATGTTGGTAATTCTGCCTCCAGGTGTTGCCATGGGACGGAGGCTGGTACTGGTAGGAATGCTGGAAGGGTCTCCCACCCTGCTGCTGCTCGTGATAGGGTCTGCTGCCCATGTTCTGACCCTGAGAATGTCCCTGAGGACAGGTCAGCTGCGCTTCATTGTCCCATACACCATTGATTTCCTAAATCACTGGCGGGGGTGAAGAAAATTGCTCAGAGTATGCAGGCTGGAGCTCCGGCTGATACACAACCATCTGTGTCTGGGGCTGCAGGGGCTGCTCCGGGGCCTGCACGTAGTACACGTGCTGGACAGGTTGGGGCTGCTGTGGAGTCGGTTGAGGTTATTGCTGCATTGCAGGCTCCTTTTTCTCAGCATTCGACTCGGCAGAAGTAGACACGGCATTGCACATGTTTGCATTTAAAGCACGGACGAGCTGCTCCAGCTGCTGGGAAATATGGTCGAGCTTTTCCAGACCTTGGGTCCTCTTTTCTATGACTGCCAGTTTTTCGAGGTCCTGCGACCTCTTCTTGATGATATCCACTTTAGACAAGTGGCTCCCAATGATGCTCAGGTTGGATCTCTCATCCTTGTCCTCGGTGTGAGAAGCCATGTTAACTGGCTTGCTGATGGCGGTTGGTGGCTTCATGTAGATTCTGGATGAGGATTGAGCTGCTTCTCCCTCAGCCATTTCTTCGAAGACATTCCATACAACATCCTCGTCCTTGTTGAAATGTGAACCGCTGCAAGCTGCATCCACAAGCTTTTGGCTCTCAAATGATAGCCCCCCCAAAGAAGTGTTGTACGAGACTGGTCTTTGGAATATCATGGTGGGGGCACTTTTCCTGTAGATCTTTGAATCTCTCCCACGCTTCATGAATGGCCTCGTGGGGCTGCTGGCAGAAACTGGAGATCCGGGCATGCATCTGATTCAATCGCCCGAGAGGATAGAATTTGTGGAGAAATGCGGACTTCAGTTCCTCCCAGGTCGTGACTACCTTCCCAAGATGGTCAACCCAATAAAAGGCCTTGTCTTGAAGGCTGAAGGGAAACACGGTCATCTTGACTACCCCCAAAGGGATTCCAGGGTAGTGAGCAGTGGAGCAGATGCGACCAAACTTCTTGAGAAAAATGTACGGTTCTTCAGTGGTGTTCCCATGGAAAGTGGGAAGCAATGACAGAAATTGCGGCTTCAGCTCAAAGTGAGCATGCATTCGTGGAACTTGAATCCACTCAGTGATGCGCCCCGCTCCTGGGTTATATGTCTCCTTGAGTGTGGGCTTGGGCTGCGGTGGATCTTCTTCTGCTGCTTCATATTCAGGTCCCACTGAGAACTCATCTCTGACTTCATCGAAATTGGGATCGAAGTTCGTATCATCCTCTCATCGACCGTCTCTCGCATCGGTCCTCCTCCTCAGATCATTCAGCATGTCCTGGAAGGCTGTCTGGGCTAGGTCCTGATTAGTCAGCTGCTGCTGAATGGCTTGAATGGAAGCCAACAGTTGACTGTTAACCTCACATTGCATGGTGTATTGTCCTTCCCCTGTATTGACCTCAGGTTCCTGCTGGGGCTGTGGTCCTTTTCCTCTTCCCCCTGCCATTTCAGACTGTACTTGAATCTCTGACTCGTGATCGGGTGGAGGATCTGCATGACGAAGTAAACCCTGATCAGTATCTTCATCAAAACCTACTATTGAGATGAATCTGGGATTAAGGTCAATCCCAGAATGTTGTGAATGGAGCATATGATATTGACTGAAATCGATCTCCATCCACAAGGGGTTATTTCGGGGACAAGAGTAATCCCGGTTTAGCTGAAGGGGAAGAGTTAATTCGGGTTGCGAGTCCATCCCGAATAGCGGATTTATTGGAGAAAGGCAAGTATTGAAAGAAGCGAGAATAGGGGAGTCCAAGGAGACATTTGCAAGATCCGAATTAACTTCTCGGATATCACCCCTCTTTATTGAAGATGTTGCCGGCACGGAATCGATGTGGGCGTCGGCGAGGTCCCGACTAAACCATCCGTGTGACATCATCTTGAGAAGGCCAAGAGGACAAGATGTTGGATGAAGAGCACGATGGTAAACAAGAAATAAAAGGATTGCAAAACAGTAGAAGGCTCACAATGAGCAAGGGTCAAGTAGAAAGAGAACAAAATTTGCGCAAAGGCGCGATATTTTTGATCTTGACCTAAATGCAACTAGCAAGCAAACACAAGGCAAGGGGATTCACCAACTCAACACGTGAAGCCGTGAAGGTTCGGCTTTTATCTTTGTAATTTTTATCTTGAATTCAGGAAGTTATCTTTTAACGAGTCCTTAGAGCGCTACGCCTATAGGAGCGAGAGTACTGCCCGAAAAGTATTCCCGTACTTGTCCTCCCCCTGTGTAACCTGTAGTCTGCACTTTTTAAGGTCCTTGTAACCCTTCCTGGATCCCTACTCAGCCAAAGAAATAGAGAAAGGAAGCCAATTGGCGAAACCAATACTTCGGAACTCGCTCGCAACGGAATCACCCGTGAGCGTGCAAGAACCTACTTGGACGCAAGACGATGAGACAGACACCCCCGTGAAGGTGTGGCCTAGGCTCGATACTTCGGACGAGGTCGATGCTCTGCACAATAGAGAGTCACCAATGTTGACCAAGCCCTACTCGTCCACGTACGATAGAAGCGCCAATACTTTGGAAATCCAGGTGATACACAAGGCAGCCACAGATTGGGTTTTGGGCTCTAATCCTTACGAAGCACTCTGCTCACTTGGAAGGAGACTTTCCCATGCAACCTAAATACAAGTGAGGGTGTGACTCTCCCCAATCAATGAGTTCAATTACCAATTTTATTTAGGTCAAAGTTTTCTTAGCAGTCCCTTTTTTTAATTTTTTTGTGTTATCGCTTCTTTTGAGTGATTTCAAACAAGCGCCTAACGTTTTTTTGTGTTTTCTTTATCCTACTTTGTCCAAAAACAGAGGGAGAATAGAGTCAGAAAAGCCAATGCAAGTCGGCACCAAGATGGAAATCTCACCTTTGTACCTAAATGATGGATGCAAAGTAAGAAGACTTACAGCGAATCCCATCTCTCTCCATGCGGGATGCAAAGCAGAATTTGTAAACCTAACTACATACCGGTATGCAATGTGGAAATCGTCCTAAGATAGGCAACTGCTAGCGTGAAGAACCACAAGTTAATCACCAATCCTCGATCCTAAGAGTCCGGTCTAGACCCTCCCCTCCTCTTCTCGACACATCGATTTCAGGAGTAGCGCTTTATGGGGAGGGCTCGCGGCGCGGCGGATCTAAGAAGATGAGTTAACTGTTTAATTAAACTAAGTCCAAAAACGATCTATAGGTACATGCAAAGGTTATTAGTGTGTTTGGACCTAATCTAGTCGATCAAGCAAAAGCCTAAATCTAAGGGCTCAATCCACAAAAGAAAGTGAAAATGAAATCAAAACTGGCAAATGACAGTCGGGAAAACACGAAGAAAACAGTGGTGAGCCCCCGGGTGAACAAACACCCGGAAATTAGGCCCGAAGTGTTCAAGTGTCCGAGTCCTGTATTATTACAATTAATCAAATCTCTCTCTCACAAAAAGTGAAAAGCCGACTATCTCTCTCTCAAGCTCTCCTGCTCTCTCCTGCCGGCTAGGATAGAATAGCCGGCTCCTCCTCCCAAGGATGCACATGATCCCCTAGGCGATCCTCCTCAGTTAGCGGTCCCTCGCAAGAAAACAAAAGAGATGTCAGACAGTTCAAAACAAATGATGCTCAAGAGACAAATAATCAAAAATGGCTAAGTAAATAAAAGACCCAAAGGTACTCTACAAACCGATGCTCCCCGGCAACGGCGCCATTTGAAAAACGATAAGGCAAGAGCCGCTAAATAGTGGTCTGACAACACAGACTCACTGTCGCTGATGCGACTACTCAAACCTCTTCGTTCGTCAACAATTAACCCACACAATCAATCAAGGAATGAATAGAAAGGATTAAAATTTATTATACCCTACTAAAATGTACAATGGCAAGTAAGTAGGGGTCGAACACAGGAAGCAAGGGTGCAGAGTGTAGATAAAAATCCAATCCTAGGTCTAATAAGCTACTTAGCCAATCTTTTTGGTGGGTTTTTAATTTAATTTTTTTATCTAATTTTTATTTAATTTTTAATTTTGTATTTTGGTTTTTGATTTTCTGATTTTTATAATTTTCTATTTTCTATTTTTTTATTTTCTTTTTCAATATTGGAAAATAAAGACAATGTGGTAAAAGAAGTGCTAAAATATTTATAAAAATACGCAAAAATAGTCAAAAATTTAGAAATAAAATCTTTTTGGTCTTTTTATGCTTTCTACTGTTTTTGTGATTTTTGAGTATTTTTCAAGATGTTTTTGGTGTTTTTAAATCCTGAAATAAATCAAAACAGTGAACAGTGCACTGGCTGTGAGCAAAATGGGGATCAAAAATAGATAACAACAATAAATATTTTCACACTATTTTTCAAATAAAGATAACAAAATATGGAACAAACAGGAACTGAGTTTATAATTTTTGGAGTTTTCTTTGATTTTATATATTTTTTTGAAGTTTTTATGTATTTTTGAATTTTTAAGGTTTTTCTTTTGATATTTTTAGTGATTTTTGGACTGACACTAGAAAATGGGAAGACACACAAAATATAATTTTTTGGAAGTTTTCAAAACATTTTTATAATTTTTATGGGTTTTCTAAAGCAAACAGTGAAATAAATGCATGTTTTTAATTTTTAATAAATAATAAAATGCAATAAAAATGCAATGCAAAAATATGGCGTGCAAGTACAGGTAAACAGGAGCTTAAGCCTATTTTTGTGGAATTTTTGGAGGCGAAATGACAATTTAAATAATTAAAACAAGCATCCAAATATTAAACAGGCCTGGCAGGGGTATACATGCAATTTATCAAACATCCAGGGGCTCAGGTGCAAAATTCACAAAAAGGCACGCACAGAACACGTGATATATCATTCACTGAGGCAATTTCTCCAAAAAGATATTTAATTAACTACGCACAGGGATGTAATTGCAAATAACTAATAGTTCAAGGCCAAATATGCAAAATACCCAAAAGTCACGCGCCCCAGTCACGTGAGTTGACGTGGCGTGGACTAAAGTGCAAATAGTGAAATCGTGAGGGCCTGAGTGCAAATATTACAAAACTTTTTAAACTTCAGATGAAAGTTTTGAGACTAAAAAATAAATGCAAAAAGTCGTGGGTTGAAGATGCAAAATACCCACAGGCTCGATCGTGCGGCCGATGGAGATTCACTTGGCCACGTGGCGAGCATCGGACGGCTGACGCCCCTTCGTCCTGGATGGCGGAGATGAGATCTTGGGCTACTGATCCGACGGCGGGGAGCACGGGCAGATCCAACGGCTGCTGTGGCGTCTGGAGGTGGCGTCTGATCCAACGGCGGGGGAAGGTTCACGAAGAACACCTTCCCGGCGAGCTTCGATCAACGATTGCGGCCGACACACGGCCGCTCCGGCCCCCGGATCAAAGGCAAAAGGATCCTGGGGCCTTTCCGCGTCAGCTGGTGGTCTCAGGCAAGGCTGCGACGACGCGAGATGCTCAGACGGCGGAGAAGACCTGGGCTGCTGTTCCTGGAATCAACGAAGGTCGATGGAGCCTTCTCTGGGGCTCGGACCTGCAAGGTTACATGCACAAAAACCCAGGCGAACAAAACGGTGGGGACTGCTAGCTCGTTGGAGGCGAATGGTGGCTCGGGCGAAGAGCTTCGGCGAGCGGCGGAGAAGGAGCTCGGTTGGCTCGATCTGAGCGAGATCGAGGTGTATGGAGGTGCGTCGGGTTGAGAGAAGGCGAAGGGGAAGTTAATGAGGATGGAAATGGGTCAAGTCAATGGGTGGATGTTAAACCGAGAAATCGCAGAGGTCGTGTTGACTCACAAGGCGAATCAACAGTCGCTGAGTTGACCTCCAACGGAATCCCTATTCAAACAACAATTAACCCACGACAAATATATCAAGCAATGAAAGTAAATGTGCGGAGTTAAAATTTATTATAGCTCTACAACAAGATGTGTATAGTGCAAGTATGTGTAGAGGTCGAACACAGGGAGCAGACAGGTAGAACGGGGCACTAAGGCTCAAAAATGTGTGTGAAAGTGATCAAGAGTCTACTATGCTAATTTTTTGTGGGTTTTTAATTTATATATATTTTTTTATTTTATTTTTAATTTTATAATTTTGTATTTTGATTTTTAATTTACTGATTTTATATTTTCTTTTTATATTTTATATTTTTTTATTTTCTTTTTCAATATTGGAATATATGAAATATGTAATAAAAGGGAGAAAGAGGTATTTATAAAAATAGATAAAAATGTTCAAAAATTAGCAAATAAAGTCTTTTTGGTCTTTTTATATTTTTCTACTGTTTTTGTGATTTTTGGGTAATTTTTAGAATGTTTTTGGTATTTTTTAATTAGCAAAATAAAGAAAACAGTAGCAAAAATGCAAGGCTGAAACTAAAATGGAGAAATAAAATAGCAATCAGTAACAACAACTCTCCAAATTAATTTTCAATGAAGGATAGTAAAACAAAGAAAATTCAGAGACAAAGTTTGTATTTTTAGGATTTTTGAGGAATTTTTAGGATTTTTATGAAGGTTTTTGGATTTTTGTGATTTTTATGAGTTTTATTTTGTAATTTTTAATGATTTTTGGCCTGGAGCTAAGACACACTAAAGGGAACAAAATATATTTTTTTGGGATTTTTCTGGAGTGTTTTTATATTTTTTTTGGTATTTTCTAATGCAAACAGTGCTGAAAATGGACGTTTTTGATTTTTAATAAAAATAAAAATGCAATAAATATGAAAAATAAAAATATGGTGATAAACTACTATGCAACAGGAAGCTACAGTGATTTTTGGGGATTTTTTGGGGTTTTAGAGATGCATGCAAGAAAAATACAATAAGCAAAAAGAACAATACACACGGCCAGGGGTATATGCGTAATATCATGAAAAGGCGAGGGCCTATGCGCAAAATGATCACAAAATATAAAACTGAGCCAAGTATTCGATGGACTGAATATTAAAGACAAGAAATACGAGGTTATTCCTGCAAAATTCTCAGGAGGCACGTGCGTGAGCACGTGCACCCGGGAAGGACTATTTCGCAATTCTATAAAGGTTGATGGTGTGTCAGCAATTATTACAAAAGTAAAACAACGGCAAGGGAAAGTTTTTGGTCTAATTAAAAATGCAAAAAGAGTTGGGATCGAACATGCAAAATTCCCAACTAATGGGCTGATCGAACGGCGTTACGGCTTTTACTTACGCCACGTGGCGAAGATCTTGTGGCCCGTACCCCTTCAGCTTGTGCGGACAAGATTAGAGCCTCCAAATAGAATCAACGGCTGATAGAGGGGCTGGAGTCATCTTCATCCAATGGCGCCTGCTATGCGGGGGGAAACAAACCAAAATCGACGGCGTGGAGAAGGGCTGGAAGAATAGTTGAGGAACACGGCCTGGATGGGCGTCGATCTGCCCCCCCCCTCCGCCTCACTTGCGTTGTCCCCAGGGATAGATAGAAGACGCCAAAAGTCCCTGGGGCTTCCCCGCGCACGATGGAGTCATCAGCAGTACCCCAGGTCCTTCGGATGGTCGTGGCGGCTACGCGCGACCTGGGACTGCTCCTTGGGTAAAGTCCGAGGCTCCGCTGCCTCCTTCAGGGCCTGCAATGGACAAAATAAAATGCAGCAGTACACATGATAGGACCCCTGGCTTTTATTGGCGAATGGGGGTGGAGTTCGTTGTTGAAGGTGGGTGCCGGAGCACAAGGGCTCCGGCGAGGTGCTCGATAATGAAATCTCGACTAGCAACTCGCTTAAACAACAAACTAAATGCTCAACTTAAAATCTGAACTAGAAGCTAACTAATCAGCAAGAAAAAGGAAAAAAACGTGACCTCGAGCAGTGTGAAACTGCGAGATATAGACCTTACGGCCTCTCGCCGGAGATAGGGGGTTGGAACGCTCCTCGACCTCGCCTAGCACCGCTCCACCTGGCCGGAGGCTTGGCTGTCACCCTCACCGGTCCAGGGCGCAAGTCAGAGGGGGAGAAGTTTGGTCAAAAGAGGTTCAAAATGACAAAGGAGGTGTTGGGTCGTTTTTTAAAGAAGGCTCTGGAGCGAACTTCGAGGGCGTGTCACACGTGGTACAACGACCCAAAGGTCGAAAAAATGCTTGGGCGAGTATGCCCTATGGTAGATCTTCAAAAGTCGTGAAGACTTCGACATCAAAGGATGAAAGGCGTGGTCTCCAAAAATCGGAGAAAAACGCCAAAAACGCATCTCTGACAATGAACAGGCTGGGGTCAGAGAGTTGACCGCGGGTCAACTCTCCGGCCCCCCTAGTTGGTCCACGTGGACCAACCAGGAAAAAGCCTGAAAAAAAGATTTAAAAATTCATTTTAAAATAGTAAACGATTTTATTAATTTTAGGTTATAAAATAAAAAATATTTGTAATTTTATAAATTATTTTATTATGATTTTTATTTATTTTTATGAGACATATTTTTACAAGTTTGCATTTTATACCCCTATAGGTATCTATATCTATATATTGTGTTCGTTTATTTTTATTGTATGTATTTAATTTATTTATTTTTTTGATTATTATTTTATAAAATTATAAAATACTTTTATATACACGAATATATTTTTATTTTATTTTTATGAGATGTTTTACATAATTAATAAAATATAAGTATAAAAAGTATAGGTATACATATAGGTAGGGTACCTATATATTTGATATATACAAGTATTTTTATTTGGATTTCTTTTGTATTTTTATTTTGATTTTAATGTACATAATTATTATAAGTAACATTATAAAAATATAAAAATACAAAAATAATGAATAAATAATAAATTCAATATTTTAATATGTACAAGTATACAATGAGGGTCTAAAACTCAACTTTCAAACCGTAGCTCCGCCAAATGCGAAACCACCGCCATTAAATAGCTTATTTTCTTCTATATACAACTAAAGGTGAGTATGCTGCATTTGGAGTTTTCATTTGTGAGATATGGGTCTGGGAAGTTGGGATTCTGGAATTTTATTCAGAGCATAACTTTTTATCTGTATATTATTTTTCTGTAAAATCAATTTTGTATTTTTCTTTATAAAATTATCTACAACTTTCATGTACAAAGTTTCTTTATTTGATGTATAAAAAGTGGAACCAAAAATAGGTCCCAAAATGAATAAGAAATGAATAGAATGTATAGGTATTTGGACTGTGTTTTTGACCTTATCTCCCCCTACTTTATTCCTTGTCGACCTATTCATCGAGATGCCTAGGTCTCGGGGTTTCGGGTCATAAAATATTTACAATATTTTATTCTTTTTCTTTTCTTTTCTTTATTCTGTAATTTTGGCATTAAAAACCGTATTTTATACAGTATTTACACACCTATGCATGAATGCTAAAATGCATGAATTAATGCTATTTACACGCATTTACTAGGGTTTTTAAGGCCAAAATGATAGAATAAAGATGATGAAACGTAGCTTCATCATCCCCCTATACTTTACCTTTGCTAGTCCCAGGCAAACACTTATGCAATAAGTGCAGAAAAAGAAAAACAAAGAAAAGAAAAAGAAGAAAATTGGATGAAGTTTAATTATCAAACTTGTCTTCACAAAATCAAAGTTTGGAGCTTAAGTCGGACCTTTGGAATTTTAGTGCGGTCGGAACCTTAATGAGAACCAAGTTTGAAATCCAACAGTCCTTGAGAATCCCAAAACTCTGTCCAAGTCTCCTCAATAGCCAGGTCAGAATTACTTCAACTCATACGCAAACTCTTACGACTATGAGTCTGACTCGTACAGTGTAAGTGATATGGAGCTCCCCACCTCAGAAGTGACAAAGAAACAACCTCCCCCAACCTGGTAACTCTAATGCCTCGGTCTAGCAACTCTTTCCTCGAGAAGCGGGGTATTCCCTTCTAAGTTCAAGTGCAACCGGCTCAAGAAGAGGGGGAAGAAGTATAGACTTTTGGGAGCTCAACCAGTGTAGCTAAGTCTCCCGCTGCAAGCTTCATGAGATGTGACATGGATACCATAAGCTTTTGCTTTATTGGACTATATACACTCCGATGGGGTTATTAAATTTTCAATCCGACCCACTACTTTTTTTGGAGTTCTTTTTGCATTTTTTTTCTTTTTTTCTTTTTCTTTCTTTCTTTTTTTTTCTTTTTTTTCTAAGTGCATCTGTACAACATATCTACATGGTGCAGCATATATACAAGAAATTTTCCTCTTGAGCCAGTAGACTATCCCTCTTTTGAAGCTTTATCGCAACCCACAGCTTCTGTCTTTAGCCTTCATCACCACTAGACCAAGTTGAGGTGCACTTCCTTCACTAGAAGAAGAAGAGAGGTTCCGCCTAGAAGTACTACCCTCATATGCTACCCCAAGCCAAAGGAAACTGCCTCCTCACCACCTCATCCGTGGAGAGCTATGTGAAAGGTGCAGGTGTCCAAGTTAGGTCATTATCAACAAGAGTCGTGCGTGTGCTCCGAAATACTCTACTTAGGTAGTCAAGAATCCATTGAACCAAGTCCCGTGATCCTCAAAGAATTAAGTCAACTAGACCTGAAGTACCTCAAACCCAGTTCCTATAAAGTTCCAGTTATTAGGTAGACTTTAAGGTCCAATCAAGCTCCAATCTCCGGATTTTACTTAGACTTGTTCAGCTATCAAACTCAATCCGAAAAATGCTCATGCTATGCAAATGCGATGCAGAATGCAGAAAATATTTTTGTGATGCAATTTTCAAGATTTTGAATTTTGTATGGATTTTTGAAAAGATGATGCATGCAAATGCATTTTTTTGTATTTTTCAAAAAGATATTTCAAATGTTTTTGGATTTTAGTTTTGCAAATGTTTTTGGGATTTTTGAAAACAAAACGTTTTGGCTGAAAACTTGGTGAAAACTATGTACACGGGAGTGCTTCTTATATATACAAGAAGTGGATTTTACGAATTTACAAGGGCAAGTGGTCAATTTTATAAGTACATCTATATATAGTGGATTTTGGTGTGATGTAAATATTCCTCAAACTTATTTGACACAAGCTTTTTCACACGATTTTTTTTGAAAACTATAGTCCAAAATAGTTTTTACAAACATTTTTACAAACATGTACACACATTTGAAAATCATTTTGCAAAGGCTTTCAAAATAGTATATATAGGTTTTTCAAATATTTCTACAACCATTTTTCAAACCATTTGCAAATCATTTTTCAAACATTTTATTTCACACAAAGAAAAGAAGTTTTACAAACCACACATTTTTACAAAGGTTGAAAACATGTAACAAAATATTTTCAAAATAGTTTTTAATAGATGTTCACAAAGATTTTCAAACTATTTTTCAAACATTTTGCAAAAAACATTTTCACCTGATTTATTAATCAATAAATACAAAAAGAATTTGAGGAATAACCACATCTTTTTATTAAGGATTTTTAATGAATTTTAAAGAATTATTAGCCATATTTATTAAGAAAATACGAAAGTACGAGTTATGGCTAAAGTATATACACAGTTTATTCGACCCCCCTATACTTAGCTTGAGCTATGTCCTCATAGATCAGAGAGAAAAGAGAAGACATTACTCGTACTAAGTATAGGCAAGTCTAAAGAATGAAGGAATAAATAACGGAATGAATGAATGAATGAATGAGAAGTTGACCGTCCCCCCTATACTTAGGATCAAATAATCCTAAGTATAGCAGACTGTACACAAAGCAGGGAGGGTCAAGGGTGGGAATGAACAGATCATACTCAGATTGTCTCCCCCTATACTTAGGGTAAGATATCCCTAAGTATAGACCAGAAGAGGAGACAATGGAGAGGATCGAAAAGAATAGAGAAACTCAGGGTGCACACCCCCCTATACTTAGGACAAAGTACGTCCTAAGTATGGAAAACTGTCTACAAGGGCGGTACCTTTTCGGTAGATGAAGAAGATAGAAGAGGAAAAGAAGAAAAGAAGAAAAGAAGAAAAGAGATAAAGATAGAAGAAGAGATTGTGAGGATGTACGCATCGCTCCCCCTATACTTAGGGTGAAAGAAGCCCTAAGTATAGGCAACGACAGGAGTGATGACACGGAACGAAGAATGAACACTCGAATCGTCCACCCCCCTATACTTAGGACAAAGTACGTCCTAAGCAAGGCAGACACGAGATTGGGTGGACGAGTAAAAACGGGAGATAGAAAGAGATGAACAAAGGAGAATGTGCAACAGAGGTGGATGTACATATGATCAAGAAGGTAGAAAGCGAACCTTCTTGCGGGACCGCTGAGGAATGGATCGGGTGTGATGCAGGTCGACATCAGGGTCCACAGTGGACGGAAGCCGATCAGGGTCGACAGAGTGAAGATCCTCAGGGGCCCTAGGGTGTGAAGGCACAGGCTGGTGAGTGGGGGAAGTACGGCTAGGTCTGGCCTTGGGAGTCTCGCTGATATCAAAGTGGAATGGAATGAACTCATCATCATCGGAAGTAGTGCACTTTGAATCGTCCTGCGAGGAGTCATCCAGGTTAAAATCAAAAGGCACGAAATCATCGGTGGAAGTAGTCGAACTCTGTTCGTCCTCTATAATCTCAACCGGATCATCTTTCTCATCAAAAGGCCCGAATTTCTGAAGAAAAGCAACTAAATCAAA
This sequence comes from Ottelia alismoides, assembly GCA_037367405.1. Classification (NCBI taxonomy): domain Eukaryota; kingdom Viridiplantae; phylum Streptophyta; class Magnoliopsida; order Alismatales; family Hydrocharitaceae; genus Ottelia; species Ottelia alismoides. Next base: position 6,741 of record JAZKJV010009294.1, on the reverse strand, counting down.
TTCGGCCTTAGTCTCATCAATATCTACATGGACATGAGCGGGCTCGTCAGTGGAAGTAGTCAGTGCATGTCCATCTTGTATAGTCTCTACATCTGCCCTCCGCTTAATGGTATCGATCGTGTAAATCCCGCGGATGTCATCAACACATCGCCAATCACAAGAAGCAGAAACTCCAAGGTCTATGCTTTCCGAGACTTCCTCCTTGGAGAGGAATTCTCGGGTCTCATCATCGGTCATAAAGAAGGTCTCTCTGATATCCTCATATAGATCATAGTCCTCGGGGTCAGCCAAGACAGGTGTGGTCGCATCAGGTGCAGGTCTCTGGTCGGCAGTAGGTGCAGTGATCAACGCTTCACTCTCGTCAGTAGGACGGAAGCGAATCTCTCCTGATCCGTAATCAATAACGACCCTCGTAGAGGTGAGGAACGGTCGTCCCAGGATGATTGGAGAGGGCTCCCCAGTGGAGGTCTCCATGGGCAATACGACAAAATCAACTATGTAGCTCGTGCCCTGAATCGAAATGACGACGTTTTCAAGGATACCCTTCGGCCTCTTTATTGATCCGTCAGCAAACTGTACGATCATCCTGGTCTTCTTGAGAGGCCCTAAGTGAAGAGACTGTACCAGTGAGAAGGGTATGATACTGATCGATGCACCGCTGTCTAGGAGAGTGTGATCACATGTGTGGTCAGAGATTGTACAGCTAATGAAAGGTGTGGCAGTGTTCCCCTTCTTAGGAATGGGACGGTGTGTGCTGGCGTGGGCAGTGGCCATGGTCAAAATATGACGCTCAGATCTGCTCCTCCGCTTTCTCTTCATGGGAAGAGGAGCAGATAAATCAGCCATGGCCTGCTGAAGTGGGGCACAGATGATCTCATGAATGGTGGCCACCACTTCGGGTTCAGTCAATATTTTTTTGAATTTTTGGACTTCCTCCATACAAGGGAGGAAGTCAGAATCAGCATATACACGAGGCATGCCAAGAGCAGTCTGTACAGCGGCATCCTCGGGGTCAAAGGTGGGACAGGATGTGAGAGATTGTGTAGTCAAATGGTCTGGCAAGTGGACGCTCTCCTCACAGTCTGACTCGATCATGTGTCTCCCGAAATCTTTTTGTGTTTTTAAATTTTTCTCATTTTTTTGTATTTTTAGCGATTGCAAGCTCTCATGGAAATCCTCAAATGAACCCATATCATCAAATGGTGGAATATCCTGGTTGCTCTTATTTGTGCTAGTGAGGTGGTCAATCCTCTGTCTCATATGATCCATCATCTGGGTCAAGTGCTCAAGGGTGGATTCCATGAAAGGTGACTCCAACAGATCAGTCTCGGGTGAATGTGAAGGTGGAAAATACGGAGGTGGAGGTGGGTGTGGGTAGAAATCCGAGTCCTGATACTGCGGCTGAGGCGGATATGTACAAAAGTCAGGAGCAAAGTCCTCCTGGGGAAACGGAGGTGGACCGGCTGGAGTGAACGAGGGATCCGCAAAGTCCGGATAAAATATGCTCCAGGGGTCCATCTCGAAAACAAAAGACAATGATCGGGAGAGCACGATGGACAAGTCAAGAGAAGTGGGAAGAAAGGCGCAAGTGCGCAGAAGCGATCTAGGAGACACACAAAACAATCACAAACAAAAATGAAATAATCAAACCCTCAATTCACCTACTCAACTCGGTAGAGACCACAAGAGCGGTCTTTTTATCTTGTCTGTTTTAGAGTTAGGTGAGAAGTCCAAAGGTTGCACAAACACTTAGGGGCTCAATGGGATTTGGGCACTAATCCTTAGTGTGTACGCGAGCAAGTAAAAGCGAAGACAATGAGGGGATTACTCGCCCCAATACAAGTTTTTTTTTTGTGGTTTTTAGGGTCAAGTAATATTAACAGTCCCAATTTTATTGTTATCACTTTTTTTTGGATTTTTAGTAAGAAATGCACGAACCTATCGAGGAGTCAATTTTACTTAGCACCTAGGTGATCAAAATCAGAGGTAGAGGAGCGGAAAGCAATGCAAGCGGCAAAACGATGATGAATGCTAAAGCATAAATGCTCACCTTGCCTCCAGCACTCTACATGCAGGGATGCTCAGCAGAATTGAAACCTAACTATATGCAAATGCAAGCCGATGAAATCGCCCTAAGTTGCAGAAATTTCTATTATCGTGAAGAACCACAAGTCGGCCACTTATCTTTAACCTAAGAGTCCGGTCTTGGCTTACCCCTCCTCTTCTCGACACACTCGAGTTCAGGAGTAGCGCTTGATGGGGCTCGCTCACGACACATGGGTTAGAAGATGATGACACAACTGTTTAAATTTGACTAAGTCCAAAACGTACTATAGGTACATGCAATGGTTATTATTGTGTTTGGACCTAAGTCTATCGCAAGCAATCCTAAAACTAGGGGCTTAATCACACAAAATAAGGAAAACAAAATCGGAAAACAAAATAAGAAAAAGGCGATGAAAATCGATGAAGAGCCGCGGTGAGCCCCCAAGTGTACAAACACTTGGAAATTGGGCCCGAAAGTCCAGTCCTGAGTACCTGTATTATTACAATAATAAAGTGGTCTCTCTCTCACAAAAATCGCACAATTAACTAAATACAAGAAAGTAATCAGGAGCTTGGTCTTCAAAATTCCTCTAAGTCTTCTTCAGTGCAAGACAAGCAGATGTCGGCTTCACGTGGGTGCGTAGACGCCTAGGGTGAAGCGCCTCCCTCGATCCGCGGTTCCTCGCACAAAGTCAACAAGAGGAGAGGTTAGACAGCTCAAAAGATGTATCAAATAAATGAGCAAGTGAATAAGGCAAAATAGGCAAATAATCACAAACACAAGCAAAAACCCGAACTACGTGCTGTTGCTCCCCGGCAACGGCGCCATTTGTTGATTCAAGAAATCGCAGAGGTCGTGTTGACTCACAAGGCGAATCAACAGTCGCTGAGTTGACCTCCAACGAAATCCCTATTCAAACAACAATTAACCCACGACAAATATATCAAGCAATGAAAGTAAATGTGCGGAGTTAAAATTTATTATAACTCTACAACAAGATGTGTATAGTGCAAGTATGTGTAGAGGTCGAACACAGGGAGCAGACAGGTAGAACGGGGCACTAGGCTCAAAAATGTGTGTGAAAGTGATCAAGAGTCTACTATGCTAATTTTTGTGGGTTTTTAATTTTTATATTTTTTTATTTTATTTTTAATTTTATAATTTTGTATTTTGATTTTTAATTTACTGATTTTATATTTTCTTTTTATATTTTATATTTTTTTTATTTTCTTTTTCAATATTGGAATATATGAAATATGCAATAAAAGGGAGAAAGAGGTATTTATAAAAATAGATAAAAATGTTCAAAAATTAGCAAGTAAAGTCTTTTTGGTCTTTTTATATTTTTCTACTGTTTTTCTGATTTTTGGGTAATTTTTAGAATGTTTTTGGTATTTTTTAATTAGCAAAATAAAAAAACAATAGCAAAAATGCAAGGCTGAAACTAAAATGGAGAAATAAAAATAGCAATCAGTAACAACAATTCTCCAAATTAATTTTCAATGAAGGATAATAAAACAAAGAAACTTCAGAGACAAAGTTTGTATTTTTAGGATTTTTGAGGAATTTTTAAAATTTTTATGAAGGTTTTTGGATTTTTATGAGTTTTCTTTTGTAATTTTAATGATTTTTGGCCTGGAGCTAAGACACACTAAAGGGAACAAAATATATTTTTTGGGATTTTTCGGGAGTGTTTTTATATTTTTTTGATATTTTCTAATGCAAACAGTTCTGAAAATGGACGTTTTTGATTTTTAATAAATATAAAAATGCAATAAATATGAAAAATAAAAATATGGTGATAAACTACTATGCAACAGGAAGCTACAATGATTTTTGGGGATTTTTTGGGGTTTTAGAGATGCATGCAATAAAAATACAATAAGCAAAAAGAACAATACACACGGCCAGGGGTATATGCGTAATATCATGAAAAGGCGAGGGCCTATGCGCAAAATGATCACAAAATATAAAACTGAGCCAAGTATTCGATGGACTGAATATTAAAGACAAGAAATACGAGGTTCTTCCTACAAAATTCTCAGGAGGCACGTGCGTGAGCACGTGCACCCGGGAAGGACTATTTCGCAATTCTATAAAGGTTGATGGTGTGTCAGCAATTATTACAAAAGTAAAACAACGGCAAGGGAAAGTTTTTGGTCTAATTAAAAATGCAAAAAGAGTTGGGATCGAACATGCAAAATTCCCAACTAATGGGCTGATCGAACGGCATTGCGGCTTTTACTTACGCCACGTGGCGAAGATCTTGTGGCCCGTACCCCTTCAGCTTGTGCGGACAAGATTAGAGCCTCCAAATAGAATCAACGGCTGACAGAGGGGCTGGAGTCATCTTCATCCAACGGTGCCTGCTATGCGGGGGGAAACAAACCAAAATCGACGGCGTGGAGAAGGGCTGAAGAACAGTTGAGGAACACGGCCTGGATGGGCGTCGATCTGCCCCCCCACCCCCCCCCCCCGCCTCACTTGCGTCGTCCCCAGGGATAGATAGAAAACGCCAAAAGTCCCTGGGGCTTCCCCGCGCACGATGGAGTCATCAGCAGTACCCCAGGTCCTTCGGATGGTCGTGGCGGCTACGCGCGACCTGGGACTGCTCCTTGGGTAAAGTCCTAGGCTCCGCTGCCTCCTTCAGGGCCTGCAATGGACAAAATAAAACGCAGCAGTACATATGATAGGACCCTTGGCTTTTATTGGCGAATGGGGGTGGAGTTCGTTGTTGAAGGTGGGTGCCGGAGCTCAAGGGCTCCGGCGAGGTGCTCGATAATGAAATCTCGACTAGCAACTCGCTTAAACAGCAAACTAAATGCTCAACTTAAAATCTGAACTAGAAGCTAACTAATCAGCAAGAAAAAGGAAAAACGTGACCTCGAGCAGTGTGAAACTGCAAGATAAAGACCTCACGGCCTCTCGCCGGAGATAGGGGGTTGGAACGCTCCTCGACCTCGCCTAGCACCGCTCCACCTGGCCGGAGGCTTGGATGTCACCCTCGCCGGTCCAGGGCGCAAGTCAGAGGGGGAGAAGTTTGGTCAAAAGAGGTTCAAAATGACAAAGGAGGTGTTGGGTCGTTTTTGAAAGAAGGCTCTGGAGCGAACTTCGAGGGCGTGTCACGGGTGGCACAACGACCCAAAGGTCGAAAAATGCTTGGGCGAGTATGCCCTATGGTAGATCTTCAAAAGTCGTGAAGACTTCGACATCAAAGGATGAAAGGCGTGGTCTCCAAAAATCGGAGAAAAACGCCAAAAACGAATCTCTGACAATGAACAGGCTGGGGTCAGAGAGTTGACCGTGGGTCAACTCTCCGGCCCCCTGGTTGGTCCACGTGGACCAACCAGGAAAAAGCCTGAAAAAAAAGATTTAAAAATTCATTTTAAAATAGTAAACGATTTTATTAATTTTAGGTTATAAAATAAAAAATATTTGTAATTTTATAAATTATTTTTATTATGATTTTTATTTATTTTTATGAGACATATTTTTACAAGTTTGCATTTATACCCCTATAGGTATCTATATCTATATATTGTGTTCTTTTATTTTTATTGTATGTATTTAATTTATTTATTTTTTTGATTATTATTTTATAAAATTATAAAATACTTTTCTATACACAAATATATTTTTATTTTATTTTTATGAGATGTTTTGCATAATTAATAAAATATAAGTATAAAAAGTATAGGTATACATATAGGTAGGGTACCTATATATTTGATATGTACAAGTATTTTTATTTGGATTTCTTTTGTATTTTTATTATGATTTTAATGTACATAATTATTATAAGTAACATTATAAAAATATAAAAATACAAAAAATAATGAATAAATAATAAATTCAATATTTTAATATGTACAAGTATACAATGAGGGTCCAAAACTCAACTTTCAAACCATAGCTCCGCCAAATGCGAAACCACCGCCATTAAATAGCTTATTTTCTTCTATATACAACTAAAGGTGAGTATGCTGCATTTGGAGTTTTCATTTGTGAGATACGGGTCTGGGAAGTTGGGATTCTGGAATTTTATTCAGAGCATAACTTTTTATCTGTATATTATTTTTCTGTAAAATCAATTTTGTATTTTTCTTTATAAAATTATCTACAACTTTCATGTACAAAGTTTCTTTATTTGATGTATAAAAAGTGGAACCAAAAATAGGTCCCAAAATGAATAAGAAATGAATAGAATGTATAGGTATTTGGACTGTGTTTTTGACCTTATCTCCCCCTACTTTATTCCTTGTCGACCTATTCATCGAGATGCTAGGTCTCGGGGTTTCGGGTCATAAAATATTTACAATATTTTATTCTTTTTCTTTTCTTTTCTTTATTCTATAATTTTGGCATTAAAAACCGTATTTTATACAGTATTTACACACCTATGCATGAATGCTAAAATGCATGAATTAATGCTATTTACACGCATTTACTAGGGTTTTTAAGGCCAAAATGATAGAATAAAGATGATGAAACGTAGCTTCATCAGTGGACGAGGCGAAACACAGTGGCGGAGCGGAGCTCCGCCGTGAAGTGATTTAGGGATTCACGACGAGAAACGAAACAAGGAATGAAACTGTAACCATGCTACGCTACATTACGCGAAAGCTACGAGAAAATGCAAGAAGAAAGGGGGAAGGCTCACCAGCGTGGGCTGCAGCGAGCTACAGGCGGCACTA